>JAIOJX010000018.1:8319051-8338915 GCA_022376925.1 Tragulus kanchil
ATTCTTCTCTGCATCCTTGGCTTTATTCTTTTGAAGTGGTTTCCGCTGTATAGGCCAAGGGCCCTAGATATTTCAAGAGCTTTTCAGGAATTCACAATGTTAAACTTATTTTCATAATAATACTTTGGCGATCTTTTATTTTTGTAATTTGCATTCTCTCAGAAGTATAGTGTGGCGATTTTGAGATGCTGCGTCAAGTATATTGAAACAGACTGAATAAATGCCAAAGAAAAGATGATTTCTTTGGCTGTCTTCTACTAAACTAGACACTAATGAGATCTGCAAAATGTAAAACCATACCACACATCCCAGTACATTTTCGGTTTTGTAAAATGTGGAAATTTTTTAAAAATGCACCTTTTATTATATGTAACAGGTTTATTGTTATTGTTTTAAACAAATATGATTTCTGTTTCTTAGCATTGATCAATATGACCCACATAAATCAAAGCTATTTGAGGTCTTGGTAATTTTACCGTCAAGGGGTCCTGAGACCACAACGTTTGAGAAACAGTATTTCATTGCATACTGACCTTTTAGGATGTATAATAGTTTATTAATTTCATTCTTTCAAAAATGAACCCACTTAATTCTATGAGTTTACCAGATTCCTTGGTGGCTATGGACAAACTATAGTTTCTTTTTAGATTTTGGGATATGCCTGCTCTATGAAGTTAATTAATATTTTTGTTGTTGTTGTGAGTGTTGTTATTTTTTCCCAATCTTGGGAAAAAGTAAACATCTGGGCAGATGTCTGATCATGGCTGTCTGTGCTCACCTGTAGCAGAAACCATAGGTCTTCCCACTCTGGCTTTGTAAAAGTATGGAGCTCTTAAATTCATTCCACTGGGAAAGAAGGTGCATGCGCCTTCATTGGATAAGAGTGTTCCACACACTCTTGATTTTTCAGAGGGGAGCTACAATTTCTTTCACCATATTACAAAAGGAGTCACTACTTTATGTCACATCCAATATTAGGCTCACAGATCCTAGTAATGTTTAATGGACTAGTAATGTTTTGGAAGAATCTGAAGGGAAATTTACACAAGACACCTAATCCCGAAAATGGGAGCAGGGGTTAGTACTGGTATAGCTGTAATTATAAAAGGCCATTTAAACAAATTGCAAGGGTGGTTTTCATGCCAAATTGAGCGGGTGATAGATTATATAAATAAAAGTGGACATGGAGGATGCCTTAGACAAATAAATATTGGAACACATAAAAGTTCAGGTTTTAAAAGTTGGGACTGTAGGCTGTGAGAGCAAGATGTGGAGAAAATTGTGGATGGAATCACTCTCAACCCAAGAAAGAATAAAACTAGAAATTCAAGTCTTTTAAAGATGATGGATAGCCTTTTTAAAAAGTTTGGCGCGTCTTGAAAATTAAAACATTTCAAAGTAAATTCCATTGCACACTCAAAGGTAATAAGGCTGATAGTATGTAGAAAAATAAAATGGGATGGGACATAAGTGGACCAGTTTAGGTTCGAGCTAATATTACTCAGAAAGTGACCTTCGAGCAAAACTTGAAGGAGAACAAGTCACTCGGATATCTGAGGAAGACATTTCATATCCATGAAGAGCAAGTGCAAAGGCCCAGATGCAGGCCTTGTCTGGAATGTTTGGGGGAAAAATTTAAGTTACACACATGAGACTGAGGTGAGGGCAATAGAGCAATATATCATGGAAATTATATGAATTAAATAGATAAGCACTTAGTAGTGAGAAAATATTCCATGACATTGACTTTTTCTTAAGGGGAAATAAGTTTCAATCCAAGTCTTCCAGGAAGCAATTACACAGTTTGCCAACGTGGAAAGTATTCCAGATGGAACATTCCATTTAAATGTGTTAGCTAATGTAGGTATTTACCTATATTTCAGTCATATATATATACACACACACACTTACTATATATATAATATATATATATATACTAAATATACTAAAGTATATATTTATACTTTTTAGTATAATAAGTCTATACTAAAAAGTATACGTGTATGTTCTTTGAGCCATTATTGTTAGGGTCTGTTTTTTACTAAGTTTTCTATGTGAGAAGTATATAGAGTGACTTATCTGGTGAGAAGGGGGTTTATTTGGGTCTCATCTGGCTACCATTTTCCACTAATAAAATAGAATTCTGAAATCACTATGCTACATTAAGTAGGATGTTGTTTCTTTTATATTCTAGACACCAGAAGGGTTTCCTTTTCAACTTGAAATGACGTGGTCAAATAGAAAGGTTTTGCTGCTTTGCTTGTGAGGATCTTGCATAAATCAAAACTGCGATACTATGGAAAACCCAATCAAAAAATGACTGAGCCAGACCAGGTATAAGTAATGATAAGACTATATGTTAATTTATCAGTGCTAAATTATACCTTGCAGACCTGACTCTTCATTGAGATCATTTATGTTTAATTTATATTTCAGGGTATTTTCTGTGTAATTCCTTAAAAATGGGATTTATTTCTGTATAGGTATGTTTTAGTTCCCTTGATCCAGTTAGTCTCTTTCACATTTTGTGTATCTTACAGTCTTTTCTGTTTGACTGCGATTACTATAAAAGCATATAAATATACTTTGATATATAGTGTGTGTGCGTGCTTCAGTCATGTCTGACTCTTTGCAACCCCATGGACCTCTGTCCGTGAAATTTCCCCCCAAAAACACTGAAGTGGTTTGCCATGACCTCCTCTAGGAGATCTTCTCAACCAGGACTGAACCCAGGTTTCCTGTTTTCAGACAGAATCTTTACCAATGAGCCAAGAGGGCCCAAATAGATAGTCTAGTCTTCTCTTGTAAAAAGGAAAAAAATCTCTGAAATCAGGACTCCTGTATTCTCCTTCTGTTTCTCCCTTTTCTTCAGGTAAGCTCCTTAAAGAAGTATTCTACACTAGTTGTTTTCACGAACTTACCTCCTGATTACTTCTCAACACAATTAATTTGGCCTTTTCTTCAGCTGGTCAGTCATATAGACCCTTCTAATTGTTAAATCTGATTATTTTCTGTTATCTTGACCCTATGTGCCATATAACGCTGATTTCTACCCCAGCCTTTTTTTTTTTTTTAAACCCCTAAGTCATCATTTAATTTTCATCCATCTTTATTCTTTGGCACATGTGGGTCTCACATTGCCATGTCCTCTCGTCTCAGATCACCGGCTCTGGGCACATGCTCTCAGAGGACTGGCTCATAATTCGATACACAGTCGAGCTGTTCCTTGGCATGTGGATTCTTCCTGGGCCAGGGATTGAACCAGTGCCTGTTGCAGTGCAAGGTGGACTCTTTATCCACTGGATCACCAGGAGAGGTCTCCATGTTTTATTTTTTTAAAAATCATTTTACTGTATTTCCACATTATCAAGAATTATTTTGAAAAAAAAAAAATTACTTGAGTGCTTTCCTGAGCTTTTATAGTAAAGTTATATATTCTTCTAGGAATTTATAAAATTCCCCTTTAGAATCACTGTGAATATTAAAGTGTGTTTTATTCCTCCCTTTTATATGTATATATCACACATATATGCATAGCTGTGATATCATTTTTGTCATATGTATCACGTCTATGTGTGTCTGTATTCCTATCATATATCTGTTGTTATTTAGTGACTAAGTCCTGTCTGACTCTTGGTGATCCCTGGACAGTATGCTTCTAAGCTCCCTCTCAGTCCATGGGGTTTCCCAGGCAAGAACATTGGAGTGAGTTGCCATTTTTTCCCAGGGCATATTCCTGAGCCAGGGATCAATACCCCCGTTCCTTTTTTACCACAGAGCCATAGGGAGGGGAAACCTCTCCTATGTTACATATAATATGTCCTAGCCCTAGTAAATTATCTTACACAATGGGAATCATAATATACATAAAATTTTGTATCATTTAACATTTTCTTAAAATGTTCTCATAGTACTAAAAGTTCTCTATTCATAACTTTTCGTCATTACAGACTGTCTCATATTACATCATAAGTTACTCAGTGATCCTCCTATTGTCTTAGTTCCTATTGAAAGTCATAAAATGCACTTCAGTGAATAAGTCTGTGTTCATATGTGCACAATCCATTCTGTTCACTTCTTCTAATATTCTATCCATATAGATATCTGTGAAGATTTTTTGGGCATTTCACTGGATTCACATTGCCGACGAGACTTCAGATAAACCCATTTTAGTGGAGCTGTTTCCTACGTGTCAGCCAGAAATCTTTGAACGTATTTGCCCAAGTATTCAGTTCCAATATTTTTATATTTTGAAATAGGGTCATTAACTTAAACTGTCTGATAGTACATATAAATTTTTAATATTAATATTGTAAGCGCTGTTATAGTTACTGCCTTCTGGTTTTCTATTCAGAATGCATTTGGGATTGAAACTAGTTTTTCAGAAAACTGGTACTCTTTTTATTTTTAATTTTATTTATTTATTTATGTTTGACTCTTCTGGGTTTTCACTGCTGCCCAGGCTCTTCTCTAGTTTTCTAGTTGAGGTGAGGGGGGGTTTTTCTCGTTGTGGAACTCGGGCTCCAGGGCACACAGGCTTCAGTAGCTGTGACACATGGGCTCCATAGTTGCAGCTCCGAGGCTCTAGAGCACAGGCTCCATCATTGTGTCTCACAGGCTTAGTTTCTCCTCAGCATGTGGTATCATCCCGGATCAGGGGTCGAACCCATATCTCCTGCATTGGCGGGTGAACTCTTTACCACTGAGCTAGCAGGGAAGCCTGAAAACAGGTACTCTTATTAATTCTCACTTTTAGCGTTTTAGACATAAAGCTTAAAATTCAGTAAATCTAAAATGTAGACCATTTTCTTTGTATCCATTTGGAAGATGAATTAGTAGACCCCATTCAAAAAAATGAGGACTTTACTAATGTAGAATTAACTGGTAGAGGATTGGCCGTCTGTGTGATTAAATAATGACAATGATAAATATGATGTCATTTGAGTATAAAATTAATAGTAGGCTGATGCTGTTATACCTGCTGGTCAGCATTTTACTTTGGGGTTGATTTTTTGCCTTACATTTATTCATATGTGTATGGGTTTGTTTTTTCTCCTACTACGTTTATTTATCTCAAGGATTTTAAGTATATCCTACTAAGTATTTTATGTCATAACTTATTCTTAAGATCTTTTATTACAACGAAAAAAGGGGTATTTAGTTTTTCATAACCACTTCAGTCAATTTTTCCTTATTTGAATTTGTAACATAAAGCTATTTTCAATATGGTGGGTTATTTTCCTATTTTCCAAATGATTATATGAATGAAAACTGATTGTTAAATGCTTGCCAAAATTGGGGGAAAATTCCCCGCCCTGAATGCATTTTTTTCCTCCAATCAGCAACAGGATAAAAACTGTAGAACAACGGGAGATCTAGAGAACATATATAGGGTTTTTGCTACCCTTTTATCTGTTATTGTAAAATAGTATGACACACTGTTTGGATATTACCTCATTAGAATCCACCTGCTGCTTGTGAGATTAAAATTTTAAAATATATATATGAGCAGAACGAAACATTATCCCAACTCTTATTGGAGGAGATGGCAGAAAGAGAGTTTTGGCCAAAGCCAAGGTAGGGTTCCCTAAGTAAGAGGGGCTATGACCTTTCATATACCTTCTCTCAGGGCATAGCTGGTTGGTAGTGATGATCGCTCATGACAACTGAGATGGGTTTTATGGCCAGGTCCCCCTCTCTTAATAGCCACTTACAACAGCAAACTGACACAGGTTTTGGAGAATGACTTTTCACAGAAATGTTCCCAGGCATTCACATTCTATTTCCTGGGAAAACATGCAATATATCTTTTAAGAAAAGTTTATATGGAGCTTGGTGAGATTTAACCTAGTTTACAATAGTTGACAGCAATCACTATTCGTTTTCATCTTTTGACTAAGACTGAGGGTGAAAAATTGTGAAATGACTGGTGAATATTAAAGGAGCTTCAGGCCTATGAAACAGAACATAACTAGGGATCTTCTGGAACAACACCAGAATCCCTTGGGTTTTAGGGCATCTCTTTCTTAGGTACATGGGTATTTTGAGTGTGTCTGTGTGTGTGTGTGTGTTTGTGTTTGTGTGTGCATGCAGGCGAGGCACTGCTGCCCCAAGGCCGCCTATCTTTTTACTTTTCATTTAGGAAAGGGAAAAATTTTCAGCACTTACTATATACCAGTTGCTCACAGGTGTCACCTCATTTTGTACTGGTAGTTACTTTTCACAGAGGTAATGTTTTCAAAATGTATGGAGATGAAATAAACGGCAAGAGAGATTTCAAAGCAGCTAGAAGTTTTAGTTTGAAATGTCTTCTTTTTTGCAACCATTGAATTAGAGATTTCTTTAGTATTATGTCAGCCTCTTTAATTATGAATACTCATGTTTGTATGGTTTATGAAATGAATGAAAAGCAGTACAAATCAAGAGCTTAGTCTTCTGAATAGATTTTATTTTCATTGCTACAAAATGGAAAACTTGTGAATGAGAGATACAGGAAATGAATTTATAGATATTGTCATGCTCTAGGAAATATTTATTCTCAAGTGAGACTTCCTATTGATATAAAATTACAAGTATTTGGCATTTCCCTTTTTCATTTCCTAATTTATAAGACCATAAGTGTTTTGGCACACAGTGAGTTAAAAATTTTTCAAATATTGTTGGATAAATAAACTTCTTTCTAAATAACCTGATAGTTAAAGAAGTGTTGATAGCTTTTTCAAGGGGTTGGAATCTGAAGACATGATAATCCCATTTTCAAGGGTTCTTCTTAGTCTATCTAGTTGGTAAGCAAGGCCAACAGAGAAGAATAGGTGGCATAAGCCCTGTGTTTGAGGCTTAAAGTCTAACCGAGATAAACACAAGTAAAAGACTTCCATAAACAAATTCAAATTAATAGTGTGTAGCCCTATCTGATGGAAAGAGGGAGAGTAAATCAAGTATCAAGGTTAGACTGGGTTAATCAGTGAAAGCATCATGGAGAAACTCAGCTTTTTTTGACTGTAGGAAAAAACCCTTGACAGCTGTGTGGCCAATTCAAAGACTTGCAGTCTGAAACACCAAAGCAAACAAAAGACTTGCACTCCCTCTGTCCAGCACACAGTGACTTGAGTTTGGTGCAGCTGTTGTAGTAATACTTCCTAACGGGGAAGTGTTAGATCCTTGTTGTTCCAAGTGTGGTCAAAGGGCTGGCGGCACTAGTATCACCCAAGATCTTACTAGCAAAGGGAATTTCAGGCCCCACACTAAAACTACTGAATCTGAATTAACATTTTAAGAGTCATACCAGGTGATTCCTCGGTTCAGTAAAGATTGAGAAGCACTCTGTTGATTGTGATCTTGGGCTTCCCTTTGAAATGCAGAAATAATTCCATAAGTTTTCTTTTTCTACAGTTTTGTATCTCGTGCAAAGCCGAGACTTGTCAGAAACAACACTAAGGTACCTCAAGTGCTTTCCTCACCGCTACAAAGAGAGTCTTGTGTTTATGAATGGTAGGCAATTTCTTTGTATGTACTTAATTGGAAATCTAAACTATTTTCTCTTCATTAAATTGACATTCTCTATGATAACCTTCAACCACAAGATAGCCGTTTTTGAACTGCTTTATCACTATAAGTTTGGTTTAGCCAAAAATATATAGCCTTGGGCTTCCCTGGTGTTCCAGTGGGTAAGGACACCACCTTGCAGTGCAAGGGGGGCCGGTTTGATCCCTGGCCTGGGAAGTTCCCATGTGCCATGGAGCGTCTGGACTGATATGTCCAATTACCATGCTGGAGCACTGGAGCACATGCGCCCAGAGTTGGCGCTCAGCGGCGACAGAGGCTACCGCGATGGGAGGTCCACAGGAGCCAAAGAACGAATACAGATGAAAATAAAAAATGAAAGACCAATAGAAGTGGCCCGCCCACTCCCCTCATTCCCCAACCCGACCCCTGCCCAAAATAACTAAATAAATAAATCTTAAAAAAAATGAAAAAAAGTATGGGGACCAAACATCTACCGTGCTTAAGGATAACTCATTAGGGTGCATCCTCCATGACTGAAAGTCTTTTAGATAATTTTACAAATAAACAACAATAGAGCACTTATACTGGTAATGTGCTTGATGCTCAAGAGAGTGTTCAAGACTATCTTTCAAACGGACTTTATATTATTCAGTATGCTTTGATCATTCAAATTAAATACCAGCATATAGGGTCTACTAGGACCATTGCCAATTATTATTCAAAGTAATTGAATTCTATTTTATTATATTTCTGTAATTTTTTTTAGTGCGCTAGGAAAGTCTTTACAGAATAACACCTTTCCCCTTTCTACTTTAGTCGTTTAGTGCTTTTTACTTTTAGACTAGGTAATAAGATTTTTATTGAAATATAGTTGATTTACAATGTTGTGTCAATCTCTGCTATACGAAAAGTGTCATATATTTTTGTGTGTGTGTGTGTGTGTGTGTAGATATATATTCGTTTTAATATCCTTTTCCTTGATGATTTATCACAAGAGATTGAATCTAGTTCTCTGTGCTACATGGTAGAACCTTGCTGTTTATCCATTCTAAACATAATAGTTTGCACAAACACCAAATACCCAACTCCCAGTGTATCCATCGTCCTCCTCCCTTCCCTCTTGGCAACCACAAGACTGTTCTCTGCCTGTGACTCTGTTTCTGTTTTTCTTTAGAAGTCCCATGGGTATACTTTTTTTTTTATTTTATTTTATTTTATTTTTAAACCTTTATTTTACTTTTAACTTTTACAGAGTTTTGTTGTTCACAGACATGCATGTTCTCAGATTAGTCACATGTATATCCCCCCCTTCCCTCCCCTCCCGCCCCTCACACAGCACCCCTGAAGGATCCCCTTTTCTCACCGAGCAATGACTAGAGCTATTTTCTTCCCTTTTGATAGTACAGGCCTTCATGCTACTTCCTTTACGCCTCTCACCCACTGTTCCTTCCCCACAATGTCCATATGTCCACTGTCCATGTCTGTCTTTCTGTCGCTTCACTGCATGTGACATCATCACCATCCTACTAGATTCCATATATGTGTTAATATACTGTATTTGTCCTTCTCTTTCTGACTGACTTCACTTTTTATGATACGTTCTAGATCCAGCCACCTCATTAGGGCTGATTCTTCTGCATTTCTTTTTACGGTTGTGTAGTATTCCATTGTATATATGTACCAGAGCTTTTGGAGCCATTCGTTCGTCGATGGGCATCTAGGTTCCTTCAAGTTCTAGCTTTTGTACAGAGAGCTGCAATGAACATTGGGGTACAGGTGCTTCTTTCAGATTTGATTTCGTCTGGGTATAAGCCTAAGAGTGGGATTGCTGGGTCATAGGGTGCTTCTATTTTAGTTTCTTAAGAAATCTCCAGAGTGTCTTCCATACAGGCTGTATCAATTTACACTGCACCAGCAATGCAGGAGGCTTCCTTTTCCACAGCCTCCAGCATTTATTGTCTCTAGATTTGTGGATGACGGCCATTCTGACGGTTGTAAGCTGATATCTCATTGTAGTTGTGATTTACATTTCTCTAATTATTAGAAGTTAAGCTTTATTTCATGTGCTTTTGGGCCATCTGTATGTCATCGTTGGAGAGGTGTCTGGTAGGTCCTTTCCCAATTTTTGATTGGGTTGTTCCATTTTCCAGTGCTGAGTTGTCTGAGTTGCTTGTAGATTTTGGAGATTAATTCTTTGTCTGTTGTTGCATTTGGTATGATTTTCTCCCTTTTTTTGGTCTGTCTGCTCAGCTTTTTGTAATTTCTTTAGCTGTACAAAAGCTTTGAAGTTTCATGAGATCCCACATGTTCATTTTTCTTTTTAGTGCTGCTATTCTAGTAGGTGGGTCATGGAAGATCTTGCTTTGATTTATGTCCTTGAGTGTTTTGCCTATATTCTCCTCTAAGAGTTTGATGGTTTCTGGTCTTACATTTAGGTCTTTAATCCATTTTTTTTTTTTTAAAATTCTGTAGCTCTTTATTTTTTTCTTTTTTAAAAAATTTATTTATTTATTTATTTATTTTTGAACATGTATGTTCCCAGATCAATCAGATGCATATCCCTTGACCCTCCCCCCACCTAGGTTCCCCTCATCCCTCCAGACCATTGCTCCAAGTGGTTGTAGGTACTCCTATTCCCCTAGCACAATGACAATAGCTATCTTTTCTACACATGACAGTATAGGTTCCCATGTTACTCCCTCCCATTGTTCGGTCTCCACAATGTCTTTATGTCTATTCTCTGTTTTTTCATGAGTTCCCTGTGTGTGTTATCATGACCATCTTACTAGATCCCATATATATGAGTTAGTATACTATACTTGTCTTTCTCTTTTTGACTTACTTCACTTTTTATGATAGGTTCTAGAGCCAGCCACCTCATTAGGACTGAGTCTTCTGCATTTCTTTTAACAGCTGAGTAGTATTCCATTGTATATATGTACCAGAGCTTCTGGATCCATTCATTTGTCGATGGACATCTAGGTTGCTTCCATGTTCTGGCTATTGTATAGAGAGCTGCAATGAACATTGGGGTACAGGTGCCTCTTTCAGCTTTGCTTTCATCAAGATATAGGACTAATAGTGAGATTTCTGGGTCATTGGCTGCTTCTATTTTTAGTTTTTTAAGGGATCTCCATATTTTATTCCATAAAGGGTGTATTAATTTACATTCCCCCCAGCAATGCAAGAGGGTTCCTTTTCTCCACACCTCTCCAGCATTTGTTGTCTGTCGATTTGTTGATGATGGCCATTCTGACAGGTGTGAGGTGGTATCTCATTGTGGTTTTAATTTGCATTTCTCTAATAATAAGGAGGTTGAGCATCGTTTCATGTATTTTGGACCATTTGTATGTCCTCTTTTGGGGAGGCGTCTCTTTAGATCTTTTTTCCCCTTTTTGATTGGGCTGCTCATTTTCCTGTGCTGAGTTGTCTGAGTTGCTTGTAGATTTTGGAGATTAATTCTTTGTCTGTTGTTTCATTTGCTATGATTTTCTCCCACTCTGTGGGGGGTCTGTTGAACTTTTTTGTAATTTCTTTTGCTGTACAAAAGCTTTTAAGTTTCATAAGGTCCCATATGTTCATTTTTCTTTTCAGTTCTGCTATTTTAGTTGGTGGGTCAAAGAAGATCTTGCTTTGATTGATGTCCTTGAGGGTTTTGCCTATATTCTCCTCTAAGAGTTTGATGGTTTCTGGTCTTACATTGAGGTCTTTAATCCATTTTGAGTTGATCTTAGTGTATGGCGTCAGGGAATGTTCCAATTTCATTTTTTTGCATGTAGCTGTCCAATTCTCCCAGCACCACTTGTTAAGAGGCTGTCTTTGTCCCATTTTATAGTTTCTCCTCCTTTATCAAAAATAAGGTACCCATAGGTGCGTGGGTTGATCTCTGGGTTCTCAATCTTGTTCCATTGATCTATAGTTCTGTTTTTGTGCCAGTACCATACTGTCTTGATAACTGTTGCTTTGTAGTAGTGTCTGAAGTTAGGGAGGCTGATCCCTCCAACTCCATTTTTCTTCCTCAGGATTGCTTTGGCTATTCGAGGTCTTCTGTGTTTCCATATGAACTGTGTTATTATTTGGTCTAGTTCTGTGAAAAATGTCAGTGGTAGTTGAATAGGTATTGCATTGAATCTGTAGATGATATTTGGAAGTTTGGTCATTTTCACAATATTGATTCTTCCAATCCAGGAACATGGAATATCTCTCCATCTGTTTAAGTCTTCTTTAATGTCTCTCATGAGTGTCTTGTAATTTTCTGTGTACAATTCTTTTGTTTCTTTGGGTAGGTTTATTCCTAGATATTTGATTCTTTTGGTTGCAATGGTGAAGGGGATTGCCTCTTTGATTTCATTTTCTGATTTTCATTGTTTGTGTATAGGAATGCCAGTGACTTCTGTGTGTTGACTTTATATCCTGCAACTTTGCTGAATTCATTGATTAGTTCTAGTAGCTTTGTAACCGTGTCTTTGGGATTTTCTATGTATAATATAATGTCGTCTGCAAAAAGAGAGAGCTTGACTTCTTCCTTTCCAATCTGGATTCCTTTGATTTCTTTCTCTTGTCTTATTGCTGTTGCTAGGACTTCCAGGACTATGTTGAATAGTAGTGGTGAAAGTGGACACCCCTGTCTTGTTCCTGATCTTAGAGGGAATGCTTTCAGTTTTTCACCATTAACAATAATGTTCGCTGTAGGTTTCTCATAGATGGCTTTTATTATGTTGAGATAGGTTCCTTCTATGCCCATTTTCTGAAGAGTTTTGATCATAAATGGATGTTGTACTTTGTCGAAAGCTTTTTCTGCATCTATTGAGATGATCATGTGATTTTTGTCTTTCAACTTGTTGATATGGTGTATCACGTTGATTGATTTGCGGATGTTGAAGAATCCTTGCATGCCTGGGATGAACCCAACTTGATCGTGATGTATGAGCTTTTTGACGTGTTGTTGAATTCTGTTTGCTAGGATTTTGTTGAGGATCTTGGCATCTAAGTTCATCAGTGAAATTGGCCTATAGTTTTCCTTTTTTGTGTTGTCTTTGCCTGGTTTTGGTATCAGGGTGATGGCGGTCTCGTAGAATGTGTTTGGAAGTGCTCCTTCCTGTGCAGTGTTTTGGAAGAGTTTCAGAAGGACAGGCATTAGTTCTTCTTTAGAGGTTTGCTAGAATTCCCCTGTGAAGCCATCTGGCCCTGGGCTTTTATTTTTGGGTAGATTTTTGATCACAAGGTCAATTTCTGAGCTTGTGATTGGCGTGGTCATAGTTTCTATTTCATCCTGGTTGAGTCTTAGGAGATTAATCCTCTCAAAGAAACTGTCCGTTTCTTCCAGGTTGTCCAGTTTGTTCCCCTAGAGTTGTTCCTAATAGTGTCTTAGAATCCTTTGAATTTCTGCATTCTCTGTTGTGATCTCTCCTTTTCCATTTTTGTTTTTTGGGGATCTG
The DNA here is from genome assembly GCA_022376925.1 of Tragulus kanchil. NCBI lineage: Eukaryota > Metazoa > Chordata > Mammalia > Artiodactyla > Tragulidae > Tragulus > Tragulus kanchil. The sequence goes on from JAIOJX010000018.1 coordinate 8,331,996, forward strand.
GTTCTTCTCTCTTTTTCTTGATGAATCTGGCCAGTGTTGTGTCGACTTTATTGACCTTTCCGAAGAGTCAGTTTTTGTTTTATTTATCTTTACTACTGCTTCTTTTGTTTCTTTTCATTTATTCCTTCTCTGATCTTTAGGTTTTCCTTCTTCTGCTGACTTTGGGGTGTTTTTGTTCTTCTTTCTCCAGTTGTTTCAAGTGTAAGTAAGGTCGTGTGTTTGAATTTTCCTAGTTTCTTGAGGTGGGATTGAATTGTTACAAACTTCCTCTTAGGACTGCTTTTGCAGTATCCCATAGGTTTTGCACTGTCGTGTGTTCATTGTCGTTTTGTTCTAGGAATTGTGTAATTTCTCCTTTGATTTCTTCAATGATCAATTGGTTTTTAGGTATGTGTTGTTTTATCTCCATGTGTTTGTGTTTTTTTTTTTTTTTTTCCTGTAGTTGATCTCTAGTCTCACTGCATTGTGGTCCGAGAAGATGGTTGATAGAATTTTAGTTTTCTTGAATAGGCCGGGGGTTTTATTTGTGGCCCCAGATGTGGTCTATCCTGGAGAATGTTCCATGAACACTTGAGAAGAAAGTGTATTCTTCTGCTTTTGGATGGAAAGTGCTAAAGATAGCCATCAGGTCCATTTCTTCTAGTGTGGCATTTAATGCTTGTTTTTCTTTATTAATTTTCTGTTTGGATGATCTGTCCATTGGTGTGAGAGGAGTGTTAAAGTCTCCTACTATGATTGTGTTACTGTCAATGTCTTCTTTTATGTCTGAAAGTGATTGTCTTATGTATTGGGGTGCTCCTGCGTTGGGTGCCTAGATATTTATGATTGTTATGTCTTCTTCTTGGATGGATCCCCTTTAAACATGATGCAGTGACCTGCCTGTCTATTCGAATCTCCTTTACTTTAAAATCGATATTGTCTGATATGAGGATTGCTACTGCAGCTTTTTTTTGATTTCCATTTGCATGGAATATCTTTTTCCCGACTCTCACTTTCAGTCTATGAGTGTCTCTAGATCTGAAATGAGTTTCCTGGAGGAAGCATATGGATGGGTCGTGCTTTTGGATCCATTCAGCCACTCTGTGTCTTTTGGTTGGGGCATTTAGTCCATTGACATTTAAAGTAATTATTGATACAAATGATCCTATTGTCATCTTCTTAGATGCTATGATGGGTTTGTTTCGTGGATCTTCTCCTTTTATTCTAGTTGTCTATATAAGTCCTTTAACACTTGTTGTAAGGTGGGTTTGGAGTGACTAAATTCTTTTAATTTTTGCTTGTCTGTAAAGCTTTTGATTTCTCCATCAATTTTGAAGGAGTTCCTTGCAGGCTAGAGGATTCTTGGTTGCAGATTATTCTCTTTAGCCGCTTAAATGTGTCCTGCCATTCCCCTTTTGGCCTGCAGAGTTTCTGTTGAAAGATCAGCAGTTAAATTTTTGGGCTTTCCTTGTATGTCACTAGTTGCTTTTCCTCCTGCTTTGAGAATACAATTCAAATATTGGTGCGTTTGATATTATCCCAGATGTATCTGAACCTATCCTCTGCGCTTTTCATTCTGTGAGCTAGAGTCTGTTTTTCAGCAGTTACTTCCGCCATTTTATCTTCCAGCTCACTTCTCCAGTCTTCTGACTGAGATACCCCTCTTGATTCCTTCTACAGTGTTTCTCAGTTCAGCAATTGAGTTGTTTGTCTCCACTACTTTTTGGTAAGTTCTTGTATTTCCTTATTCAGTGTGTCAGTCGTGTCTTGCAATTTCTCTGAAATTCTGTTTTCAGTGTCTTTGATCATCTTTACTATCATTTTCTGAAATCACTTCCGAGAGTTTGTCCAAATTCTCTTCATTGATTAGATCTTGTGTGTTTGTGGATTGTTCCTTGGCTTGTGTGGTATTTCTGCCGTTTCATTGTTATTTTTGATTTTTTAACTGACTCTGTTTGGGATTTCCTTTTCCCAGACTTTGAGTTACGTCTGTTGGTGTTTGTTGTTTGGATGGGGCTTCTTATTCTGGGTGATGCTGGTGATTGGGTGATGTCAGGACTTGCATACAAGTGATTACCTTTGTTGGCGTTCTCACTTGTATACAGCCTTTTTTTTTCTAGAATTTTGGTTTTGGGGTCAGTGCTCTCCTAAACCCCGGGGCTTATTGCCTGAACAAGGAATGAAGATTTGACTGCTGGTTTGTTATGGCATCAAATGATATTAACACATATATATGCAATTGAGAAACAGAAGGTATACCTTTGAGAAATGGCAATTAAAAATTATGAAAAATACTAGCATATTGAATCATACACATAAACATATACAGCTGTAACATAACCCAAGCATTCCAACCAAAAAAACAGTACAATACGTTAGCACAGCGAATAGAGAAAACCAAGAACGATATTCACCAGTTAATAACCGAACTAAGTAGAGCATCAATTGGAGAAGAATGTTTGAGCAGTGTCCCCATTGGGGATAACGCAATGAGAACAGAACAGACTAAGAAACATGGTGGAAAAAGGAAAAGAGAAAGGGAGGATAGAAGAGCAATATAGAATAATATTGCAAAGATAAACATAGGCAGATAAAGATTTGTATGTAGTAGAATTTAGTGCTATAGGAAAGGATCTTCAGAGAAAGCAAAGAAGCATAGAGGAAGTGGTAGTACAAATGAACATTTTTTTTTAAAATTTAAAAAAGCTATTTATATATAAAAATATAGAAAACAAAGAAAAATAATAAAACAAACAAAACCCCCAGAGAACCTTAAAAGGCAAGTGGGGGAAAAAGAAGTTTATCCAAAATAAAATGTGTGGTTTAAAAGGAAAAAAAAAAAGAAATTATGTAAACTTGAATATATTCAGTCTTACTGATAAGATTAGTAGCTTCAATAGAATTCAGTGAAGGAAATGAACACACCTACTCTCTCTCACACAAACCACACACACACACACACACACACCCCCACACACACCCACACACACACAAAGCCGGGTGTTGTACTGACTGGATTTGGGAAAAAAAAAACAAATATTGAACAAAGGATACAATACAAAAATGGAATTTTAAAGTCCAGCAGTAACTCCAGCTTCAGGCACAACGTGAAAAGAGTGTTTCTGTTCTTCTGTCTCTTGCTGACTATTCAGGAATTATGAGTCTTTTTTTTGCCTCTGGCAGTGGTTGGATCTGAAGACCTCTTTGACTGCTTGTTTTTTCGGCCTATTCCAGAATTAAAAGGCCCGCCCTGGTTGGCCCTGGGAGTTTCTTAATCCAAATCCTTTTCTTGCCTGGTGGAGATAAGTTCCTCCTGTAGCTTGCCCAACAGCCAAACTACAGTAGGGAAAATGGCATCTTCTCACAAACGATTTATTCCCATCTCTCTGTTTCTGTTTTGTAGGTGGCTTTTTTTGCTATAGATTAGGTTCCACAAAGAAGTGATACCATATGGTGTCTGCCTTTCTCTTTCTGACTTATGTCACTCAGTATGATAATTTCTAGTTGTATCCATGTTGCTACAAACGGCATTATTTTTATGACTGAGTAGTATTCCACTGTATATGTGTACCACATTTCCTTTGTCCATTGCTCGGTTGATGAACATCTAAATTGTTTCCATGTTTTGGCTATTGTGAATATTGCTGCTGCGAACATAGGGATGCATATATCTTTTAGAATGACAGATTTGTCCTGGTATATTTCCAGAAGTGGGATTGCTGGATGATAGGGTAATTCTGTCTTTTGCTTTCTGAGAAAACTCCATGCTGCTTTCCACAGAGGCTACACCAACTTCTATTCCTACCAGCAGTGTAAGAGGGTTCCTTTTCTCCAGCTGCCCCCAGCATTTGTTATTTGTAGACTTTTTTAAAGATGGCCATGCTGACTGATATGAGATGGTATTCAGAGAAAGATTTTATTCGGTTACAGGAGAGTATAATCATTTTAATTCATATAAAGTGAATTTGTGCTTTATGTTCGGTATGGTCTGACAAAAAAAAGTCTTTCAATACAGAACTTTCATCTTGTGAAGAAGAGGGGGCATTTCATTTGAAAGATTTCACCTGGAGCCAAACATCCTAAAGTGTGAGGTCATGTGGGCTCTAGGAAGCATTGCTAGGCACAAGGCTCATGGGGGTGATGGAATGCCAGATGAGCTCTTTCCCATAGTCAAAGATGATGCTGTTAAAGTTCTACACTCAATATGCCAGCAGATTTGGAAGGCACAGCCATGACCTCAGGACTGGAAGAAACTCAGTTTTATTCCAGTCCCAAAGAAACACTATCAAAGAATGTTCAAAGGATCACACAGTTACATTCACTTCACACGCTAGCCAAGTTATGCTGAAAATCATCCAGGCTACGTTCATCCATAAACGAGCCAAAAACTTCCAGATGTACAAGCTCAATTTAGAGAAGGCAGAGGAAGGAGAGATCAAATTGCCAGCATCCACTGGGTCATAGAAAGAGCAAGCGAATTCCAGAAAAGCATCTACTTCTGCTTCGTTGACTACACTAATGCCTTTGACTGTGTGGAGCACAACCAACTGTGGAAAATTCTTCAGGAGATGGGAATCCCAGACCCCTCTACCTGCCTCTGGGAAACCTGCAGGCAGGTCAAGAAGCACCAGGTAGAACTAGACATGGAACAACGTCCTGCTTTCATACTGGGAAAGGAGTACATCAGTGTTGTACATTGTCACCCTGCTTATTTAAGCTATGTGCATATGTGCAACAGGTGGAATGCCGGTCTGCATGATGCACAAGCTGGAATTCAGTTTGCTGAGAGAAATATCAGTAACCTGAGATATCCAGGTGACACCACCCTTCTGGCCGAAAGCAAGGCGGAACTAAAAAACCTCCTGATGAAAGTGAAAGACGAGAGTGAAAAGGCTGGCCTAAAACTTTAACATTCGAAAACAAAACTCATGGCATCTGGGTCCCACAGCAAATAAATGGACAAACGACAGAAACTGTGACAGACTTCATTTGCTTGGGCTCGAAAATCGCTGCAGATGGGGACTGCAGCCACGAAAATAAAAGATGCTTGCTCTTTGGAAGAAAAGCTACGAGACACCTAGGCAGCATGTTCGCAAGCAGGGACATCACTTTGCCATTCCAGGTCTGTAGAGCCAAAGCTATGGTTTTTCCAGTAGTCATGAATGGATGTGAGAACTGGACCATATAAGAAGGCTGAGTGCCGAAGAACTGATGCCTTTGAAGTATGGTGTTGGAGAAGACTCTTGAGACTACCTTGGACAGCAAGGAGACCAAACGAGTCAATCCGAAAGGAAATCAGCCCTGAATATTCTTTGAGGGACTGATGCTGAAGCTGAAGCTGAAGCTCCAACCCTTTTGGGCCCCCTGATGCGAAGAGCGGACTCTCTGGCAAAGACCCTGATGCTGGGAAAGACTGAAGGCAAGAGGAGAAGGGGCAACCGAGGACGAGATATTTGGATGGCATCGCTGCATCAGCGGACATGAGTTTGGGCAAACTCCGGGAGATGGTGAAGGACAGGGATGCCTGGAGGACTGCAATCCATGGGTTCGCCATTAGTTGGACACAACTTAGCAGCTGAACAACAGCAGTAAGAGACAGGCGAGATGGCAGGTCTTGGTAGGTAGGTCCATTCTGGTGCAAAGAGTCAGAGACAACAGTCTAGAAAGGAGGTCCTGCTAGGTCCGTACCTCCCTCCCTCCACACTAAGAAGCAGTTGAAAGCCTTCCTTTGTTTGGTGCACAGTTATGTAAAAGTCCAGCTGCCTGTCTTCTTGTGGGTTGCAAGGGAGTGGGGTGGTTTTGTTTTGTTCTAGGTTTCCCGGATCGAGGGTGTTCCTGGGGCCATCTCGAACTAACAGTCACCTCAGGAGATCCGACTGGAGGATCGTTGTTCCTCACCCCCTCCCCTGACATCCCAGTGTGTTCTCCTCACATGCTTTCCCCATGCAGGCCTCCGTTCACCTCGAGTCCTTGGAGTCTCCTCGTATAAATGCCCCTGGCCTCATGTGTCATGGTAGGTTGAAAGGGCCGTCCTTGAGGTAAACCACATCCTAATTGCACATGACTCACACAAAACAGAAGCTCGTGTCCTTTCACATTACTCCCCTTTATTGTGTCTATATTTGGATGCCAGTGAATTCTGTGTAGAGATGTTGTATCCCCTGACTATGCTGAATTCGCTGATTAGCTCAAGAAGTTCTATAATAGTGTCATTGGGGTATTCTATGTGTAATATCATGTCATCTGCAAATAGAGAGAGTTCTGCCTCTTCTTTTCAATCTGAATTCCTTGAATTTATTTTGTCGTCTTCTCTTATGGCTGTTGCTAGAACTTCCAGGACTATGTGGAGTAACAGTGGTGAGAGTGGACACCCCTGTCTTGTTCCTGATCTTAGAGGGGATGGTTTCAGTTTTTCACCATTGTAGATAATGTTCACTGTGGGCTTCTCATATATGGCTTTCACTAAGTTGAGGTAAGTTCCTTCTATGTCCATATTGAGAAGAGTTTTTGTTTTTGTTTCTTATCATAAATGGGTGTGGGATTTTGTCACAGGCTTTTTCTGTAACTATTGCGATTATTATGTGATTTTTGCCTCTCAGTTTGTTGATATGGTGGATCACATTAATTGAAGTGTGGATATTGAAATTGCAAGCCTGGGAGGAACCCCTGGTCATGCTGTATGAGTTTTTTGATGTGATGTTGAATTCTGTTTGCTAGGATTTTGTTGAGGATTTGGTCATCAAAATCCATCATTTAAATGGGTCTATAATTATCTTTGTTTCGTGTTTTCTTTCCTTTGGTTTTGTAGGAGGAGGATTGCGGCCTCGTAGAAGCTGTTTGGAAGTGTTCCTTTCTGGGCAAGTGTTTGAAACAGTTTTCAAAGCACACGCATTAACTATTTAATTATTTGGTAGAATTCACCTGTGAAGCCATCTGGCCCC
>JAIOJX010000018.1:8339415-8414415 GCA_022376925.1 Tragulus kanchil
ATGGCAGGACACATTTAAACGGCTAAAAGAGAATAATCTGCAACCAAGAATCCTCTACCCTGCAAGGATCTCATTCAAAATTGATGGAGAAATCAAAAGCTTTACAGACAAGCAAAAATTAAAAGAATTTAGTCACACCAAACCAGCCTTACAACAAGTGTTAAAGGGACTTATATAGAAAACAAGTATAAAAGGAGAAGATCCATGAAACAAACCCATCATAACATCTAAGAAGATGACAATAGGATCATATGTATCAATAATTACTTTGAATGTCAATGGACTAAATGCCCCAACCAAAAGACACAGAGTGGCTGACTGGATCCAAAAACATGACCCATACATATGCTGCCTCTAGGAAACTCATTTCAGGCCTAGAGACACTCATAGACTGAAAGTGAGAGGCTGGAAAAAGATATTCCATGCAAATGGAAATCAAAAGAAAGCTGGAGTAGCAATCCTCCTATCAGACAAAATAGATTTTAAAGTAAAGAAGATTCTAAGAGACAAGGCAGGCCACTACATCATGATTAAGGGATCCATCCAAGAGGAAGACAAAACAGGCATGAACATCTATGCAGCCAACACAGGGGCACCTCAATACATAAGACAGATACTTTCAGACTTAAAAGAAGAAATCAATAATAACACAATAATAGTAGGAGACTTTAACACTCCTCTCACACCAATGGATAGATCATCCAAACAGAAAATTAATAAAGAAACACAAGCTTTAAATGACACACTAGAAAAGATGGACTTCATCGATATCGTTAGGATGTTCCACCCAAAAGCAGAAGGATGCACTGTCTTCTCAAGTGCTCACGGAACATTCTCCAGGATAGACCACATCTTGGGCCACAAATCTAACCTCAGTCAATTCAAGAAAACTGAAATTCTATCAACCATCTTCTTGGACCACAATGTAATGAGACTACAGATCAACTACAGGATAAAAACCGCTAAAAATACAAACACATAGTGATTAAACAACACATACATAAAAAACCAATTGATTACTGAGGAAATCAAAGGAGAAATTAAAAAATTCTTAGAAGAAAATGACAATGAATATACGACCTTGCAAAACCTATGGGATACCGCAAAACCAGTTCTAAGAGGGAAATTTATAGCAATACAATCCACCTCAAGAAACTAGGAAAATATGGAGCAGATGACTTAAATTTCCGCTTAAAACAATTGGAAAAAGAAGAACAAAAACATCCGAAAGCCAGCAGAAGATGAGAAATTATAAAGACTAGAGCAGAAATAAATGACAAAGAAATGAAAGAAACTATAGTAAGGATAAATAAAACAAAAAGCTGGTTCTTTGAAAGGTAAACAAAATTGACAAGCCTCTGGCCAGACTCATCAAGAAAAAGAGAGAGAAGAACCAGATCGACAAAATCAAAAATGAAAAAGGAGAGATTACAACAGATAACGCAGAAATCCAAAGGATTCTAAGAGACTCTTATGAACAACTCTATGGCAACAAACTGGACAACCTGGAAGAAATGGACAGTTTCTTGAGGAAGAGTAATCTCCCAAGACTCAACCAGGAAGAAATAGAAACTATGAACAACCCAATCACAAGCTCAGAAATCGAAATTGTGATCAAAAATCTACCCAAAAATAAAAGCCCAGGGCCACATGGTTTCACAAGTGAATTCTACCAAACATTTAAAGAAGATCTAATGCCTGTCCTTCTTAAACTCTCCAAAAAATTGCACAGGAACGAAAACTTCCAAACACATTCTACAAGGCCGCCATCACCCTGATACCAAAGCCAGGCAAAGACAACACAAAAAAAGAAAACTATAGGCCAATTTCACTGATGAATCTAGACGCCAAAATCCTCAACAAAATCCTAGCAAACAGAATTCAACAACACATCAAAAAGCTCATTCATCACGATCAAGTTGGGTTCATTCCAGGCATGCAAGGATTCTTCAATATTCGCAAATCAATCAATGTGATACACCATGTCAAAAAATTGAGAGACAAAAATCACATGATCATCTCAATAGGTGCAGAAAAATCCTTTGACAAAGTACAGCATCCATTTGTGATAAAAACTTTTCAAAAAAAAGGGCATAGAAGGAACTTAACATAGTGAAAGCCATATATGAGAAGCCCACAGTGAACATTATCCTCAATGGTGAAAAACTGAAAGCATTTCCTCTAAGATCAGGAAAAAGGCAAGGGTGTCCACTTTCACCACTCTTATTCAGCACAGTCCTGGAAGTTCTACCAACAGCAATAAGAGAAGAGAAAGAAATCAAAGGAATCCAGATTGGAAAGGAAGAAGTCAAACTCTCTCTTTTTGCAGATGACATGATATTATACATAGAAAACCCCAAAGACACTATTACAAAACTACTAGAGTTAATCAGCGAATTCAGCAAAGTCGCAGGATACAAAGTCAACACACAGAAATCACTGGCATTCCTGTACACAAACAATGAAAAATCAGAATATGAAATCAAAGAGGCAGTCCCCTTCACCATTGCAACCAAAAGAATCAAATATCTAGGAATAAACCTACCCAAAGAAACAAAAGAACTGTACACAGAAAATTACAAGACACTCATGAGAGACATTAAAGTAGACTTAAACAGATGGAGAGATATTCCATGTTCCTGGGTCGGAAGAATCAACATTGTGAAAATGACCATGCTACCAAATGTCATCTATAGATTCAATGCAATACCTATCAAACTTCCAATAACATTCTTCACAGAACTAGACCAAAGAATCACACAGTTCACATGGAAACACAAAAGACCTCGAATAGCCAAAGCAATCCTGAGGAAGAAGAATGGAGCTGGAGGGATCAGCCTCCCCAACTTCAGACTCTACTACAAAGCCACAGTCCTCAAGACAGTATGGTACTGGCACAAAAACAGAAATATCGACCAATGGAACAAGATCGAGAACCCAGAGATAAACCCATGCACCTATGGGTACCTTATTTTTGATAAAGGAGGCGAAACTATAAAACGGGACAAAGACAGCCTCTTCAACATATGGTGCTGGGATAATTGGACAGCTACATGCAAACAAATGAAGTTGGAACATACCCTGACACCATGCACAAAGATCAACTCAAAATGGATTAAAGACTTAAATGTAAGGCCAGAAACCATCAAACTCTTAGAAAAGAATATAGGTAAAACCCTCAAGGACATAAATCAAAGCAAGGTCTTCTCTGACCCACCGACTAGAATAGTGGAACCTAAAGGACAAATGAACATGTGGGACCTAATGAAACTTCAAAGCTTTTGTACAGCTAAATAAATTACAAAAAAGCTGAACAGACAGCCCACAGAGTGGGAGAAAATCATAGCAAATGAAACAACGGACAAAGAATTAATCTCCAAAATCTACAAGCAACTCAGACAACTCAGCACTGGAAAAACGAACAACCCAATCAAAAAATGGGAAAAGGACCTAAACAGACACCTCTCCAACGATGACATACAGATGGCCCAAAAACACATGAAACGATGCTCAACTTCACTAATAATTAGAGAAATGCAAATCAAAACTACAATGAGATATCACCTCACACCCGTCAGAATGGCCATCATCCACAAATCGACAGACAATAAATGCTGGAGAGGCTGCGGAGAAAAGGGAACACTCCTGCATTGCTGGTGGGAGTGTAAATTGATACAGCCTCTATGGAAGACAGTATGGAGATTTCTTAAAAAACTAAAAATAGAAGCACCCTATGACCGAGCAATCCCACTCTTAGGCTTATACCCTGATGAAATCAAAACTGAAAGAAGCACCTGTACCCCAATGTTCATTGCAGCTTTCTATACAATAGCTAGAACATGGAAGGAACCTAGATGCCCATCGACGAACGAATGGATCCAGAATCTCTGGTACATATATACGATGGAATACTACACAGCTGTAAAGAGAAATGCAGAAGAATCAACCCTAATGAGGTGGCTGGATCTAGAACGTATCATCAAAAGTGAAGTCAGAAAGAGAAGGACAAATACAGTATATTAACACATATACATGGAATCTAGTAGGATGGTGATGATGGCACATGCAGTGAAGCAACGGAAAGACAGACATGGACAGTGGACATATGGACATTGTGGGGAAGGAACAGAAGGTGGGAGGCGTAAAGGAAGTAGCATGAAGGCCTGTACTATCATAAGTGAAGAAAATAGCTCTAGTCATTGCTCTGTGAGAAAGGATCTTTCAGGTGCTGTGTGATAGGGTTGGAAGAGGATATACATATGACTAATCTGGGAACATACATATCTGTAAACAACAAAACTCTGTAAAAGTTAAAAGCAAAATAAAGGTTTAAAAAAAAAAGGAACTGGCCTCTTTTATATTCTGCCATTTTCTAGGATATAAAGGGACAAAGACAGCCTCTTCAACATATGGTGCTGGGATAATTGGACAGCTACATGCAAACAAATGAAGTTGGAACATACCCTGACACCATGCACAAAGATCAACTCAAAATGGATTAAAGACTTAAATGTAAGGCCAGAAACCATCAAACTCTTAGAAAAGAATATAGGTAAAACCCTCAAGGACATAAATCAAAGCAAGGTCTTCTCTGACCCACCGACTAGAATAGTGGAACCTAAAGGACAAATGAACATGTGGGACCTAATGAAACTTAAAAGCTTTTGTACAGCTAAAGAAATTACAAAAAAGCTGAACAGACAGCCCACAGAGTGGGAGAAAATCATAGCAAATGAAACAACGGACAAAGAATTAATCTCCAAAATCTACAAGCAACTCAGACAACTCAGCACTGGAAAAACGAACAACCCAATCAAAAAATGGGAAAAGGACCTAAACAGACACCTCTCCAACGATGACATACAGATGGCCCAAAAACACATGAAACGATGCTCAACTTCACTAATAATTAGAGAAATGCAAATCAAAACTACAATGAGATATCACCTCACACCCGTCAGAATGGCCATCATCCACAAATCGACAGACAATAAATGCTGGAGAGGCTGCGGAGAAAAGGGAACACTCCTGCATTGCTGGTGGGAGTGTAAATTGATACAGCCTCTATGGAAGACAGTATGGAGATTTCTTAAAAAACTAAAAATAGAAGCACCCTATGACCGAGCAATCCCACTCTTAGGCTTATACCCTGATGAAATCAAAACTGAAAGAAGCACCTGTACCCCAATGTTCATTGCAGCTTTCTATACGATAGCTAGAACATGGAAGGAACCTAGATGCCCATCGACGAACGAATGGATCCAGAATCTCTGGTACATATATACGATGGAATACTACACAGCTGTAAAGAGAAATGCAGAAGAATCAACCCTAATGAGGTGGCTGGATCTAGAACGTATCATCAAAAGTGAAGTCAGAAAGAGAAGGACAAATACAGTATATTAACACATATACATGGAATCTAGTAGGATGGTGATGATGGCACATGCAGTGAAGCAACGGAAAGACAGACACGGACAGTGGACTTATGGACATTGTGGGGAAGGAACAGAAGGTGGGAGGCGTAAAGGAAGTAGCATGAAGGCCTGTACTATCATAAGTGAAGAAAACAGCTTTAGTCATTGCTCTGTGAGAAAGGGGGATCTTTCAGGGGTGCTGTGTGATGGTCGGGAGGGGTTGGAAGTGAGGGATATACATATGACTAATCTGGGAACATACATATCTGTAAACAACAAAAGTCTGTAAAAGTTAAAAGCAAAATAAAGTTAAAAAAAAAAAAAGGAACTGGCCTCTTTTATATTCTGCCATTTTTCTAGGATATAAATGGATTTACAGGGATACAAAACATTGAAAAATAAGCTATGTATGAGTAAAACAAAAAAGACCATTTAAAAGGAACGAGAAAAAGTATTACTAGGTCCCTGTAAATCACAAATTACCAGCATTTGGTAGTAATTTTCTGTGAGATTTCTTGCAGAGAGGGAGAAAAGGGATTGTTGCTGATGGGGTCTTGAATTTAAAAGGTAAAATAGGCCTGGATATCTTCTAGGTTTTTGTTTTTTTTTTTCTAATCTCCTATTTTTTCCTGCTGACTAGGTAAAAGCCAGGCCATGATTAGAAATTCTTTACCCTTATATTGTCCCTCTCCCTTCCCTCTAACAACTAGTTTGTTCTATGTATCTGAGTCTGCCTCTTTTTTTGTTGTTGTTATGATCCCTAGTTTTATTTTTTTAGATGTATAAGCAATATCATATAATATCTGTCTCTGTCTGACTTACTTCACTTAACCATAATGCCTCTGTGTTGCTGCAAATAGTAGGTTTTCAGTTTTTATGACTGAGTATTCCTTTGTATATGTACACCATATCTCCTTTTTTCTTTTTTAAACCTTTATTTTGCTTTTAACTTTTACAGACTTTTGTTGTTTACAGATATGTATGTTCCCAGATTAGTCATATGTATATCCCCCACTTCCAACCCCTCCCGACCATCACACAGCACCCCTGAAGGATCCCCTTTTCTCACAGAGCAATGACTAGAGCTATTTTCTTCACTTATGATAGTACAGGCCTTCATGCTACTTCCTTTATGCCTCCCACCTTCTGTTCCTTCCCCACAATGTCCATATGTCCACTGTCCGTGTCTGTCTTTCCGTTGCTTCACTGCATGTGCCATCATCACCATCCTACTAGATTCCATATATATGTGTTAATATACTGTGTTTGTCCTTCTCTTTCTGACTGCCTTCACTTTTTAGGATACGTTCTAGATCCAGCCACCTCATTAGGGTTGATTCTTCTGCATTTCTCTTTACAGCTGTGTAGTATTCCATTGTATATATGTACCAGAGATTCTGGATACATAACTGTAAAAAACAAAAGTCTGTAAAAGTTAAAAGCAAAATAAAGTTAAAAAAAAAAAAAGGAACTGGCCTCTTTTATATTCTGCCATTTTTCTAGGATATAAATGGATTTACAGGGATACAAAACATTGAAAAATAAGCTATGTATGAGTAAAACAAAAAAGACCATTTAAAAGGAACGAGAAAAAGTATTACTAGGTCCCTGTAAATCACAAATTACCAGCATTTGGTAGTAATTTTCTGTGAGATTTCTTGCAGAGAGGGAGAAAAGGGATTGTTGCTGATGGGGTCTTGAATTTAAAAGGTAAAATAGGCCTGGATATCTTCTAGGTTTTTGTTTTTTTTTTTCTAATCTCCTATTTTTTCCTGCTGACTAGGTAAAAGCCAGGCCATGATTAGAAATTCTTTACCCTTATATTGTCCCTCTCCCTTCCCTCTAACAACTAGTTTGTTCTATGTATCTGAGTCTGCCTCTTTTTTTGTTGTTGTTATGATCCCTAGTTTTATTTTTTTAGATGTATAAGCAATATCATATAATATCTGTCTCTGTCTGACTTACTTCACTTAACCATAATGCCTCTGTGTTGCTGCAAATAGTAGGTTTTCAGTTTTTATGACTGAGTATTCCTTTGTATATGTACACCATATCGCCTTTTTTCTTTTTTAAACCTTTATTTTGCTTTTAACTTTTACAGACTTTTGTTGTTTACAGATATGTATGTTCCCAGATTAGTCATATGTATATCCCCCACTTCCAACCCCTCCCGACCATCACACAGCACCCCTGAAGGATCCCCTTTTCTCACAGAGCAATGACTAGAGCTATTTTCTTCACTTATGATAGTACAGGCCTTCATGCTACTTCCTTTATGCCTCCCACCTTCTGTTCCTTCCCCACAATGTCCATATGTCCACTGTCCGTGTCTGTCTTTCCGTTGCTTCACTGCATGTGCCATCATCACCATCCTACTAGATTCCATATATATGTGTTAATATACTGTGTTTGTCCTTCTCTTTCTGACTGACTTCACTTTTTAGGATACGTTCTAGATCCAGCCACCTCATTAGGGTTGATTCTTCTGCATTTCTCTTTACAGCTGTGTAGTATTCCATCGTATATATGTACCAGAGATTCTGGATCCATTCGTTCGTCGATGGGCATCTAGGTTCCTTCCATGTTCTAGCTATCGTATAGAAAGCTGCAATGAACATTGGGGTACAGGTGCTTCTTTCAGTTTTGATTTCATCAGGGTATAAGCCTAAGAGTGGGATTGCTCGGTCATAGGGTGCTTCTATTTTTAGTTTTTTAAGAAATCTCCATACTGTCTTCCATAGAGGCTGTATCAATTTACACTCCCACCAGCAATGCTGGAGTGTTCCCTTTTCTCCGCAGCCTCTCCAGCATTTATTGTCTGTCGATTTGTGGATGATGGCCATTCTGACGGGTGTGAGGTGATATCTCATTGTAGTTTTGATTTGCATTTCTCTAATTATTAGTGAAGTTGAGCACCGTTTCATGTGTTTTTGGGCCATCTGTATGTCATCGTTGGAGAGGTGTCTGTTTAGGTCCTTTTCCCATTTTTTGATTGGGTTGTTCGTTTTTCCAGTGCTGAGTTGTCTGAGTTGCTTGTAGATTTTGGAGATTAATTCTTTGTCCGTTGTTTCATTTGCTATGATTTTCTCCCACTCTGTGGGCTGTCTGTTCAGCTTTTTTGTAATTTATTTAGCTGTACAAAAGCCTTTAATCCATCCATCTGTTGCTGGTCACTTAGGTGGTTTTCATATATTGGCAATTATAAATAATGGCGCTATGACCATTGGGATGCATGTATCTTTTCAAATTAGTGTTATTGTTTTCTTCTTCCAGGTATATGGCTAGGAGTAGCCTTGCTAGGTCATATGGGTAGCTCTTTTTTTAATGATGGCCAGTCTGACAGGTGTGAGGTGATACCTCATTGCTCTGCTATTTTTGTGTGAAAGCAGTCATAGACAATATGTATATGAATGTGCCTGGCTATGTTTGACTAAAACTTTATTTTTAGACAGTTAAATTTGAATTGCATGTAATTTTCACATATCACAAAGTTAAAAAAAGTTTTTATGACTCTTCTGACTGACTTCACTTTTAGGATACGTTCTAGATCCAGCCACCTCATTAGGGTTGATTCTTCTGCATTTCTCTTTACAGCTGTGTAGTATTCCATCGTATATATGTACCAGAGATTCTGGATCCATTCGTTCGTCGATGGGCATCTAGGTTCCTTCCATGTTCTAGCTATCGTATAGAAAGCTGCAATGAACATTGGGGTACAGGTGCTTCTTTCAGTTTTGATTTCATCAGGGTATAAGCCTAAGAGTGGGATTGCTCGGTCATAGGGTGCTTCTATTTTTAGTTTTTTAAGAAATCTCCATACTGTCTTCCATAGAGGCTGTATCAATTTACACTCCCACCAGCAATGCAGGAGTGTTCCCTTTTCTCCGCAGCCTCTCCAGCATTTATTGTCTGTCGATTTGTGGATGATGGCCATTCTGACGGGTGTGAGGTGATATCTCATTGTAGTTTTGATTTGCATTTCTCTAATTATTAGTGAAGTTGAGCACCGTTTCATGTGTTTTTGGGCCATCTGTATGTCATCGTTGGAGAGGTGTCTGTTTAGGTCCTTTTCCCATTTTTTGATTGGGTTGTTCGTTTTTCCAGTGCTGAGTTGTCTGAGTTGCTTGTAGATTTTGGAGATTAATTCTTTGTCCGTTGTTTCATTTGCTATGATTTTCTCCCACTCTGTGGGCTGTCTGTTCAGCTTTTTTGTAATTTATTTAGCTGTACAAAAGCCTTTAATCCATCCATCTGTTGCTGGTCACTTAGGTGGTTTTCATATATTGGCAATTATAAATAATGGCGCTATGACCATTGGGATGCATGTATCTTTTCAAATTAGTGTTATTGTTTTCTTCTTCCAGGTATATGGCTAGGAGTAGCCTTGCTAGGTCATATGGGTAGCTCTTTTTTTAATGATGGCCAGTCTGACAGGTGTGAGGTGATACCTCATTGCTCTGCTATTTTTGTGTGAAAGCAGTCATAGACAATATGTATATGAATGTGCCTGGCTATGTTTGACTAAAACTTTATTTTTAGACAGTTAAATTTGAATTGCATGTAATTTTCACATATCACAAAATAGTCTTTTTTTCGTCAACCATTTAATATGAAAAGAAAAAAAAGTTTGTCCTAGTGATAGGGATAAAGTAGAACAGGTAGAGTCCTAGTGGGGGATGACAGGTAGAAGGGTGAAACCTGGGAAGGGTTGGGAGGCCAGTAAGTTGATGATAACTCAGGATAGCTGCTCTTTGTTCAGTAAGGC
Source organism: Tragulus kanchil (assembly GCA_022376925.1). Classification (NCBI taxonomy): domain Eukaryota; kingdom Metazoa; phylum Chordata; class Mammalia; order Artiodactyla; family Tragulidae; genus Tragulus; species Tragulus kanchil. The sequence continues at coordinate 8,349,598 of JAIOJX010000018.1, forward strand.
AGGCTTGACTGGGCGTGAACGCCTGATGAAGGAGGATCTAGTGAGAAAGGAATTAATGATATATGTCTTACACCTGTGTCTACTTGAGGGGTGCGGTCTTTTACCATCCTATATATTGCTGCCCATTCAGTCAGGGGACAGAGCAGCAGAGCAGAATTTCCCCGCCTGCCCGTTTACACTGCTTTCAGGCACCTTACTCCAATAAATCCTTTTCTTGTCTGTCACTCTGCTTCTTGCTGAATTCTTTCTACATTGAGGCACAAAGAACCTGAGCCTCAGTGGGTCCAGACCATGGATTAAGTCCCAGCTGCGTGAGTTCGAGTCTCAGACAGGGGTTTGGCTAGGTTCAGGTCCCAGTCACATGAATTCAAGACCCAAATAGGGTTTTGGCTGGAATTCGAGTCCCAGCAGCGTGGGTTCAAGTCCCAAGCAGGACTCGATCAGGTCTGGGCCCTGGGTTTAAGTCTCAAATCAAGGTAAAACCCTTTCACTAGGCCATGGATCCTTTGAAACCAGGTAGAGGCTACCTTTGATTCCCCCCTCCTTCAGCTCATAGTTTGCTGACCCCTATTCTAGATTCCTGCTTTTAGACATGACTGACTAAACCAATCAAGGTGGATAAGTCTGTATAGTTTTTAAACTTCTTTCAGCATGAAGACTGTCCAGACTATTCTGACACTATTTTCTAGCGGTTTATTATCCCTCTGCTCTATCTTGCTCATCACTGGAAGACCCACTAATTTTGAAGTGTCTTCTTTTGGGAGGCAGAAAAGTTATTCAGACCATAACTTTCTTACATGGTCATTAGCTCTGACTTGTCTAGGATTAATCATTGTTGAAAATATTGAATGGAATCATTAATCCTCCTTCCCACAATTCAGATGGCTCCCAACAACGAACTGGATATAGTGGAAATATCGGAAACCTATTCCCAAATTGTGAATTCTTATGTTAAAATTCTTGTTATGCCATCTCACTTTACTTAACTAAGTAGATAGTATAGGTACATGCTAAATTCTCAGCCCATTGCCTATTATGTAATAACACACTTCAAGGAGAAGGTGTTTGGATGAAGCAAGATTAAATTTTAAATGCCTTTACCCAAAGTATAAAGTTTTTGATGTGTTGGTTAATTTCAGAATTATTTCTCACTAAAACTATATTAGAAGATACTTCTTAAAATCTTGATTGGAGTCATAGGTGGCATTGACTGTGAACACTAGTTTGTTAATAGTTACCCATGAAATGCTATGAACCAATTAAAGCTTAAGAGTGCTCTCTTCAATTTGTATTTGACTTAGACAATAAGGAAAATAATTACTCAGCCAGCCTTTACTAAACCTCTGAAGGCCATCTGTTTATCTCTTAGATGTCAAGAGATACAAACCCCAATAACAGTAGGTATACTTTAAGGAGAGCTGTAAAGATAGTATTCTCTGGATTTTTATCAGAAGATTTTTTAATCAAAAGTTTTTGTGTGATTTGTTCTTTTCCTGCAAAATGTACATGATTATCACGTACAAATTGTAATAGCATTAATTGTAACATCAGAGTAATGTCGTATTCTGTAGTTACATGGAAATCATAAGGCTTTACTCATCTTGATTGTTTTGCCCCTATTAAAGCAACCAAGTAGAGCAACATGATTCCTGCCCTTCTTGGTACTTGCCTGCAGGCTCAGGACCAATTATTTGTAGCCCTGAGGTAAGCCTCCTTCCATGTTGAAGTCTACTGGAACCATTAACTGAGTAGAGCTGGGTTTTCTCACTGGCTATGTCCTTAGGATATCCTGTTCCACTGACATGATTCTCATTCTTGTGTATCTCACATGGAGTAGCACAAGAGATTATATGGGTTACTATTGCCACCACTTAATTCTGTCCCTTTTTACATTGCATAGTAAAAGTAATTTAATCCTTAAACCTTACGTACCTACTCTCAGATTTCATCAGTGTAAGACACACTTTCCTTCCCGTATTTTAACATATTTTAAAACGGATATGGATCTTATAATTGATGCCATGCCTTTGTTTAGGTGGTAGCATGTTTCCTAAGTGGTGTATAAAATAATGATCATCTTAAAAAGCAATGACATCATAAATTTCACAAAATATGGTATGTGTCAAGTACTATGCTAGGTGCTTAGATTACAGATTGCCCTCCTCCCCAAGAAGACACACACTTTCATTGGAAAAGAAGTACACTGATGACAAAGAATTTGAGAGGGAGATACATAAATTGTATGCCGTATACTTTACAAAAGAGAACTATGAGCATTTTGTTATAGTTCCCTCTTCTTTTTAATATAGTCCATATATATTACCACACTTAACTAGATAGTATGCTGTAAGTTACTTAAGTAACACATAAACTGTCACCATTGAAGTGCATTATATCTGTATATGGGGGGGGCGGTATTTGTGTTCATCTCTTTTGCTCTTGGGAGTATGGACGAATTCATATTTGAAGACAGTACACAAATGTCCTAAAGTCTAACTGTTTGAGAATTGTACATTCAAATCCACACATATGCATGTTTTTGCTGAGTTTCACAAATATTTACCCAGCACCTAAGGCATGCTCAGGGCTGTTCTGGGGACTGAGGTTACATGAGTTAAGGCAACAGATAAGAGCCTGTGGTGAAATGAGATATGGTGATCAATGCTCGAAGAAAAGGGTTGGAAAGTGCTGTCGTTGGAAATGGCTAAATTTTAAATGCAGTGGTCAGGAAGGTCTCCCTGAGAAAATAACATTTCACCAGACACCTAATGGAGGTGAAGGAGCAAGCTATCTTTTATCTGGGGAAAGAACATAAGAGAAGCCACTACAGTGTGAAGCCTGCACACCATAATTAGAGACTAGTCCCCCTACCCACAAATAAAGAAAAACCCACACAGCAATGAAGACCCAGCATGGACACAAATAAAATTATTTAAAATTAAATTAAAAATAAATCATCAGATTTTGTGGCATGTGACTTTCAAGTGAAGCTGATGGAGTCTAACCTTGAGGAGCTCTCACTTGCATAAACCCCTTCCAAGGCCCTTCTGAGGGGATTTTGGAGGTGTTTTTTTTCTTTCTTTTTCATAAAGAAGATCCCCAAATACTATACTTCAGGCAACATAAAATCTATATGCACTGCTGGCCGTTTGGGACAATTGTTTAAAGAAGTAGCTCTAGTACAGAAAAGAGGCCTTGCCTTGATGCCAGACCCTCTGGGTTAACCCTGTGACATTTCTTACATTACTTCTAAATGTTTTAGTGTTCTCATGTTGAAAATGAAGTCCTTGTCATGTGTAGTCTCAGAAACCTGTGATAGAGAGGGGAGCCAAGATGGCGGAGGAATGAGGGGAAGATTTCACCAGCTCCCCAACAGAATCACCAGAACAAATAAGAAATGAAACAGCACCAACAAACCAGCCACTAGACGACAGAAGATCTCCATAGGTACGCGAGAGTAGAAGAGTGAACAGAAAGAACTTTCCTGGAGCTACTGCTCTGAGAACCCTCTATCATAAACCCCACGGCGGATCGCACCGATGGAGAGAGCACCAGCAAGTGCCCTAAAAGGGAGCCTGAGTGGAGTGTCGAGGGAGAGAGGGCAGCACTCAGTGTGAAAATTCCAGGAATCAGCCAGGATCGCTGGAGAAATTAAGACACTATGAAGATAGGATACTGGAGCAGGGCCGGGCGGAACGCAATTGGGAAGTTCCCCACGGAGTGCTGCCTAGAGACCTGGAAACAGAAGGGAGCGCCAAATGCGAAGATTGCGCTGGGCAAAAATTGTGACTTTTCGCCTGGCATCGGGTAAGTTCAAACACTCCCAGTGGGGGAATTGCTGAATGGAGAGGGGCAGTCTCCCACGGATTGCTGACCAGGGACTGGTCTCAAGCCGGACGGGGAAGCTTGTGCCTGCCTTTGGGACTTGGATGCATAACTGGCAGTACGCGCACGCCAGTGGCGGAGGAGCCCGTGCACCCCCATAGCTACACCCGCAATGGAGGAAGCCAGGAGAAGGGCAGGTATTGGGGTGCATGGCAGACCCGGGGCATCCCCCTCCAACACGGGACTGCGCACGCCACGGACCACCACCCAAGGGACTGGGATCAGCCCGCCGCCCAGGCCAGCACCTGAGCTTGCATCAAACCCCTGGTTTTGCTGAAAACAAAAGCCGTAGCAACCGGTGCCGTAAGGGAAATGCTACATCATCAAGACAACACCATCGAGAACAGATTGGCTTCCACAAGACAGATTAGATGATAAAAGCGAGGGACAGTATTTAGCTTTTTTGGTTTGTTTATTTGTTGTGGATGATTCTGTTTATTTGATTGATCAGTCAGGTTTGGCTTTTTTTGTTGTTTTTTTTTTTTTCTTTTTGTCTCTACTTACTAAGTTTTTCTTCCCTTTTTAATTCTTAATTTCTTTTTGTTTATTTTTAAATTAAAAATTTTTTTAATTTTAATTCTTGGAAAACTCTAATTTTCTTTCCTCTTTACCACTGCTTCCTCCCTCTAGGTTCTAAATGTAAAACTTTCTCCTATCTACCACTATCCACTAGATAAATATTTCCTACCTTCCTGTCTCCACTATTCTCTTTCAGCTGCACTAAACAACACAAAAATATTGGCTATGTAACCCTATAAAATCCTTCCAAGACGAATCTATTCCTTCTCATTACCCATACACTCTCCTCCCTGTCACCCCAACACATGTCTTAATTAAGAACTGTTTTCAGTGTAATAGTCCAAGCTACGACCTTGCCCTGGATCTATTTTTCCAGGCACTATTTTAATTAATTCAGAGCTTAACAGGAAAGTATCATGTTTGATTGTGTCGTTTGCCAGAAAAATTTCCTGTGGTTTATCTCTGTAAGACTGGTTAGATGTGGTTATTGCTGTGTATGTATGTGTACCTTATGACTATGTTAGAAAACATCTGCATGCTTTTAGGACTATCACCCATCAGGAATGCACCTCTTGTTCCTCAGATGCTAGTAGTTAAACTAATATCATGGAACACCATAGCAAACCAGACATAGCGCCTAAACCCCCTGACCAATCATCAAACCAAGGATCCTCGGAGTGGAAGCCCTGATTCCACACTATCAAAGACCCCACACTATCAAAGAACATCCAACACTAGAGATTATTCACCTGTAAACACAACCTAACACCACCCAAGACACAAACCATTGAACCCTTCTAGAAGGACAGAAACCCAACGGAAGGGAGAATTCAACCAAGAAGCCTGGTGGGGAAAAGAACTCCATACACACACACACACACACACACACAAAGAAACAAAAACTAACCTGATAATGAAACGACAGAGAAACACTGCACAAATGAAGGACCAAGCTAGAGAAACACAGCATCAAATGACAGAGGAGGAGATAGACAAATTATCTGAAAGAGAATTCAGGAAAAACTATACTAATGAGGATCCAAAACACCGAAAACAGAATATTAGAGGAAACTAGTGCATTGAGAAGAGACATGCAAGACATGAAAAATAAGCAAATAGAGAGCACCAACTCAATTGCTGAACTCAAAAATACTATAGAAGGTCTCAACAGTAGAGTATCAGAGGCAGAAGAACGGATAAGTGAGCTGGAAGATAGAATGGTGGAAATAAGTGCTGAAGAACAGAAAAAAGCTGAAAGAATGAAAAGAACTGAGGATAGCATAAGAGACATATGGGACACTATCAAACGACCCAACACTAGAATTATAGGAGTTCCAGAAGAAGAAGAGGGGAAGAAAGGCTACAAAAATATTCTTGAAGAGGTTATAGTTGAAAACTTCCCCAGCATGGGAAAGGAAATAGTCAACCAAGTCCAAGAAGCAGAAAGAGTTCCATACAGGATAAACCCCAGAAGAAACACACCAAGGCACATTTCAATCAAACTAACATAGACTAAATATAAAGACAGATTACTAAAAGCAGCTAGGAGCAAACAACAAATAACATATAAAGGAAACCCCATACGTCTAACTCCGGATCTTTCAACAGAAAACCTGCCGGCCAGAAGAGAATGGCAAGACACGTTTAAACGGCTAAAAGAGAATAACCTCCAACCAAGAATTCTCTACCCAGCAAGAATCTCATTCAGAATTGATGGTGAAGTCAAAAGCTTCTCGGGCAGACAAAAACTAAAAGAATTCTGTACCACAAAACCAGCCCTACAACAAGTGTTAAAGGGCCTGATATAGCCAATAAATACAAGAGTAGGAGAAGTCCTACAAATCAAACACCAAACTTCTAAGAAGATTACAACAGGAACATTCGTATCAATAATTACTTTGTTTGTAAATGGATTAAATGCTCCAACCAAACGACACAATCTGGCTGAATGGATCCAGGAACAGGACCCATCTATATGCTGTTTACAAGAGACCCACTTCAGACCTAGAGACACTCATAGACTGAAAGTGAGAGGCTGGAAAAAGATATTCCATGCAAATGGAAATCAAAAGAAAGCTGGAGGAGCAATCCTCCTATCAGACAAAATAGATTTTAAAGTAAAGAAGATTCTAAGAGACAAGGCAGGCCACTACATCATGATTAAGGGATCCATCCAAGAGGAAGACATAACAGTCATGAATATCTACGCACCCAACACAGGGGCACCTCAATACAAAAGAAAGATACTTTCAGACATAAAAGAAGAAATCAATAATAACACAGTAATAGTAGGAATCTTTAACACTCCTCTCACACCAATGGATAGATCATCCAAACAGAAAATTAATAAAGAAACACAAGCCTTAAATGACACACTAGAAAAGATGGACCTCATCGATATTGTTAGGACGTTCCATTCAAAAGTAGAAGAATGCACTGTCTTCTCAAGTGCTCACGGAACCTTCTCCAGGATAGACCATATCGTGGGCCAAAAATCAAACCTCAGTCAGTTCAAGAAAACTGAAATTATATCAACCGTCTTCTCAGACCACAATGTAATGAGACTAGAGATCAACCACAGGGAAAAAACCACTCAAAACACAAACACATGGAGATTAAACAACACATACCTAAAAAACCAACTGACCACTGAAGAAATCAAAGGAAAAATTTAAAATTCCTAGAAGAAAATGATAATGAACATACGACCATGCAAAACGTATGGGAAACCGCAAAAGCAGTTCTAAGAGGGAAATTTATAGCAATACAATCCCACCTCAAGAAACTATGTAAAGATAAAGCAGATGACCTAACCCTCTGCTTAAAACAATTGGAGAAAGCAGAACAAAAACCCCGCAAAGCCAGCAGAAGAAGAGAAATTACAAAGACTAGAGCAAAAAAAAAACAATGAGAAATGAAAGAAACTGTAGTATGGATAAATAAAACAAAAGGATGGTTTTTCGAAAAGGTAAACGAAATTGACAATCCCCTGGCCAGACTCATCAAGAGAAAGAGAGAGAAGAACGAGATCAACAAAATCAAAAATGAAAAAGGAGAGATTACAACAGATAATGCAGAAATCCAAAGGATTCTAAGAGACTCTTATGAACAACTCTATGGCAACAAACTGGACAACCTGGAAGAAATGCACAGTTTCTTGGGGAGGATTAATCTCCCAAGAATGAGCCAGGAAGAAACAGAAAGTTTGAACAAAGCAATCACAAGCTCACCCAGCGAATCTGTGATTAGAAATCTACCCAAAAATAAAAGCCGAGGGCAAGATGGCTTCACAGCCGAATTCTATCAAACATTTAAGAAAAGCTAATGCCTGTCCTTCTAAAAGTCTTTCAAAAAATTGCACAGGAGGGAAAACTTTCGAACTCATTCTACGAGGCCACCATCACCCTGATACCCAAACCATGCAAAGACAACACAACAAAAGGAAAATTACTGGCCAATTTCTCTGATGTACATAGATGCGAAGAGCCTCAACAAAATCCTAGCAAACAGAATATAACGACACATCAAAACACTCATACATCACGATCAAGTCAGGTTCAACCCAGGCATGCATGGATACTTCAATATTTGCAAATCAATCAATGTGATATACCATATCAACAAACTGAGAGAGAAAAGCCACATGATCATCTCAATAGATGCAGAAAAAGCCTTCGACAAAGTACAACATCCATTTATGATAAAAACTCTTCAGAAAATGGTCATAGAAGGAACCTATCTCAATATAGTGAAAGCCATCTATGAGAAGCCCACAGCGAACATTATCCTCAATGGTGAAAAACTGAAAACATTCCCTCTAAGACAAGACAGGGGTGTCCACTTTCACCACTTCTCTTCAACATAGTCCTGGAAGTTCTAGCAACAACAATAAGAGAAGAGAAAGAAATCAAAGGAATCCAGATTGGAAAGGAAGAAGTCAAGCTCTCTCTTTTTGCAGACGATATGATATTATACATAGAAAACCCCAAAGACTCTATTACAAAGCTAGTAGAGCTAATCAACAAATTCAGCAAAGTCGCAGGATACAAAGTCAACACACAGAAATCACTGGCATTCCTATACACAAACAATGAAACATCAGAAAACGAAATCAAAGAGGCAATCCCCTTCACCATTGCAACCAAAAGGATCAAATATCTAGGTATAAACCTACCCAAAGAAACAAAAGAATTGTACACAGAAAATTATAATACACTCATGAGAGACATTAAAGAATACTTAAAAAGATGGAGAGATATTCCATGCTCTTGGGTTGGAAGAATCCATATTGTGAAAATGACCATACTACCAAATGTCATCTATAGATTCAATGCAATACCTATTCAACTCCCATTGACATTTTTCACAGAACTAGACCAAAGAATAAAACAGTTAATATGGAAACACAGAAGACCTCAAATAACCAAAGCAATCCTGAGAAAGAAAAACAGAGTTGGAGGAATCAGCCTCCTTAACTTCAGACTCTACTCCAAAGCAACAGTCATCAAGACAGTATGGTACTGGCATAAAAACAGAACTATAGACCAATGGAACAAGATCGAGAACCCAGAGATAAATCCAGACAGCTATGTGTACCTTAATTTGACAACAAAGTGAAACTATAAAATGGGACAAAGTCAGCCTCTTCAACACATGGTGCTGGGAAAATTGGACAGCTACATGCAAACAAATGAAGTTGGAACATTCCCTGACACCATACACAAAGATCAACTCACAATGGATTAATGATCTAAATGTAAGACCAGAAACCATCAAACTCTTAGAGGAGAATATAGGCAAAACCCTCAAGGACATAAATCAAAGCAGGATCTTCTTTGACCCACCTACTAAAGTAGCGGAACTGAAAAGAAAAGTGAACATGTGGGACCTCATGAAACTTCAAAGGTTTTGTACAGCAAAAGAAATTACAAAATAACCTGAACTGACAGCCCACAGATTGGGAGAAAATCATAGCAAATGAAACATCAGACAAAGAATTAATCTCCAAATCTACAAGCAACTCAGACAACTCAACACAGGAAAAATGAACAACCCAATCAAAAAATGGGAAAAAAATCTAAGGAGATGCCTCTCCAAAGAGGGCATACAGATGGCCCAAAAGCACATGAAACGATGCTCAAACTTGCTTATTATTAGAGAAATGCAAATTAAAACTACAATGAGATATCACCTCATATCCGTCAGAATGGCCATCTTCAAAAAATCGACAAACAATAAATACTGGAGAGTGTGTGGAGAAAAGAGAATACTCCTGCATTGCTGGTGGGAAAGTAAACTGATACAGTCTCTATGGAAGTCAGTCTGGAGATTCCTTTAAAAGCTAAAAATAGAAGCACCCTATGACCTAGTAATCGCACTCTTAGGCCTATACCCTGATGAAATAAAAACTGAAAGAAGCACTTGTACCCCAATGTTCATTGCAGCTCTCTAGACAATAGCCAGAACATGGAAGCAACCTAGATGTCCATCGACGAATGAATGGATACAGAAGCCCTGGTACATATATACAATGGAATACTACACAGCTGTAAAGAGAAATGCAGAAGACTCAGTCCTAATGAAGTGGCTGGCTCTATAACCTATCATTAAAAAGTGGAGTCAGTGAAAAAGAGAAAGACAAATACAGTATACTAACACACATATATGGAATCTAGCAGGATGGTCTTGATAACATATGCAGTGAACTCATGGAAAAACAGACAGAGAATAGACATATGGACATTGTGGGGAACAAACAGTGAGGGGGAGGCATGGAGGGAGTAACATGGAAACCTATACTCTCATGTGTGGAAAAGATAGCTATTGTCATTGTGCTAAGGGAATAGGAGTGCTTAAAATGGCTTGGGGCATTGGTCCGAAGGGGTGGGATGGGGGGAACTGGGTGGGGGTGGAGAGCAGGGATATGCATATGACTGATCTGGGAACATACATGTCAGTGAACAACAAAACTCTGTAATATCTTTAAAATAAAGAATTTAAAAAAAAATGGCTATGCCTGTGTGTCATGCCCACCCCAATTGTCTGATCTTAGTTTAACCTGGACATCAAGATAGGTAAGAGCTCACCAGGTGATTCTGATATGTTGACAGGTTTGAACGCCACGGATGCCCAAGTTGAAGCACGATGAGATTGAAATACCATGACAGCAGCTAATCTGTCAAAACTACAACTAATGCCTGACAATTTGATAATACTGGAGAGTGTGCTGGAGAAAAGAGAATACTAAAAACAATGAGATATCACCTCATATCCGTCAGAATGGCCATCTTCAAAAATCGACAAACAATAAATACTGGAGAGTGTGGAGAAAAGAGAATACTCCTGCATTGCTGGTGGGAAAGTAAACTGATACAGTCTCTATGGAAGTCAGTCTGGAGATTCCTTTAAAAGCTAAAAATAGAAGCACCCTATGACCTAGTAATCGCACTCTTAGGCCTATACCCTGATGAAATAAAAACTGAAAGAAGCACTTGTACCCCAATGTTCATTGCAGCTCTCTAGACAATAGCCAGAACATGGAAGCAACCTAGATGTCCATCGACGAATGAATGGATACAGAAGCCCTGGTACATATATACAATGGAATACTACACAGCTGTAAAGAGAAATGCAGAAGACTCAGTCCTAATGAAGTGGCTGGCTCTATAACCTATCATTAAAAAGTGGAGTCAGTGAAAAAGAGAAAGACAAATACAGTATACTAACACACATATATGGAATCTAGCAGGATGGTCTTGATAACATATGCAGTGAACTCATGGAAAAACAGACAGAGAATAGACATATGGACATTGTGGGGAACAAACAGTGAGGGGGAGGCATGGAGGGAGTAACATGGAAACCTATACTCTCATGTGTGGAAAAGATAGCTATTGTCATTGTGCTAAGGGAATAGGAGTGCTTAAAATGGCTTGGGGCATTGGTCCGAAGGGGTGGGATGGGGGGAACTGGGTGGGGGTGGAGAGCAGGGATATGCATATGACTGATCTGGGAACATACATGTCAGTGAACAACAAAACTCTGTAATATCTTTAAAATAAAGAATTTAAAAAAAAATGGCTATGCCTGTGTGTCATGCCCACCCCAATTGTCTGATCTTAGTTTAACCTGGACATCAAGATAGGTAAGAGCTCACCAGGTGATTCTGATATGTTGACAGGTTTGAACGCCACGGATGCCCAAGTTGAAGCACGATGAGATTGAAATACCATGACAGCAGCTAATCTGTCAAAACTACAACTAAATACCACACTGTTCATCATGTACAATTTGTATGATCTAAAGTTCTTAAATTGTATATCCAATATTAACGTATATGTGTGGAATCGAGAAAGATAGTACTGATGAAACTCTCTGCAAGACCTCAATGGAGACGCAGACATAGCGAACAGATTTGCAGGCACAGGGAAAGGGCAGGGTGGAACCAACCATTACACTGAAACATATACGCTACCATATTTAAAATTAGATAGCCAGTATTTGCTGTATGTTGCCAGGAGCTCCAATCTGGTACTCTGCGACAACCTAGAGGGGTGGGATTGGATAGGAGGAGGGAGGAAGATTCAAGATGGAGGGGTCATACATATACCTACGGCTGATTCATGTTGATACATGGCAGAAACCAACACAATAGTGTAAAGCAATTATCCTCCAATTAAAAATAAATAAATTGTGGAAAATAAAGTCCTTAAACTCGAGTGCATGAGAAGTTCCTGGAGAGATATTTAAAGTGTGGATTCCTAGATATTTCCTCCAATTTTGATTCAGGATGGCTGGTAGTAGGACCTAGGAGTCTTCACTTTTAATAAGCTTCCAAGTGAGTCTAATGTAGGTGTTGCACAGACAAAATCTTAAAGACACTGAATATGTCCTAGACGACTCATCCCCCAGCAAGTTACCTGAGTCAACAGGAAAATTGCACTGATGGGTATTTATTGCCCTAGGACGAATTTTACTTAACTGCAAAATTTTAAAAACAACCGAAAATTATCTTTGTAAGGTATGACTCTTTCTGAAATCCGTAAAAGGAAACAAAGCACTTACATACAAGGTATATAGTGCTGGCTACCATGTAAAGTCATGCACTTCAACCTTCAGAGGAATTGACAATCGTTTAGCCATTTTCTCCTAAGCACTGCCACAAAGTGTTATGCTAAGTTTTCATTTTAAATGCAGATACTGATTTTCCTTTAGAAGCAATTTAATAACTGGCAATAATATGATTAAGTCAAATCTCTAGACCTTTCCTAATGAATTACCTGCTAAGTTGATCACAGATGTCTATTAGCAATCAACAGACCGTGGCACTTACATTCTTAGTTGGATAGTTTTTATCTAGTGAATAGTCTTCATTATGAGTTTTGATGTCAAAATGATAGTGCTAATAGCAATATAATAAACTACTTGTATTTACTCCAAAATAGACCATAAGTTAATATACCAGACCTTTAACCTTTTCAGTTCAATTCCATGAATAATTATTGAGTGATTACTGTATGTTAGTTGTTACCAATACCAGGTACTGTGAGGGAGAGGATACACTGATGAGTAATCAGCAGCAGCTATTTCAGATAGAAAGGTTCATAACAGTTGTATTGTGCATCTGCTGGAGTTTATCCATCAGCTTCTACTGCAGATTTCCTGAACTCCCCTCTGATGTTAGCTGTTGGTTTCCACTTGCAGGGTGCACTCCAAAGCTGATACCTCAGATGCCCAAGAACTGACAAGAAGTAGGGGAGTCAGCTGGAAGTAGCTTCATTGGCCATCTCCTTCAACAGTGTCTTCTATTTCCCTGTTTTGTCTGTTGTCCTGACCCCTTGAGTCTAGTGGTATTCCTTATTCCAGACTATTTCCCTTGGACCTCAGACTACTCTTGTGTCTGCCTTCCTTTTGACCTGGTGTCTCTCTAGGTCACTGACAGCCTTATACCTATTTGTGTAGTTTGCTAACTCTCGGCCCAGTCAGACCCTTGATATCTCTTGTTTGTCTTATTGCCCATTCATGTACTCCTACACTGGCCCTTGGCACACACTGCAATCTACCTTTCCCAGAAACTTATCCAGACCAGTTGAGCCCATAGTATACCCAACTGCTGCTAGTGTCCAGTGTACCCTTGATTAAAAACAGCTTACAGTAAAGGAAGCAATGAGTTAATTAAGGCTATCTATACATTTCAAATAAATAGAATTAAAAATTCTAGGACCCAGAGACTGTTATACAGAGTGAAGTAAGTCAGAAAATTGTAGTATATTTAAACATATGTGGAAGCTGGAAAATTGGTACAAAGAGACGAGCCTATCTGCAAAGTAGAGATGGAGATACAGATGTAGAGAACAAACATAGAACAAACACAGGGACACCAAGAGGGAACATGGTGGGGTGGGATGAACTGGAAGTTTGCAGTTGACATATATACACTACTGTGCTTAAAATGGGCTTCTCTCATTCTCATGAGTTGTTTGTCTCTATATGTTTATTTTTTATTTCTTGCATGTCTCTTCTCAGTGCACTAATTTCCTCTAATCTTCTGTTTTCAGAGTTTTGGATCCTCACTAGTATCACTCTTCTGAATTCTCCTTCAGATAATTTGTCGATCTCATCTCCTGTCATTTGTAACTGTGTCTCTCTGACTTGTTCCTTCATTTGTGTGGTCTCTGTCTTCGCATTTTTATGTTAATTTTTGTGTCTTTGTGTGTGTCTGTGTGATGGAGGTCTTTTTCCTAGGTTTCGTGGTAGAATTCTCACTTTTGGTTTCTGTCTTTGTAGAAGGCTACAGTGGTTTGTGTCTTAAGTGGTGTTAGGTCTTGTTTGCAGGTGGATAATCTCTAGAGTTGTGTGTTCTTTGATAGTGTAGAGTCTTGGAGTCAGGGCTTCCACTCCGAGGATTCTTGGTTTGATCTCTGGCGAGGGAGTGTGGGCTCTATGCCTGATTTGCCATGGTGTTCAGTGGTATTAGTTCAGATATAAGCCTATGAGGGACAAAAGGCACATTCATGGTAGGTGACAGTCATAAAGTCATGCAAATATTTTTTAACATAATGGAAAAATATACATACATACACATCAATAAACACAAGTGAACAGTCTTAAAGGGATAAAGTATGGGGGAATTTTGTGGCAAACAGCACAATCAAAGTTGGTACCTAACCATTAAGCTCTAAGCTAATTGAAGCACTGCCTGTAAAAACAGATCTAGAGCAAGGTCTCAGCTGGGAATCTTAAAATGAAAGCAGTTTTTAACTAAGACATGTGTTTGGGGTGAGAAGGAAGAGAGTGTATGGGTCATGAGAAGGACTAGATTCATGTTGCAAGGTTTTTGTAGAATTAGGTAACAAAGACTAGTGTGTAGTAGAGTTAGTAGAGCTGGAAGAGAATAGCAGAAACAGGAATATAGGAAATATTTATGTAGAGGATAGTAATAGGTATGAAAATGTTTTACAGTTAGAGCATAAGGAGAGGAAGCAGTGGCAAAAAAATTAAAAAATAAATAAATAAGAAAATACTGTCCCTGGTTTTTCTCTTTTCATCTATGTGTGAACCTTCTACCAGTTTGCTCTTGAAGTTGTCCCAGATTTCCCTAGTCTGTACTGGTGGGGGTCTGCTTATGTCCTAGGTTTCAGTGAGGGTCAGGTGAGTTTGTAGTCCAGATCCTTACAGAACAGGCTGATCTGATTTCTCCACTGTGTCTGTAGCCAGTGCAACTGACCCCTCCCTCTCTGCCCCTGATGCTGGCCGGGGCGGGCATGGTGGGCGGTTCCAAGTCCCTCAGGTGGGGGTTGTGCCTCTGAACCCCGTGCTGGAGGAGGTTCCCGGTTCTATTGCATATCCCCTGCTAGCCTTTAATCCTTGCTCTTTCCCCGGTGTCGCGGCTCTGCTGCCAGCAGGTCTGAGGTTTCTCATCCTAAATGCCTGGCTTTGCTGAAGCTCTGGGGCTGCATGGGCTCATTTGATCAGACCACACGCACCTGTCCCATGGGACTCGGACTCACCGTTTGCCTCAAACGTGGGCAGCAGTTTCCCCGTTCCCGTCCCAGATCTCGTTCCGGATGCCTGGCTTCCTTGTCACAGCTCTGGGCTACGCAAGCTCGCTCAAGCTGCTGGCATGCAACCACGCCTCACTGTTTGCCTCAAATACAGGCGACAGCTTTCCTGTTCCACTAGAGTCGGGCTTCTGGACTGCAACCCACGAGGGATCTCCCTATTCTGTTTCCCATGCCCTGCTAGTATTTTCTCAGCTCACTTCCAGCCTTGGCTCCCTGTCACAGTACTGTCCCCGGCGGGATTCTCACACTGAGCGCTGCTTTCTGTCTTCCCAGCTCACTTTCCAGTGCTCTCTCTGCCCAGTCCGTTGTGGGAGCTGGGGAACTGGAGCTCCAGGATGGGAGCTCCGGGAAAGACCAATCTCCGTCCCTTGTAAACCTGAGGACTCCTTTTGTTGACTAGAGGCTGGTTTGTTGGTGGTGTTTCATTTCTTGATTAGTTCTGGTGACTCTGTTGGGGAGCTGGTGAAATCCTCTTTCATTCCTCCTCCATCTTGACCCCCTCTCATATTCATCTTTATATATCTTTTGTCCTGCTAAGTAAGACTTACTTCAATACAACTAATTAGCTAATCATTGAGTTGGCTAAAAAGTTCATTCAGGCTTTTCCAGGAGATGAACGGCTATGTGTGAACTAGGTTTGATTCCTTCCTGCTTACTGGTGGGGGTCTGCTTATGTCCTAGGTTTCAGTGAGGGTCAGGTGAGTTTGTAGTCCAGATCCTTACAGAACAGGCTGATCTGATTTCTCCACTGTGTCTGTAGCCAGTGCAACTGACCCCTCCCTCTCTGCCCCTGATGCTGGCCGGGGCGGGCATGGTGGGCGGTTCCAAGTCCCTCAGGTGGGGGTTGTGCCTCTGAACCCCGTGCTGGAGGAGGTTCCCGGTTCTATTGCATATCCCCTGCTAGCCTTTAATCCTTGCTCTTTCCCCGGTGTCGCGGCTCTGCTGCCAGCAGGTCTGAGGTTTCTCATCCTAAATGCCTGGCTTTGCTGAAGCTCTGGGGCTGCATGGGCTCATTTGATCAGACCACACGCACCTGTCCCATGGGACTCGGACTCACCGTTTGCCTCAAACGTGGGCAGCAGTTTCCCCGTTCCCGTCCCAGATCTCGTTCCGGATGCCTGGCTTCCTTGTCACAGCTCTGGGCTACGCAAGCTCGCTCAAGCTGCTGGCATGCAACCACGCCTCACTGTTTGCCTCAAATACAGGCGACAGCTTTCCTGTTCCACTAGAGTCGGGCTTCTGGACTGCAACCCACGAGGGATCTCCCTATTCTGTTTCCCATGCCCTGCTAGTATTTTCTCAGCTCACTTCCAGCCTTGGCTCCCTGTCACAGTACTGTCCCCGGCGGGATTCTCACACTGAGCGCTGCTTTCTGTCTTCCCAGCTCACTTTCCAGTGCTCTCTCTGCCCAGTCCGTTGTGGGAGCTGGGGAACTGGAGCTCCAGGATGGGAGCTCCGGGAAAGACCAATCTCCGTCCCTTGTAAACCTGAGGACTCCTTTTGTTGACTAGAGGCTGGTTTGTTGGTGGTGTTTCATTTCTTGATTAGTTCTGGTGACTCTGTTGGGGAGCTGGTGAAATCCTCTTTTCATTCCTCCTCCATCTTGACCCCCCTCTCATATTCATCTTTTATATATCTTTTGTCCTGCTAAGTAAGACTTACTTCAATACAACTAATTAGCTAATCATTGAGTTGGCTAAAAAGTTCATTCAGGCTTTTCCAGGAGATGAACGGGCAAACCCAAATGAACTTTTTGGCCAGGTCAACACTAATATGCCAATTTTTCTTTATATGTAGCCACACCATTTATATTGCATTTTAAAAACAATATGAGTTGGTACCCATCGACATAATTTATAAGGTCAAAATGAGAAGGCCTCAAAGATTTCAGTGATCTAGTCAGGTTTCTGTTTTCCCCAGATGGATTGGGCTGGGTCTATTAAGGACTAAGGAGAAGAGGAAGATATTGGTAAAAAAATTATCAGTGATGAAATATTCTAAAAGAAATGCAAAAAAATATTTTTCTTCAAGCCCATTTAAAGAGGCAAAGTGGATTGTTAAATGGATATCATTTGTGAGAATTTCTAATGAAGCTCATGAATATTTGATTTGGGGCAAGGCTTCCTGTTAACTTGAGATGGCATCTAGGAAAGTATTCTTTCATGGCCAAGGCCTGTTGCAATAGTAAGACAGTGAAATCTTAAGATGAAATTTCCTTTCTTTAAAGTGGTTTGTAGGGGTGTTTGTAGTAATTCTCAGCTGTTTGGTGTCTATATGATCTAGACCAGAGTAGACTGGATTAAAAGATAGACTTGTCTAATTCATAATGAACTGACCATAGGATCAGGTTATTCAGTAAAGCATTAGGAAGTTCATTCCCATCACAAAAGTAATATTAAAACAGCCTAAAGAGAAGAAACGGCTTGCATTTTTCATCTTTGGCTTGACCAGGCTCTAATCATGTAGACACAGCTTCTGATAGATTGTAACTGTAAACAAAAACTTAAATATGGGTAAGAACCTGGTTTCCCTTGGTAAACAGATTTTAAAAATATCTGATGTAAAACGTGCAATAGCAGAATTCAGGGATGTGGGCTTTCTCTGAATGGCCAATATGATATATCACATGGAATTTTTTTTTATTGTTTGTCCTTACATAATGAAAACCAATTCATTTTATATATCAAATTATTTTGTAAGTTGTAAAAATAAGCAGTTACAGTTTTCATTATGAATTTTCTCCAATAAACCAGGTGATCAAAAATAAAAAGCTCTGTGTTGATTGTGTCTTATGAATTGCACTGAATTTCCTACTTCATTACCCCTTCAGTTAATGATAGGGCATAAACCAATACTGGAGGTCTTCCAAGACCTACATCCAGAACACAACAGAACAACGAGAATCCTTGAAAATTTTCTTTCTTTACAAGTTGTAACCACTGATCTGGCTGGACGGTGGTGCACCATCATCAAAAGGCCAATCCAGAGTTGACGCCTTCCTTCTCAGAAATGCCAGTGTTCTAAGTTCCTTCACGTGTCTGACTATGGTGGTAACTGCATTCTTAAGTTCCTGTAGGACTTTGTTTAAGGATTCATTGATTGGGCTGTGGATGATCAGAAATCTCCAGGGGATCTTCCTAATCCAGGGAACAGTCTCCTGCATTGGCATGCAGGTTCTTTACCACTATTGCCACTTGGGAACCCTTAAGGTTAGGACTAAATAATTTTAACGCATTCCATTATTCTTGCCTGGAGAATCCCAAGGACAGAGGAGACTGGAGAGCTACAGTTCACAAGACTGAAAAGAGTTGGCCACGACTGAAACAACTTTGCACTCACGCACACAATTTATCATCAAGGTGTTTTTTATTTGTAAAATATGATATGCATATGACTACTCTGGGAACATACATATCTGTGAACAAAAAAACTCTGTAAAAGTGAAAAGTAAAATAAAAGCTTTAAAAAAATGTTCATTAGGTGTGACCTAAAATTTTTATTCTCAATTCTTTTATTTAAATGAATCATTTACACAGCCCATCTGTAACAAATAACTTGTGTAACCATAAACTTTCAAGGCTGAAAAAAAAAAGCGTTTGGAAAGGTGAACAGTGACAAGAACGTTTAAAAGGGGTTGATTTAATTATATGGACCACCTTGGGTTTAATTTTTAAGAAATGCAAAACCCGAAGTGTTATTTTTGATACTATACTTTCTTGTCATTTTGCAATCACTTTTAATGAGGAAAGAATTTCAATAAAATAGGAGAGACAAAAGCAAAAGAAGGTGAACAAAGGAATCAAGAGGGAATAGGGAAAGAAAAGGACAGAAAGAACAAGCAGAAAGATTTGGAAAATTTCCCTGTCTCCCTTTTCCCCTAAGTCCTTGTTGTTCTTGTTCAGTTGCGAAGTCATGTCTGACTTTGCGGCCCCATGAAACTGCAGCACGTCAAGCTTCACTGTCCTTCGCTATGTCACTGAGCTTGCCCAAACACATGTCCCTTGAGTCAGTGATGCCATTTAAGCATCTCATCCCCCTTGACAGTGAACCTCTAGTCCTTATCAGTGTGTAAGTTGATTCAAGGGCTTCTCTTACATGGTTGATAGTAAGTCCACAAACATTAGGCTGGGTCACCTCTTTTTGCCCTCTTCTGGAAACAAGCCCAGTATGTATGAGGCTCAGGTGCATAACACACTTTCATAGAAAGGGAAAGGATTTTGCTTAGAATCACAGAGATCCCAGTTCTGTTTTGCTCTTCAGATATAATCACAGTATCTTATTTGATGCCTCTAATCTCAGTCTTCATCTCTCTAATTATGGCTGACCCCCCTGTTATGGCTGAATTGTGTCCCACCAAGAAAACTGCAAGTTCTGTGTGTATAATCTGACATTTTAGCTTTTTCTTTGAAAACTGTCCAAAATGGTTTCTAGATATTAAGTGCCACTGTCATGGGCACCGTGTTGGAGTGTACAATGATTACTATTCTCACTAATTCTCGCTAAGAGAACCTATATTAAATAGCTCAGAGACTTTTACATGAACATGGCGTGGTCCCCTCAGGGTGTGAGCGTCGGACCTGGACAATAAAGTATCGTGGCTCAAGTATTGTCAAACCAAGAATGGGTCTATTAATCATCAAATAAAGGCAAGCACAAGTAATCAGAAATAATCAGAACTCAATCAAATGTAAACAGATGTTCTTACCCCAGAGCCGGAGAGCTTCCCATCTCAGTCACAGCTGAGTCGCATGAGAAAGCTTCCGCACAACCTTCCCTCCCTTTTATAATTTTTCAACTAGAAATCTCAAGTTAATTAATCATGAAGAAACTTGTCATGAAAAAAAACAAAAGGGCAAAAGCAAAAGAAGGTGAACAAAGGAATCAAGAGGGAATAGGGAAAGAAAAGGACAGAAAGAACAAGCAGAAAGATTTGGAAAATTTCCCTGTCTCCCTTTTCCCCTAAGTCCTTGTTGTTCTTGTTCAGTTGCGAAGTCATGTCTGACTTTGCGGCCCCATGAAACTGCAGCACGTCAAGCTTCACTGTCCTTCGCTATGTCACTGAGCTTGCCCAAACACATGTCCCTTGAGTCAGTGATGCCATTTAAGCATCTCATCCCCCTTGACAGTGAACCTCTAGTCCTTATCAGTGTGTAAGTTGATTCAAGGGCTTCTCTTACATGGTTGATAGTAAGTCCACAAACATTAGGCTGGGTCACCTCTTTTTGCCCTCTTCTGGAAACAAGCCCAGTATGTATGAGGCTCAGGTGCATAACACACTTTCATAGAAAGGGAAAGGATTTTGCTTAGAATCACAGAGATCCCAGTTCTGTTTTGCTCTTCAGATATAATCACAGTATCTTATTTGATGCCTCTAATCTCAGTCTTCATCTCTCTAATTATGGCTGACCCCCCTGTTATGGCTGAATTGTGTCCCACCAAGAAAACTGCAAGTTCTGTGTGTATAATCTGACATTTTAGCTTTTTCTTTGAAAACTGTCCAAAATGGTTTCTAGATATTAAGTGCCACTGTCATGGGCACCGTGTTGGAGTGTACAATGATTACTATTCTCACTAATTCTCGCTAAGAGAACCTATATTAAATAGCTCAGAGACTTTTACATGAACATGGCGTGGTCCCCTCAGGGTGTGAGCGTCGGACCTGGACAATAAAGTATCGTGGCTCAAGTATTGTCAAACCAAGAATGGGTCTATTAATCATCAAATAAAGGCAAGCACAAGTAATCAGAAATAATCAGAACTCAATCAAATGTAAACAGATGTTCTTACCCCAGAGCCGGAGAGCTTCCCATCTCAGTCACAGCTGAGTCGCATGAGAAAGCTTCCGCACAACCTTCCCTCCCCCTTTTTATAATTTTTTCAACTAGAAATCTCAAGTTAATTAATAATCATGAAGAAACTTTTTGTCTCTCTAGAGAGGTAAAAGTGGTCATCACATGAACCCTTTCCTCCTCTACCAACACCTTTGCACTCAAGGGGAAACATTTGTTTATAGAAAAAACATTCTTATAATTCTTAGTTACCAAGGGAACCAGACTTGTAAAAGCGTGTTTCATTAGCATTGAAAAGGGGTGAGAGGAAGAGGTTTTTGTGCTCTGCATTAGCACTTCTATAGATGTTTGCTAAAGGTAATAGTTTGAAACTGCTAATCTTCTGAGTGGCACTATTCCTGCCCAGGCTTTTATCAGTAACTAGCTACCTATTCTTCCTCAGAGGAGGTTTCAGAGAAGTCAGGCTTGCAGGCAGTACTTATCATTAGTCTAAGGAGACAATTGTCTGTTCAGCCCGGATATCTTTTCTTAACCTTTCTTGTGAGAAGTGAACATGTCTTTACTTGTCCATGACACCACTTTATTGAGCACTATTTTTTTCATGTTACTTTTTGCAAATTACACTTGAAAAGTTACCTTCTGGGGCTTCCCTGGTGGTCCTGTTGTCAGGAGTCACCCTTGCAATGCAGCAAACACCGGTTGGATCCCTGATCTGAGAAGATCCCACATGCCTCAGAGCAGCTAAGCCCATGCACTCCAACTACTGAGGCCAGAAACCTTAAAGCCCATGCTCTGGTACAAGAGGCCACTGTGGTGAGAAGACTGAGTCCCACAGCCTTCGTTCACCTTAACTAGAGAAAGCCTGCTCACTGAGGACAATAAAGGCATACAGCCAAAAAAGAAAGAAGCATTTATTTTTAAAGCTAACTGCTTCTCTGGAGACAGACACAATGCTATTAACGAACCAGGAAATTACTTCTAGGTAAGTATCTGTCACAATATATGCAGCTTGAAGCATTTAATAGTATTGTTTTGGTACCCACTCCCAAAGTCTTAGAGAACACTTTTAGAATACGACTGGACCAATTCTTGGCATCTCATCTAAACAGAAAAAAAAAAAAAATTACAGCAACAACTGCATATTTTCAATGCAGCTTACCTCATTATTCATGAAATGCGCACCAAAAGCTGCTTCCCTATAATTACTTGAAATGTTGAAATTTTGTCAAGTTTTCACAGAAAAGAGAACACCTTTACTTTTTAATATACTTGTCATTGTTTTCCACATAACCATAAATGTTTCTTTCAAAGAAGGCAACTAAAAAAGAAAAACATAGGAAGCACCACTGGGCCTATAATGTTATTAGCTTTGGAACTGCACTTTCACCAGCTATTTCTAATACATGAAACAGAACTGCATTACTATTAGATTAATTAGATTAATATTAGATTATCAACCCCATTCCCTCCCCCAGAGTAAGGGTTTTCTTCTTACTAATGAAGTATCGCTCAGATTCTGGTTAGTTCTTTGTTTTTTTTTTTTTTTTTTTTTTTTTAAGAATCTAGGATGAGGGTTTCCCTGGTAGTTGAGTGCATAAAGAGTCCACCTTCCAGTGCAAGGGGCACCGGTTCGATCCCTGGCCCAGTAAGATACCACGTGCCACAGAGTGGCTGGACTATTGTGTCCAATTATGAGCCAACACTGGTGTGCATGGGTCCAGAGCTAGTGCTCTGCAACAAGAGAGGCCACTGTAATAGGAAGCCCATACAGGCCAAAGGAAAAAAAAAAAAAGGATGAAAATCAATGAACAATAAAACCAATAAAGGAGGCCAAAATTAAAAAAAAAAAAAAAAAAAAAAAAAAACAAACAAAGAATCTAGGATGTTTCTTCTCTTTTTGTTCTACAGAAATAAATTTTCCTAGATAACAAGAATAGGAAACACCTTTGCTATTTATTAAATACTTGTAATTCATATGAAGAAACATTTGCTTCAAACTCATCTGCTAATGTTACAGAATTGTACTATAGTAATATTTAGGGTGTGCCATTAAGACTTTACACGCTAAGATGTGGTCTCTTCCTGGGAGGTGCTTCACCTTCCTCTTCTTTCTTATCTGAATTATCCACCAAGTGAACCTTGGTACTATGGTCTGGCTCACTTGCTTCATTACCAGCATCAGCAGAATTGGATGAAGTAGCATTAAGGTCATCAGAAAATGTTTCAGGGGGAAGCCTCATGTTCTTTTGTTGTATTAGTCCCCACAAGTTCATCAGAATGATCGTCAAAGTCACCTTCCAGCAGTGGCATAACTGTTTCTTCATCAGTAGATTCGTCATTACTCATGCCTTCCTTCACCTCAAAGACACTGGGATCTCTAGAAAACATGTTACCCTGCAGGATAGAAGGGAGGTGGTTTCTTATTTCAATTTTCCACTCCTTCTCTTACTCATATTTCCCCTTCAGTCCTTTGAATGTCTTAACATATTCAGTTGGTTTAAGGGTTGCATGAAACTTTTCAACTATATGTGCAATGAGAGACTGGATATTTTCCATTCTTATGTACTCAAAC
This sequence comes from Tragulus kanchil, assembly GCA_022376925.1. Classification (NCBI taxonomy): domain Eukaryota; kingdom Metazoa; phylum Chordata; class Mammalia; order Artiodactyla; family Tragulidae; genus Tragulus; species Tragulus kanchil. Next base: position 8,373,426 of record JAIOJX010000018.1, read on the forward strand.
ATCTCAATAATAGCGGAATTCAAAGATGTCGTGAATGTATTGCACACAGAAAGTCTGAGTTATTTTTCGCCTTAGTTCACAGGCTGTTCCTGGTATAATACCCTTGAACTTAACCTTTTGGGTTGAGAATTCCCTATGCCTATTTGGCTGAGGCAAAGCAGGGTCATATTCAATGCATCCCACCACATCCATGATATACTCATCAGAAAAGAGGATCTCAAACAGGGATGCCTTGTTGAGGAATATGATTCCTTTAACAGTGTTATACAAATAATGCAAGCCTTCAGTATCCCCTAGGATCTCACAATAGTGGAAGAATTGCACTATGTCTTTCATAATGTTATCATTATGCACCAGCTCAGCCAGCTTTTCCCTATGCAAATGTGAGGGTTGAATGCAGGTTGCATTGTCAACAATCTGTTGAAATGTACTGACCTCACAGCTCGGCACCTCAGGCAGGGCACTGATCTCTGTCGAATCCTCCGAGTCCTCCTCTCCCTCCTCTCTAGTTGCCTCCATGATGTCTTCAGTGATTTCAGGGGATGGGTCTTTTCCCTGAACCCGGCAAATCACATTCCAGATCTTGTACAGACTTGCTTCATCTTGAAAACTTATCCCCACGGCAAAGATGTCAGCCTCACAGAAAAGAATGAAAGTCCCTCGATGGATTGTATATGTTGTGTCAGGATTTAGTTTTGACTTCAAAATCTATGAGCTGCTGCATTCGTATTGAACAAGCAGAGCCATTCCCTGGAGCCGCTCAACGTATCAGATGGAGACATGTCCCTTGTCTAGAAATTTCTATTTTTTGTCATCCTTCAGGACATAGACTTTCACTCGACAGGGCTTGTCCGCCATGGTGATCTTTGCTTTTCACATCCTTGGTTTAAAGGTAGCTGCCGCAAGCTTGGTTTCATGGCAGCTGCCACGGTGATGCAACAATGGTGGTCACGGAGCTTTCAGGGTGAAAATATCGCGAGAGCACACAGACAATAGCTATGAGGCCACAGGGATTCCAGCTATGCCTTAAGTACCTAGGGTTTCCCCACAATTCCACTACCTCTCACTTCCATCACTTCTTCCCCCCTTTTCCACACTGTCCCACCCCAGTAATGCTTTCTTAATATGAACTGAAGAAGAAGTGAGTCTCTGACCCTGCATTCAGCTGTCTACGAAAGGTTTGATGAATAAGACTTCCTCAGGAATCTACACTAGTGGAATATGGAATGCTCTGTAGGAGTTAATGCCACCAAGCCTAACTGTGGAGGCTTAGGAAGGCAAGCAAAAGGCACTGCTCTTTCCAGAAAGGGTTCTGTCCCCCAGAAACATTTTCACTCATCATGTGTGTGGAGATGGAGACTTAACACATTAGACCAAAACAAGCTTAATCACTGAAAAGTCAGCACCTAATGCTCAGATAGCAAGAAAACACACGACACCCGCCTCCCTCCTGCCACAGGTGGTACATGCTCAGTTGCTTCAGTCATGTGCTACTCTGTGCAAACCCATGCCCTGTAGCCCGCCAAGCTCCTCTGTCCATGGGAGTTCCCAGGCAACAATTCCAGAGTGGGCTCCCATTCCCTTCTCCAGGGAGCCATCCTCACCTAGGGGATTGCACTTCTGTCTCTGCATTGGCAGGTGGGCTTTTTACCTAGGAATCCCAACCAATGTTCACTATGACTCACTTCCCCATCCTTGGGAGAGGAGATTGTTCCAAGAGGGGTTGGAAACAAACTCATTTACTCTGATCACTTCCACCTAAAGGGCTATCTTTCAGCACAATGGCGGAAAATTTCTTCCAATTTTCCCAATCTATAACCACACTACTTATTGTTAGGGAAGTAGTGGGCCAGTGGGGTTCCGAGTTAAACTTAGCCAGACTGAATAGGAAACACCACAGATCAATTGTTTTCATTTTCTTAAGTCTCATGGTAATAATCATCATAATAAGTGATTCTCATGAGTATATTACCATTATAAATAAGGTACAAACATAATCCATCAAATAGAATACCGTGTTTTTTTTTAAAAAAAATTTGTCCTCTTTTATTGGTTTATTTATTTATTTATTTATTTTCATTCATTTTTATTCTTTGTCCTGTGTGGGCATTCCATTGTAGTGGCCTCTCTAAGCTGTGGAGCACTGGCCCTTGGCGCATGTGCTCAAAAGGCTGGCTCCTAATTGGACACACCAGTCAGGCTGCTCTGTGGCACGTGATATCTTCCCATGCCAGGGATCAAACCGGTGCCCCTTGCACTGCAAGGTGGACACTTTGCCCACGGACCACCAGGGGAAATCCCCAAATAGAATTCTTTAGTGATTATTATGGTCAAGACACTGTGACAAGAACATTTGTATAGGTTCTTTTTTATTATTATTCTTTATTTAAAAGGTTTTACACAGTTTTGTTGTTTGTAGACATGTATGTTCCCAGATCAGTCATATGCATTACCCTAGTCCCCACCACCCCTGGTTCCCCCCATCCCACCCCTCCGGATCATTGCCCTTATGCCATTGTGAGCACTCCTATTCCCTTAACACAATGATAATAGTTATCTTTTCCACACATGAGAGTATAAGTTTCCATGTTACTCCCCCCATGCCTCCCCCTCCCTATTTCTTCCCGACAATGTCCATATGTCTATGTTCTGTCTGTTTTTCCATGAGTTCACTGCATGTTATCGAGACCATTCTGCTAGATTCCATATATGTGTGTTAGTATACTGTATTTGTCTTCTTTGACTTACTTCACTTTGGGGATTGCTTTTATAACCTAGGCCCACGTCATTGCTACCCCCATTGGGAGAGGAGTTTTGGGGGGAAACAAACTCATTTACTCTGATCACTTCCACCTAAAGGGCTATCTTTCAGCACAATGGCGGAAAATTTCTTCCAATTTTCCCAATCTATAACCACACTACTTATTGTTAGGGAAGTAGTGGGCCAGTGGGGTTCCGAGTTAAACTTAGCCAGACTGAATAGGAAACACCACAGATCAATTGTTTTCATTTTCTTAAGTCTCATGGTAATAATCATCATAATAAGTGATTCTCATGAGTATATTACCATTATAAATAAGGTACAAACATAATCCATCAAATAGAATACCGTGTTTTTTTTTAAAAAAAATTTGTCCTCTTTTATTGGTTTATTTATTTATTTATTTATTTTCATTCATTTTTATTCTTTGTCCTGTGTGGGCATTCCATTGTAGTGGCCTCTCTAAGCTGTGGAGCACTGGCCCTTGGCGCATGTGCTCAAAAGGCTGGCTCCTAATTGGACACACCAGTCAGGCTGCTCTGTGGCACGTGATATCTTCCCATGCCAGGGATCAAACCGGTGCCCCTTGCACTGCAAGGTGGACACTTTGCCCACGGACCACCAGGGAAGTCCCCAAATAGAATTCTTTAGTGATTATTATGGTCAAGACACTGTGACAAGAACATTTGTATAGGTTCTTTTTTATTATTATTCTTTATTTAAAAGGTTTTACACAGTTTTGTTGTTTGTAGACATGTATGTTCCCAGATCAGTCATATGCATTACCCTAGTCCCCACCACCCCTGGTTCCCCCCATCCCACCCCTCCGGATCATTGCCCTTATGCCATTGTGAGCACTCCTATTCCCTTAACACAATGATAATAGTTATCTTTTCCACACATGAGAGTATAAGTTTCCATGTTACTCCCCCCATGCCTCCCCCTCCCTATTTCTTCCCGACAATGTCCATATGTCTATGTTCTGTCTGTTTTTCCATGAGTTCACTGCATGTGTTATCGAGACCATTCTGCTAGATTCCATATATGTGTGTTAGTATACTGTATTTGTCTTTCTCTTTTTGACTTACTTCACTTTTTATGATAGGTTCTAGAGCCAGCCACTTCATTAGGACTGAGTCTTCTGCAATTCTTTTGACAGCAGTGTAGTATTCCATTGTATATATGTACCAGGGTGTCTGGATCCATTTATTCGTCGATGGACATCTAGGTTGCTTCTATGTTCTGGCTATTGTCTAGAGAGCTGCAATGAACATTGGGGCACAAGTGTTTCTTTCAGTTTTGATTTCATCAGTATATAAACCTAAGAGTGGAATGGCTGGGTCATAGGGTACTTCTATTTTTAGTATTTTAAGAAATCTCCATACTGTCTTCCAAGGAGACTGTATCAATGTATATTCCCACCAGAAATGCAAGAGGGTTCCCTTTTCTCTGCACCCTCTCCAGCATTTACTATCTGCAGATTTTTTGAAGATGGCCATTCTGATAGGTGTGAGGTGATATCTCATTGTAGTTTTAATTTGCATTTCTCTAATAGTAAGCGAGGTTGAGCATCATTTCATATGCTTTTGGACTATCTGTATGTCCTCTTTGGAGAGGCGTCTCTTTAGATCTTTTTCCCATTTTTGATTCGGTTGTTCGCTTTTCCGGTGCTGAGTTGTCTGAGTTGTAGATTTTGGAGATTAATTCTTTGTCTCTTGTTTCATTTGCTATGGTTTTCTCCAACTCTGTGGGGTGTCTGTTCAGCTTGTTTGTAATTTTTTTTGCTGTACAAAAGCTTTGAAGTTTCATGAGGTCCCACATGTTCATTTTTTCTTTTCAGTTTCGCTATTCTAATAGGTAGGTCAGAGAAGATCTTGCTTTGATTGATGTCCTTGAGGGTTTTACCTATATTCTCCTTTAAGAGTTTGATGGTTTCTGGTCTTACATTGAGGTCTTTAGTCCATTTTGAGTTGATCTTAGTGTATGGTGTCAGGGAAGGTTCCAACTTCATTTGTTTGCATGTAGCTGTCCAATTTTCCCAGCACCACTTGTTGAAGAGGCTGTCTTTGTCCCGTTTTATAGTCTCTCCTCCTTTGTCAAAAATAAGGTACCCATAGGTGCGTGGGTTTATCTCTGGGTTCTCTATCTTTTTCCATTGGTCTATAGTTCTGTTTTTGTGCCAGTACCATTCTGTCTTGGTGACTGTTCCTTTGGAGTAGAGTCTGAAGTTAGGGAGGCTGATTCCTCCGGCTCCGTTTTTCTTTCTCAGGATTGCTTTGGCTATTCGAGGTCTTTTGTGTTTCCATGTGAACTGTGTGATTCGTTGGTCTAGTTCTGTGAAGAATGTTATTGGAGGTTTAATAGGGATTGCATTGAATCTATAGATGACATTTGGTAGTATGGTCATTTTCACAATATTGATTCTCCCGACCCAGGAACACGGAATATGTCTCCATCTGTTTAACTCTTCTTTAATGTCTCTCATGAGTGTCTTGTAATTTTCTGTGTACAGTTCTTTTGTTTCTTTGGGTAGGTTTATTCCTAGATATTTGATTCTTTTGGTTGCAATGGTGAAGGGGATTGCCTCTTTGATTTCATTTTCTGATTTTTCATTGTTTGTGTATAGGAATGCCAGTGATTTCTGTATATTGATTTTGTATCCTGCAACTTTGCTGAATTCACTGATTAACTCTAGTAGTTTTGTGATAGTGTCTTTGGGATTTTCTATGTATAATATCATGTCATCTGCAAAAAGAGAGAGTTTGACTTCTTCCTTTCCAATCTGGATTCCTTTGATTTCTTTCTCTTCTCTTATTGCTGTTGGTAGAACTTCCAGGACTGTGCTGAATAAGAGTGGTGAAAGTGGACACCCTTGTCTTTTTCCTGATCTTAGAGGAAATGCTTTCAGTTTTTCACCATTGAGGATAATGTTCACTGTGGGCTTCTCATAGATGGCTTTCACTATGTTGAGATAGGTTCCTTCTATGTCCATTTTCTGAAAATAGTTTATCATAAATGGATGTTGTACTTTGTCGAAGGCTTTTTCTGCATCTATTGAGATGATCATGTGATTTTTGTCTCATAATTTGTTTATATTGTGTATCACATTGATTGATTTGCGGATATTGAAGAATACATGAATGCCTGGGATGTACCCAACTTAATTGTGATGTATGAGGTTTTGATGTGCTGTTGAATTCTGTTTTCTAGGATTTTGTTGAGGATCTTGGCATCTAAGTTCATCAGAGAAACGGGTCTGTAATTTTCCGGTATCAGGGTGATGGTGGCCTCGTAGAATGTGTTTTTGAAATGTTCTTTCCTGTGCAATTTTTGGAAGAGTTTAAGAAGGGCAGGCATTAGCTCTTCTTTAAATGTTTGGTAGAATTTGGCTGTGAAGCCATCTGGTCCTGGGCTTTTAATTTTGGGTAGATTTCTAATCACAGATTCTCTGGGTGAGCTTGTGATTGGGTTGTTCAAAGTTTCTGTTTCTTCCTGGCTCATTCTTGGGAGATTAATCCTCCCCAAGAAACTGTGCATTTCTTCCAGGTTGTCCAGTTTGTTGCCATAGAGTTGTTCATAAGAGTCTCTTAGAATCCTTTGGATTTCTGCATTATCTGTTGTAATCTCTCCTTTTTCATTTTTGATTTTGTTGATCTCGTTCTTCTCTCTCTTTCTCTTGATGAGTCTGGCCAGGGAATTGTCAATTTCATTTACCTTTTCGAAGAACAAGCTTTTTGTTTTATTTATCCATACTACAGTTTCTTTCATTTCTCATTTTTTTTTTTTTTTTGCTCTAGTCTTTGTAATTTCTCTTCTTCTGCTGGCTTTGTGGGGTTTTTGTTCTGCTTTCTCCAATTGTTTTAAGCAGAGGGTTAGGTCATCTGCTTTATCTTTACATACTTTCTTGAGGTGGGATTGTATTGCTATAAATTTCCCTCTTAGAACTGCTTTTGCGGTTTCCCATACGTTTTGCATGGTCGTATGTTCATTATCATTTTATTCTAGGAATTTTAAATTTTTCCTTTGATTTCCTCAGTGGTCAGTTGGTTTTTTAGGTATGTGTTGTTTAATCTCCATGTGTTTGTGTATTGAGTGGTTTTTTCCCTGTGGTTGATCTCTAGTCTCATTACATTGTGGTCTGAGAAGACGGTTGATATAATTTCAGTTTTCTTGAACTGACTGAGGTTTGATTTTTGGCCCACGATATGGTCTATCCTGGAGAAGGTTCCGTGAGCACTTGAGAAGACAGTGCATTCTTCTACTTTTGAATGGAACGTCCTAACAATATCGATGAGGTCCATCTTTTCTAGTGTGTCATTTAAGGCTTGTGTTTCTTTATTAATTTTCTGTTTGGATGATCTATCCATTGGTGTGAGAGGAGTGTTAAAGATTCCTACTATTACTGTGTTATTATTGATTTCTTCTTTTATGTCTGAAAGTATCTTTCTTTTGTATTGAGGTGCCCCTGTGTTGGGTGCGTAGATATTCATGACTGTTATGTCTTCCTCTTGGATGGATCCCTTAATCATGATGTAGTGGCCTGCCTTGTCTCTTAGAATCTTCTTTACTTTAAAATCTATTTTGTCTGATAGGAGGATTGCTCCTCCAGCTTTCTTTTGATTTCCATTTGCATGGAATATCTTTTTCCAGCCTCTCACTTTCAGTCTATGAGTGTCTCTAGGTCTGAAGTGGGTCTCTTGTAAACAGCATATAGATGGGTCCTGTTCCTGGATCCATTCAGCCAGATTGTGTCGTTTGGTTGGAGCATTTAATCCATTTACAAACAAAGTAATTATTGATACGAATGTTCCTGTTGTAATCTTCTTAGAAGTTTGGTGTTTGATTTGTAGGACTTCTCCTACTCTTGTATTTATTGGCTATATCAGGCCCTTTAACACTTGTTGTAGGGCTGGTTTTGTGGTACAGAATTCTTTTAGTTTTTGTCTGCCCGAGAAGCTTTTGACTTCACCATCAATTCTGAATGAGATTCTTGCTGGGTAGAGAATTCTTGGTTGGAGGTTATTCTCTTTTAGCCGTTTAAACGTGTCTTGCCATTCTCTTCTGGCCGGCAGGTTTTCTGTTGAAAGATCCGGAGTTAGACGTATGGGGTTTCCTTTATATGTTATTTGTTGTTTGCTCCTAGCTGCTTTTAGTAATCTGTCTTTATATTTAGTCTATGTTAGTTTGATTGAAATGTGCCTTGGTGTGTTTCTTCTGGGGTTTATCCTGTATGGAACTCTTTCTGCTTCTTGGACTTGGTTGACTATTTCCTTTCCCATGCTGGGGAAGTTTTCAACTATAACCTCTTCAAGAATATTTTTGTAGCCTTTCTTCCCCTCTTCTTCTTCTGGAACTCCTATAATTCTAGTGTTGGGTCGTTTGATAGTGTCCCATATGTCTCTTATGCTATCCTCAGTTCTTTTCATTCTTTCAGCTTTTTTCTGTTCTTCAGCACTTATTTCCACCATTCTATCTTCCAGCTCACTTATCCGTTCTTCTGCCTCTGATACTCTACTGTTGAGACCTTCTATAGTATTTTTGAGTTCAGCAATTGAGTTGGTGCTCTCTATTTGCTTATTTTTCATGTCTTGCATGTCTCTTCTCAATGCACTAGTTTCCTCTAATATTCTGTTTTCGGTGTTTTGGATCCTCATTAGTATAGTTTTTCCTGAATTCTCTTTCAGATAATTTGTCTATCTCCTCCTCTGTCATTTGATGCTGTGTTTCTCTAGCTTGGTCCTTCATTTGTGCAGTGTTTCTCTGTCGTTTCATTATCAGGTTAGTTTTTGTTTCTTTGTGTGTGTGTGTGTGTGTGTGTGTATGGAGTTCTTTTCCCCACCAGGCTTCTTGGTTGAATTCTCCCTTCCGTTGGGTTTCTGTCCTTCTAGAAGGGTTCAATGGTTTGTGTCTTGGGTGGTGTTAGGTTGTGTTTACAGGTGAATAATCTCTAGTGTTGGATGTTCTTTGATAGTGTGGGGTCTTTGATAGTGTGGAATCAGGGCTTCCACTCCGAGGATCCTTGGTTTGATGATTGGTCAGGGGGTTTAGGCGCTATGTCTGGTTTGCTATGGTGTTCCATGATATTAGTTTAACTACTAGCATCTGAGGAACAAGAGGTGCATTCCTGATGGGTGATAGTCCTAAAAGCATGCAGATGTTTTCTAACATAGTCATAAGGTACACATACATACACAGCAATAACCACATCTAACCAGTCTTACAGAGATAAACCACAGGAAATTTTTCTGGCAAACGACACAATCAAACATGATACTTTCCTGTTAAGATCTGAATTAATTAAAATAGTGCCTGGAAAAATAGATCCAGGGCAAGGTCGTAGCTTGGACTATTACACTGAAAACAGTTCTTAATTAAGACATGTGTTGGGGTGACAGGGAGGAGAGTGTATGGGTAATGAGAAGGAATAGATTCGTCTTGGAAGGATTTTATAGGGTTACATAGCCAATATTTTTGTGTTGTTTAGTGCAGCTGAAAGAGAATAGTGGAGACAGGAAGGTAGGAAATATTTAACTAGTGGATAGTGGTAGATAGGAGAAAGTTTTACATTTAGAACCTAGAGGGAGGAAGCAGTGGCAAAGAGGAAAGAAAATTAGAAGTTTCCAGGAATTAAAACAAAAAAGAAATCAAAATTAAAAAAATTTAAAAGTAAAAGAGATAAAAAATTAACAAGAAGAGACCAAAAAAAAAAAAAAAAAAAAAAAAAAAAACCAAACCAGTGGAATCAGTCCCATATTGTCTTGATGACTGTTGCTTTGTAGTAGAGTCTGATGTTGAGGAGGCTGATCCCTCCAGCTCCATTCTTCTTCCTCAGGATTGCTTTGGCTATTCGAGGTCTTTTGTGTTTCCATGTGAACTGTGTGATTCTTTGGTCTAGTTCTGTGAAGAATGTTATTGGAAGTTTGATAGGTATTGCATTGAATCTATAGATGACATTTGGTAGCATGGTCATTTTCACAATATTGATTCTTCCGACCCAGGAACATGGAATATCTCTCCATCTGTTTAAGTCTTCTTTAATGTCTCTCACGAGTGTCTTGTAATTTTCTGTGTACAGTTCTTTTGTTTCTTTGGGTAGGTTTATTCCTAGATATTTGATTCTTTTGGTTGCAATGGTGAAGGGGACTACCTCTTTGATTTCATTTTCTGATTTTTCATTGTTTGTGTATAGGAATGCCAGTGATTTCTGTATATTGATTTTGTATCCTGCGACTTTGCTGAATTCGCTGATTAACTCTAGTAGTTTTGTAATAGTGTCTTTGGGATTTTCTATGTATAATATCATGTCATCTGCAAATAGAGAGAGTTTGACTTCTTCTTTTCCAATCTGGATTCCTTTGATTTCTTTCTCTTCTCTTATTGCTATTGCTAGAACTTCCAGGACTATGTTGAATAAGAGTGGTGAAAGTGGACACCCCTGTCTTGTTCCTGATCTTAGAGGGAATGCTTTGAGTTTTTCACCATTGAGGATAATGTTCGCTGTGGACTTCTCATATATGGCTTTCACTATGTTAAGATAAGTTCCTTCTATGCCCATTTTTTGAAGAGTTTTTATCATAAATGGATGCTGTACTTGGTCAAAGGCTTTTTCTGCATCTATTGAAATGATCATGTGATTTTTGTCTTTCAATTTGTTGATATGGTGTATCACATTGATTGATTTGCGGATGTTGAAGAATCGTTGCATGCCTGGGATGAACCCAACTTGATCGTGATGAATGAGCTTTTTGATGTGTTGCTGAATTCTGTTTGCTAGGATTTTGTAGTAGAGTCTGAAGTTGGGGAGGCTGATCCCTCCAGCTCCATTCTTCTTCCTCAGGATTGCTTTGGCTATTCGAGGTCTTTTGTGTTTCCATGTGAACTGTGTGATTCTTTGGTCTAGTTCTGTGAAGAATGTTATTGGAAGTTTGATAGGTATTGCATTGAATCTATAGATGACATTTGGTAGCATGGTCATTTTCACAATATTGATTCTTCCGACCCAGGAACATGGAATATCTCTCCATCTGTTTAAGTCTTCTTTAATGTCTCTCACGAGTGTCTTGTAATTTTCTGTGTACAGTTCTTTTGTTTCTTTGGGTAGGTTTATTCCTAGATATTTGATTCTTTTGGTTGCAATGGTGAAGGGGACTACCTCTTTGATTTCATTTTCTGATTTTTCATTGTTTGTGTATAGGAATGCCAGTGATTTCTGTATATTGATTTTGTATCCTGCGACTTTGCTGAATTCGCTGATTAACTCTAGTAGTTTTGTAATAGTGTCTTTGGGATTTTCTATGTATAATATCATGTCATCTGCAAATAGAGAGAGTTTGACTTCTTCTTTTCCAATCTGGATTCCTTTGATTTCTTTCTCTTCTCTTATTGCTATTGCTAGAACTTCCAGGACTATGTTGAATAAGAGTGGTGAAAGTGGACACCCCTGTCTTGTTCCTGATCTTAGAGGGAATGCTTTGAGTTTTTCACCATTGAGGATAATGTTCGCTGTGGACTTCTCATATATGGCTTTCACTATGTTAAGATAAGTTCCTTCTATGCCCATTTTTTGAAGAGTTTTTATCATAAATGGATGCTGTACTTGGTCAAAGGCTTTTTCTGCATCTATTGAAATGATCATGTGATTTTTGTCTTTCAATTTGTTGATATGGTGTATCACATTGATTGATTTGCGGATGTTGAAGAATCGTTGCATGCCTGGGATGAACCCAACTTGATCGTGATGAATGAGCTTTTTGATGTGTTGCTGAATTCTGTTTGCTAGGATTTTGTTGAGGATTTTGGCATCTAGATTCATCAGTGAAATTGGCCTATAGTATTCTTTTTTTGTGATGTCTTTGCCAGGCTTTGGTATCAGGGTGATGGTGGCCTCGTAGAATGTGTTTGGAAGTATTCCTTCCTGTGCAATTTTTTGGAAGTGTTTTAGAAGGACAGGCATTAGCTCTTCTTTGAATGTTTGGTAGAATTCACTTGTAAAACCATCTGGCCCTGGGCTTTTATTTTTGGGTAGATTTTTGATCACAAGGTCGATTACTGAGCTTGTGATTGGGTTGTTCATAGTTTCTATTTCTTCCTGGTTGAGTCTTGGGAGATTAATCTTCTCTAAGAAACTGTCCATTTCTTCCAGGTTGTCCAGTTTGTTGCCATAGAGTTGTTCATAATAGTCTCTTATAATCCTTTGGATTTCTGCATTATCCGTTGTGATTTCTCCTTTTTCATTTTTGATTTTGGTGATCTGGTTCTTCTCTCTCTTTTTCTTGATGAGTCTGGCCAGTGGTGTGTCGATTTTATTGACTTTTTCGAAGAACCAGCTTTTTGTTTTATTTATCTTTACTATTGTTTCTTTTGTTTCTTTTTCATTTATTTCTGCTCTGATCTTTATGATTTCCCTTCTTCTGCTGGCTTTGGGGTGTTTTTGTTCTTCTTTCTCCAGTTGTTTTAAGCGTAAGGTAAGGTCGTCTGTTTGAGATTTTCCTAGTTTCTTGAGGTGAGATTGTATTGCTATAAACTTCCCTCTTAGAACTGCTTTTGCAGTATCCCATCTGTTTTGCCCTGTCGTGTGTTCATTGTCATTTTCTTCTAGGAATTTTTTTTATTTCTCCTTTGATTTCCTCAATGATCAGTTGGTTTTTTAGGTATGTGTTGTTTAATCTCCATGTGTTTGTGTTTTTAGTGGTTTTTTTCCTGTAGTTGATCTCTAGTCTCACTGCATTGTGGTCCGAGAAGATGGTTGATAGAATTTCAGTTTTCTTGAATTGACTGAGGATTGATTTGTGGCCCAAGATGTGGTCTATCCTGGAGAATGTTCCGTGAGCACTTGAGAAGAAAGTGTATTCTTCTGCTTTTGGATGGAAAGTCCTAAAGATATCAATGAGGTCCATTTCTTCTAGTGTGGCATTTAAGGTCTGTGTTTCTTTATTAATTTTCTGTTTGGATGATCTGTCCATTGGTGTGAGAGGGGTGTTAAAGTCTCCTACTATGATTGTGTTGCTGTCAATGTCTTCTTTTATGTCTGAAAGTGTTTGTCTTATGTATTGGGGTGCTCCTGTGTTGAGAACGTAGATATTTATGATTGTTATGTCTTCTTCTTGGATGGATCCCTTAATCATGATGTAGTGACCTGCCTTGTCTCTTAGAATCTTCTTTACTTTAAAATCTATTTTGTCTGATATGAGGATTGCTACTCCAGCTTTCTTTTGATTTCCATTTGCATGGAATATCTTTTTCCAGCCTCTCACTTTCAGTCTATGAGTGTCTCTAGGTCTGAAATGAGTTTCCTGGAGGCAGCATATGTATGGGTTGTATTTTTGGATCCATTCAGCCACTCTGTGTCTTTTGGTTGGGGCATTTAGTCCATTGACATTCAAAGTAATTATTGATACAAATGATCCTATTGTCATCTTCTTAGATGGTATGATGGGTTTGTTTCGTGGGTCTTCTCCTTTTATACTTGTTTTCTATATAAGTCCCTTTAACATTTGTTGTAAGGCTGGTTTGGTGTGACTAAATTCTTTTAGTTTTTGCTTGTCTGTAAAGCTTTTGATTTCTCCATCAATTTTGAATGAGATCCTTGCAGGGTAGAGGATTCTTGGTTGCAGATTATTCTCTTTCAGCCGTTTAAATGTGTCCTGCCATTCCCTTCTGGCCTGCAGAGTTTCTGTTGAATGATCAGCTGTTAAGCGGATGGGCTTTCCCTTGTATGTCACTAGTTGCTTTTCCCTTGCTGCTTTGAGAATTCTATCTTTGTGTTTAATTTGTGTTAACTTCGTTAATATGTGTCTTGGTGTGTTTCTTCTCGGACTGATTCTGTTAGGTACTCTTTGTGCTTCTTGGACTTGATTGACTATTTCTTTCCCCATGTTGCGGAAATTTTCAACTATAATCTCTTCAAAATTTTTCTCATAGCCTTTCTTTTTTTCTTCTTCTTCTGGAACCCCTATAATTCGAATATTGGTGCGTTTGATATTATCCCAGAGGTCTCTGAGGCTGTCCTCTGCTCTTTTCATTCTTTGAGCTAGAGTCTGTCTTTCAGCAGTTACTTCCACCATTTTATCTTCCAGCTCACTTATCTGGTCTTCTCTCTCAGATGCTCTGCTCTTGATTCCTTCTACAGTGTTTTTCAGTTCAGCAATTGAGTTGCTTGTCTGTTACTTTTTTGGTAAGTTCTAGTATTTCTTTATTCAGTGTGTTAGTTGTATCTTGATTTCTCTGAAATTCTGTTTTCAGTGTCTTTGATCATCTTTACTATCATTCTTCTGAAATCACTTTCAGAAAGTTTGTCCAAATCTATTTTGTCGAGGTTATCCAGCTTTCTTTTGATTTCCATTTGCATGGAATATCTTTTTCCAGCCTCTCACTTTCAGTCTATGAGTGTCTCTAGGTCTGAAATGAGTTTCCTGGAGGCAGCATATGTATGGGTTGTATTTTTGGATCCATTCAGCCACTCTGTGTCTTTTGGTTGGGGCATTTAGTCCATTGACATTCAAAGTAATTATTGATACAAATGATCCTATTGTCATCTTCTTAGATGGTATGATGGGTTTGTTTCGTGGGTCTTCTCCTTTTATACTTGTTTTCTATATAAGTCCCTTTAACATTTGTTGTAAGGCTGGTTTGGTGTGACTAAATTCTTTTAGTTTTTGCTTGTCTGTAAAGCTTTTGATTTCTCCATCAATTTTGAATGAGATCCTTGCAGGGTAGAGGATTCTTGGTTGCAGATTATTCTCTTTCAGCCGTTTAAATGTGTCCTGCCATTCCCTTCTGGCCTGCAGAGTTTCTGTTGAATGATCAGCTGTTAAGCGGATGGGCTTTCCCTTGTATGTCACTAGTTGCTTTTCCCTTGCTGCTTTGAGAATTCTATCTTTGTGTTTAATTTGTGTTAACTTCGTTAATATGTGTCTTGGTGTGTTTCTTCTCGGACTGATTCTGTTAGGTACTCTTTGTGCTTCTTGGACTTGATTGACTATTTCTTTCCCCATGTTGCGGAAATTTTCAACTATAATCTCTTCAAAATTTTTCTCATAGCCTTTCTTTTTTTCTTCTTCTTCTGGAACCCCTATAATTCGAATATTGGTGCGTTTGATATTATCCCAGAGGTCTCTGAGGCTGTCCTCTGCTCTTTTCATTCTTTGAGCTAGAGTCTGTCTTTCAGCAGTTACTTCCACCATTTTATCTTCCAGCTCACTTATCTGGTCTTCTCTCTCAGATGCTCTGCTCTTGATTCCTTCTACAGTGTTTTTCAGTTCAGCAATTGAGTTGCTTGTCTGTTACTTTTTTGGTAAGTTCTAGTATTTCTTTATTCAGTGTGTTAGTTGTATCTTGATTTCTCTGAAATTCTGTTTTCAGTGTCTTTGATCATCTTTACTATCATTCTTCTGAAATCACTTTCAGAAAGTTTGTCCAAATTCTCTTCATTAATTTGATCTTGTGTGTTTGTGGATTGTTCCTTCGCTTGTGTGGTATTTCTCTGCCGTTTCATTGTTATTATTAATTTTTTTAAAACTGATTCTGTTTGGGATTTCCTTTTCCCAGACTTTCAGTTACGTCTGTTGGTGTTTGTTGTTTGGATGGGGCTTCTATTCTGGGTGATGCTGGTGATTGGGTGATGTCAGGACTTGTATACAAGTGATTACCTTTGCTGGCGTTCTCACTTGTATACTGCTCTTTAGTGTTATGTGTTCTCTAGTATTGTAGAGTTTTGGAGTCAGTGCACCCTCCTTAAAACCCCGGGGCTTGTTGCCTGACCAGGGAATGAAGATTTCACGGCTGGTTTGTTATGGCATTAAATGATATTAAAACATATATATGCAAATGAGAAACAGAAGGTATACCTTTGACAAATGGCAATTTAAAAATTATGCAAGTACTATCTAGCGTATTGAATTATACACATAAACATATACAGCTATAACATAACCCAAGCATTCCAATCAAAAATAGTACAATACATTAGCACGGCGAATAGAGAAATCCAAGAATGATATCCACAAGTTAATAAGCAAACTAAGTAGAGTACCAATTAGAGAATAATGCTAGAGCAGGATCCCCGTTGGGGATAAGGCAATGAGGACAGAACAGACTAAGAAATATAGTGGGGAAAGGGAGAAAGAGAAAGGGAGGATAGAAGAGAAATATAGAATAATATTGCAAAGTTAAATCGTTTGATATTATCCCAGAGGTCTCTGAGGCTGTCCTCTGCTCTTTTCATTCTTTGAGCTAGAGTCTGGTTTTCAGCAGTTACTTCCACCATTTTATCTTCCAGCTCACTTATCCGGTCTTCTGTCTCAGATACTCTGCTCTTGATTCCTTCTACAGTGTTTTTCAGTTCAGCAATTGAGTTGCTTGTCTGTTACTTTTTTGGTAAGTTCTAGTATTTCTTTATTCAGTGTGTTAGTTGTATCTTGATTTCTCTGAAATTCTGTTTTCAGTGTCTTTGATCATCTTTACTATCATTCTTCTGAAATCACTTTCAGAAAGTTTGTCCAAATTCTCTTCATTAATTTGATCTTGTGTGTTTGTGGATTGTTCCTTCGCTTGTGTGGTATTTCTCTGCCGTTTCATTGTTATTATTAATTTTTTAAAACTGATTCTGTTTGGGATTTCCTTTTCCCAGACTTTCAGTTACGTCTGTTGGTGTTTGTTGTTTGGATGGGGCTTCTATTCTGGGTGATGCTGGTGATTGGGTGATGTCAGGACTTGTATACAAGTGATTACCTTTGCTGGCGTTCTCACTTGTATACTGCTCTTTAGTGTTATGTGTTCTCTAGTATTGTAGAGTTTTGGAGTCAGTGCACCCTCCTTAAAACCCCGGGGCTTGTTGCCTGACCAGGGAATGAAGATTTCACGGCTGGTTTGTTATGGCATTAAATGATATTAAAACATATATATGCAAATGAGAAACAGAAGGTATACCTTTGACAAATGGCAATTTAAAAATTATGCAAGTACTATCTAGCGTATTGAATTATACACATAAACATATACAGCTATAACATAACCCAAGCATTCCAATCAAAAATATAGTACAATACATTAGCACGGCGAATAGAGAAATCCAAGAATGATATCCACAAGTTAATAAGCAAACTAAGTAGAGTACCAATTAGAGAATAATGCTAGAGCAGGATCCCCGTTGGGGATAAGGCAATGAGGACAGAACAGACTAAGAAATATAGTGGGGAAAGGGAAAAAGAGAAAGGGAGGATAGAAGAGAAATATAGAATAATATTGCAAAGTTAAATATAGGGAGATAAAGATTTGTATGTATTAGAATTTAGTGCTATAGGAAAGGAGCTTCAGAGAAAGCAAAGAATTATAGAGGAGGTAGTAGTACAAATGAAAAAATTATTAAAAATTAAAAGGTCTAAATTTTATAGAAAAATATAGAAAAACAAAGCAAAAATAATAAAAACAAACAAACCCCCCACCGAACCTTAAAAGGCCAATGGGGAACCAGAAGTTTATACCAAAATAAAATGTGTGGTTTAAAAGGAAAAAGAAAAAAAAAATTTATGTAAACTTGAATATATTCAGTCTTACTGATAAGATTAGTCGCTTCAATAGAATTCAGTGAAGGAACTGAACACACCCACTCTCTCTCTCACACACACCCCCAAGAAAAGAAAAAAAAAAAATGGTGGGTGCACTGAGTGGGTTTGGAAAAAAGAGAAAAAAAAAATTGAAACAAAGTAATACAATACAAAAAATGAAATTTTAAAGTCCAGCAGTAACTCCAGCTTCAGACAAAACGTGAAAATAGTGTTTATGTTCTTCTGTCTCTTGCTGACTATTCAGGAATTATCAGTCTTTTTCTTGCCTCTGGCTGTGGTTGGATCTGAAGACCTCTTTGGCTGCTTGTTTATTTCGGCCTATTCCAGAACTAAAAGGCCCGCCCAGGCTGGCCCTGGGAGTTTCTTAATCCAAATCCCTTTTCTTGCTGGGTGGAGCTAAATTCCCTCCCTGTTGCTTGACCAGCAGCCCTGCAGTTTGACCAGCAGCCAAACTACAGTAGGGAAAATGGCGTCTGTCACACAGAGGATTTATTCCCCCACGCTCTATGGGAAGCACTTCTGCAGTGACCCCGACCCTGCTGTAGGCCACCGTCGACCCCCGCCACCGCGGGAGACGTCAGGTTACTCAGAGGTGAGTCTGGCTCAGTCACATGCAGGATCGCTATTCCTCTCTCCCTGATCACAGTGCGCAGAGACTTTCCAGTCCTCCTCGGCGGCTCTGTGATTGGGTTAATGGTAACCTCCTCCAAAGGGAACTGAGTGCCGCCTTTCCGAGGCCTGCTCAAGGGCACTTCTAGCTCAAGGGGCACCTGGACCCTCCAAAGCAGGTCTGGCTCAGTCCCTTGTGGGTGTCAGTGCTCCTTTCCCGGGTTTTGATCTGCAACAGGCTTTGCGGCTTTGGCCCGCCCAGCCTCTCTGGCGGGTATGAGGCTTGACTTTTAAAAGTGCAATTGCGCCCCTCCTACCGTCTTGATGCGGCTTCTCCTTTGTTCTTCGATGCGGGGTGTCCTCTCTGTGATCAGATCCAACCTCCTTTTGTCAATGGTTTCCCAGGAACTCGTCGCAATTCAGGCGATTTTGCAGGAGAGATGAGTGCACAATGGAAATTCTGGGGTTTAAAGGAAAAAAAAAAAAATTTATGTAAACTTGAATATATTCAGTCTTACTGATAAGATTAGTCTTCAATAGAATTCAGTGAAGGAACTGAGCACACCCACTCTCCCCTCACACACACCAAGAAAAGAAAAAAAAAATGGTGGGTGCACTGAGTGGGTTTGGAAAAAGATAAAAAAATTGAAACAAAGTAATACAATACAAAAAATGAAATTTTAAAGTCCAGCAGTAACTCCAGCTTCAGACAAAACGTGAAAATAGTGTTTATGTTCTTCTGTCTCTTGCTGACTATTCAGGAATTATCAGTCTTTTTCTTGCCTCTGGCTGTGGTTGGATCTGAAGACCTCTTTGGCTGCTTGTTTATTTCGGCCTATTCCAGAACTAAAAGGCCCGCCCAGGCTGGCCCTGGGAGTTTCTTAATCCAAATCCCTTTTCTTGCTGGGTGGAGCTAAATTCCCTCCCTGTTGCTTGACCAGCAGCCCTGCAGTTTGACCAGCAGCCAAACTACAGTAGGGAAAATGGCGTCTGTCACACAGAGGATTTATTCCCACACGCTCTATGGGAAGCACTTCTGCAGTGACCCCGACCCTGCTGTAGGCCACCGTCGACCCCCGCCACCGCGGGAGACGTCAGGTTACTCAGAGGTGAGTCTGGCTCAGTCACATGCAGGATCGCTATTCCTCTCTCCCTGATCACAGTGCGCAGAGACTTTCCAGTCCTCCTCGGCGGCTCTGTGATTGGGTTAATGGTAACCTCCTCCAAAGGGAACTGAGTGCCGCCTTTCCGAGGCCTGCTCAAGGGCACTTCTAGCTCAAGGGGCACCTGGACCCTCCAAAGCAGGTCTGGCTCAGTCCCTTGTGGGTGTCAGTGCTCCTTTCCCGGGTTTTGATCTGCAACAGGCTTTGCGGCTTTGGCCCGCCCAGCCTCTCTGGCGGGTATGAGGCTTGACTTTTAAAAGTGCAATTGCGCCCCTCCTACCGTCTTGATGCGGCTTCTCCTTTGTTCTTCGATGCGGGGTGTCCTCTCTGTGATCAGATCCAACCTCCTTTTGTCAATGGTTTCCCAGGAACTCGTCGCAATTCAGGCGATTTTGCAGGAGAGATGAGTGCACGTCCTTCTACGCCGCCATCTTAGCTCCACCCCACGATGGTTAGGTTTAAGGTTAGTGTTGAGCTAGGTTCCGGCCTATGGCTAAGTATAGGCTTAATCTAGGTCTAGGGTTACATCTAGGTCTAGGGTTGTGGTTAATTTTATATTTAGGACTTGCTTTACTTTTACGTTTTGGGTTAAGCCTAGTTTAGTTCTTGGTCTATGCTAGAGGTTTTTTTAGCTTCAGGATTCAGGCTAGGGGTCCTGCTTGGCCAGAGGCCTAGGTTTAGGGCTAGATCTGTGTTTAGGTTAATGGTTTTTAGGAACAGTGTCAATGTTAGGGCTTGGTCTGGGACTAAGGTTAGTGTTAAGTTGACGGTTAGTGTTGACTTTAGGTTCAAGGTTTGGTCTATGCTTATCCCTAGGGCTATGTTTAGCGTTGAGTTAGGTTTAGGTCTGCGTTTTGCTATTTGGGTTAATTTTAAGATGATGACTAGTTTTGGGGATAGACTGAGCACTGAAGTTATGGTTAGGATTATGATTAGAGCCATGGTTATAGTGGGGTTAGGCTTAGGGTTAGGGTTGCAGCTAGGGTTATGTTTTCACACAGGGCTATGTCTAGGGTTAGGATTAGGCTTAGGCTTAGGGCTAGGTTCAGGTCTCTATCTGGTTCTAGGCTTAGGGCTATGGTAGGGTTAAGGTACGGGTGAGATATAGGGTCAGGGTTAGGTTTAGAGTTAGTTTTAGGGCTTGGTCTAGGGCTATGTTTAGCGTTTGGATGACAGTTACCGTTAGTTTGGAGTTTAGTTTTAGGACTAGTGTTAGAGATAGACCAAAGTCTAGGGTCAGGTTTAGGGTTATGGTTAGGTATAGGGTTAGGGCTTGGTTTAGGGTTAGGGCTAGGTTTAGGCTTAGAGTTATGGTTAGGGCTTGGGTTAGGGCAAAGTTTAGGTCTAGGTTTTGGGCTATGGCCAATATTAGAGTTAGGTTTAGAGTGAGGGTTACATTAAGGGCTAGGATATGTGTTATGTTTAGTTTTAGGACTAGTGTTAGAGATAGACCAAAGTCTAGGGTCAGGTTTAGGGTTATGGTTAGGTATAGGGTTAGGGCTTGGTTTAGGGTTAGGGCTAGGTTTAGGCTTAGAGTTATGGTTAGGGCTTGGGTTAGGGCAAAGTTTAGGTCTAGGTTTTGGGCTATGGCCAATATTAGAGTTAGGTTTAGAGTGAGGGTTACATTAAGGGCTAGGATATGTGTTATGTTTAGTTTTAGGACTAGGGTTTGGGATAGACCAAGGACCCGGTTTAGGTTTCGGTGTAGGGTTAGTTTTAGAATTAGGACCAGAATTACATTTCGGTTTAGGCTTAGGTTTAGGGTTAGGGCTAGGCTTAAGTTTGTTAGTTTTTGTGTTAGGGTTAATGTTAGTTCTGTGTTTAAGGGCTAGTTATAAGCCTATATCTAGATATAGGGTTAGGTCTAGTTCTAGGATTAGTTTTAGGGTTAGGTTTAAGGATATGGTTAGATCTAGTGCTAGGGTTAGTATTTTTATTAGCTTTATGGTGAGGACTGGGTTATGGTCAGGGTTATGTTTATTGTTAGGTCTTTGCTTAGAGCTAGGGCTATGTTTAAGATGAGGGTTATGTTTAAGTCTGCCAGTTAGGATTAGGGTTAGGGTTATGGCTAGGGTTAGTGGTTGGGCGTAGTCTAGGGTTAGGATTTTGGTTACAGTTAACTTTAGGGTTAGAGATATGTCTAGATTTGTGGGTAGGGCTTGGGTTAATGTTGATGTTAGGGTTTTATTGAGGGTTATTCATAGGGTGTGTACTAGTGTTAGGGTTATGATGAAGACTAAGTTTAGTGTTAGCTCTAGTGTTATTTTCAGATTCAGCGCTATGTCTGGATCTAGGAGTAAGTTTAGGGTTAGCTTTAGGACTAGGTTTGGGTTTGTGCTAGTGTTAAATCTAGGATTAGTGTTATAGTTTGTGATAGTTTTTGTTTTGGGGCTATGTTTTGCGTCTATAGGTAGAATAAGAGTTATGTCTAGTTTTAGGATTAGTGCTGGGACTAGAGTTAGTGCTTAGGGTTATGGTTAGACTTAGGAGCAGTTTTAGGGTTAGGGTTGTGATAAATGCTTGGGCTAGGGTTAGTGTTAGGGCTAAGGTTAGATTTAGGCTTAGGTTTATATTTCGTGCTATAGCTATGGCTATTCATATTGCTAGGATTGTAGATAGGCTCAGCATTAGATTTAGGGTTAGGGTTATGGCTAGGGTTAGTGGTTGGGCGTAGTCTAGGGTTAGGATTTTGGTTACAGTTAACTTTAGGGTTAGAGATATGTCTAGATTTGTGGGTAGGGCTTGGGTTAATGTTGATGTTAGGGTTTTATTGAGGGTTATTCATAGGGTGTGTACTAGTGTTAGGGTTATGATGAAGACTAAGTTTAGTGTTAGCTCTAGTGTTATTTTCAGATTCAGCGCTATGTCTGGATCTAGGAGTAAGTTTAGGGTTAGCTTTAGGACTAGGTTTGGGTTTGTGCTAGTGTTAAATCTAGGATTAGTGTTATAGTTTGTGATAGTTTTTGTTTTGGGGCTATGTTTTGCGTCTATAGGTAGAATAAGAGTTATGTCTAGTTTTAGGATTAGTGCTGGGACTAGAGTTAGTGCTTAGGGTTATGGTTAGACTTAGGAGCAGTTTTAGGGTTAGGGTTGTGATAAATGCTTGGGCTAGGGTTAGTGTTAGGGCTAAGGTTAGATTTAGGCTTAGGTTTATATTTCGTGCTATAGCTATGGCTATTCATATTGCTAGGATTGTAGATAGGCTCAGCATTAGATTTAGGGATAGGGTTAAGTCTAGGTTTAGGGCTAGGCCTAGGGTTAGGGTTAGGGTTGAGGCTTGGGCCAGGATTTGGTCTAGGATTAGAGTTTAGGCTTAATGTTAAGGTTAGGGTCAGGTCTAGTATTAGGCTTAGGATTAAGTTTAGCATTAGATTTAGAGGACATCTAGAGATTTTGTGATACCAGTAGTCAGAATACAGTGAGGAAGGTAGAAAGGATATAGAGAGTAACATGACCGCATGTACTAAGGAAGGGTGTTAGGATATACTGACCAGTGGATTCAGGTACTAATGAGGACTGCAGTGGGGATGTACTGAAGGAGAATCTCAAGACTTAGGGAAGTAGTGAGTCAGCACATAGGTAGGATCAAAGACAGGATGTAGTGAGGACCAAAGTCATTGCATAGTGAACATGTCAGGATGTATTGAAGACCAGTGTCAAGATGTCCTGAGGAACAAATCAGGATGTCATGAGGGAAAGAGTTATATTCAGAGTTAGAGGTTAGATGATAGTTTTTGACCTTAGGGATAGATATTAGTAGTTAGGGCCAAACGTTGCAGTTTCGTGGTTGGAGGTTAGAGTTAGATTGTGGGTTGGGGTTAGCGTTCAAGGAGGGTTTAGAGGCTTAGGGTTAGCATTATAGGGATTATGGAATAAGGGTTAGGGATAGCAGGTAGGTTTGGAATTGGGATTCCCTGGTGACTCAGATGGAAAAGAATCTGCCTGCAATAATGGAGACATGGTTTCGAGGCTGACTTTGAGATGATCCTCTGGAGAAGGACATGGCAACCCACTCCAGTATTGCTGCCTGGAGTCTCATAGGTAGAATAAGAGTTATGTCTAGTTTTAGGATTAGTGCTGGGACTAGAGTTAGTGCTTAGGGTTATGGTTAGACTTAGGAGCAGTTTTAGGGTTAGGGTTGTGATAAATGCTTGGGCTAGGGTTAGTGTTAGGGCTAAGGTTAGATTTAGGCTTAGGTTTATATTTCGTGCTATAGCTATGGCTATTCATATTGCTAGGATTGTAGATAGGCTCAGCATTAGATTTAGGGATAGGGTTAAGTCTAGGTTTAGGGCTAGGCCTAGGGTTAGGGTTAGGGTTGAGGCTTGGGCCAGGATTTGGTCTAGGATTAGAGTTTAGGCTTAATGTTAAGGTTAGGGTCAGGTCTAGTATTAGGCTTAGGATTAAGTTTAGCATTAGATTTAGAGGACATCTAGAGATTTTGTGATACCAGTAGTCAGAATACAGTGAGGAAGGTAGAAAGGATATAGAGAGTAACATGACCGCATGTACTAAGGAAGGGTGTTAGGATATACTGACCAGTGGATTCAGGTACTAATGAGGACTGCAGTGGGGATGTACTGAAGGAGAATCTCAAGACTTAGGGAAGTAGTGAGTCAGCACATAGGTAGGATCAAAGACAGGATGTAGTGAGGACCAAAGTCATTGCATAGTGAACATGTCAGGATGTATTGAAGACCAGTGTCAAGATGTCCTGAGGAACAAATCAGGATGTCATGAGGGAAAGAGTTATATTCAGAGTTAGAGGTTAGATGATAGTTTTTGACCTTAGGGATAGATATTAGTAGTTAGGGCCAAACGTTGCAGTTTCGTGGTTGGAGGTTAGAGTTAGATTGTGGGTTGGGGTTAGCGTTCAAGGAGGGTTTAGAGGCTTAGGGTTAGCATTATAGGGATTATGGAATAAGGGTTAGGGATAGCAGGTAGGTTTGGAATTGGGATTCCCTGGTGACTCAGATGGAAAAGAATCTGCCTGCAATAATGGAGACATGGTTTCGAGGCTGACTTTGAGATGATCCTCTGGAGAAGGACATGGCAACCCACTCCAGTATTGCTGCCTGGAGAGTCTCATGGACAGGCGTGACTCATGGAATAAAATCCAAGTGACTACAAAGAGTTCTACACCACTGAGAGAGTAAGCATAGGGTTATGGGTAGTGGGTGTAATGCCTCACACTTTTACACAGTGACTGTAGATCCTTCCCATTCATCTGCATTCCTCTGCTTATTTGTTCCAGGCCTTTTTAAATAATAGGCAACGGTAGAGCTTCAGCGTTTTTTCTGCACTTATTTTTTGCTTTTGTTCCTTGTATTCTCCACTATAATGTATTGTCTGAGTCAGCTGCAACCATTTTTGTAAAGAATGATTTGGCCCAAATGCCTGTTTGTGTAGCTTACAGTGGATATCTGGATGTCTCCTAAAGCGATAGTAACTTGTGTAGCTGTTTCCCAGCTTCACTAGCTAGTCTTTTCCTGTCCTTCAAGCCTGGGAAACTTGCTTTTCATCTCCTTTATCTTGTGCCTCACCTTCCATCTTGTCCTCCTGCTCATCCCATCCAGAGTAAGAGGATTGGAGGAATCAAAGGCTTTATGACCAAATTTGACCTTTAGGATGTCAGTCTTGCACATCTCGCAGAGAGAGAGAAAGAGCAATACATATGGCACTTTTATCCATTTTCCTTGCTTCTTACAGAACAAATCTAATTGTGAAACAGTATTGTAGTTCAAAGACCCTTTCACCAGCCAGTGTTCACTATTTTCCGGCATATATTGTGGCTGTGCAGTTTTGTAAAAGAACGTCAGGCATGTCTTCTTTAAGCTCTGAGGGTCAAATCTATCCCAGTTTTTCAAAGGAATTAAAAAAAAGGTTTTCCAATCCCTCCTGCTCTAGATGTTGGGGTTAGCTTTTTTTTTCAAGGAGGGTTTAGAGGCTTAGGGTTAGCATTATAGGGATTATGGAATAAGGGTTAGGGATAGCAGGTAGGTTTGGAATTGGGATTCCCTGGTGACTCAGATGGAAAAGAATCTGCCTGCAATAATGGAGACATGGTTTCGAGGCTGACTTTGAGATGATCCTCTGGAGAAGGACATGGCAACCCACTCCAGTATTGCTGCCTGGAGAGTCTCATGGACAGGCGTGACTCATGGAATAAAATCCAAGTGACTACAAAGAGTTCTACACCACTGAGAGAGTAAGCATAGGGTTATGGGTAGTGGGTGTAATGCCTCACACTTTTACACAGTGACTGTAGATCCTTCCCATTCATCTGCATTCCTCTGCTTATTTGTTCCAGGCCTTTTTAAATAATAGGCAACGGTAGAGCTTCAGCGTTTTTTCTGCACTTATTTTTTGCTTTTGTTCCTTGTATTCTCCACTATAATGTATTGTCTGAGTCAGCTGCAACCATTTTTGTAAAGAATGATTTGGCCCAAATGCCTGTTTGTGTAGCTTACAGTGGATATCTGGATGTCTCCTAAAGCGATAGTAACTTGTGTAGCTGTTTCCCAGCTTCACTAGCTAGTCTTTTCCTGTCCTTCAAGCCTGGGAAACTTGCT
Source organism: Tragulus kanchil (assembly GCA_022376925.1). Classification (NCBI taxonomy): domain Eukaryota; kingdom Metazoa; phylum Chordata; class Mammalia; order Artiodactyla; family Tragulidae; genus Tragulus; species Tragulus kanchil. The sequence goes on from JAIOJX010000018.1 coordinate 8,399,095, forward strand.
TTTCATCTCCTTTATCTTGTGCCTCACCTTCCATCTTGTCCTCCTGCTCATCCCATCCAGAGTAAGAGGATTGGAGGAATCAAAGGCTTTATGACCAAATTTGACCTTTAGGATGTCAGTCTTGCACATCTCGCAGAGAGAGAGAAAGAGCAATACATATGGCACTTTTATCCATTTTCCTTGCTTCTTACAGAACAAATCTAATTGTGAAACAGTATTGTAGTTCAAAGACCCTTTCACCAGCCAGTGTTCACTATTTTCCGGCATATATTGTGGCTGTGCAGTTTTGTAAAAGAACGTCAGGCATGTCTTCTTTAAGCTCTGAGGGTCAAATCTATCCCAGTTTTTCAGAATACAGTCCAAGGTGTTGGGGGTTTGGAATGTTGTGAATCTCCCATCTGTAAGAGAGAAAAAAGCAGTTTCCAGTGCCCTTGCTTTTTTGCACCAGAGGCATCCCTCCCTGCTCTAGATGGTGGTGAAGACAGACTGTTCACCTGAGCTTCCTTCCCTGCTACAATATTGTCTGTCCCTGACTGACACAGTAACCCAGAGTCTTCCCTCAGTCCTACCCCTGAGGAGATGAGTTGATGCAGCACACAGGTTGTAGACCTGTCTGCACCCTGAATTTTAAGTTCCTCACTACTAAACCACACACTTGGGTTTCTCTTTACCTCTGATGCCACCTGGCATGCAAGAGAGTATCTTTTCAGAATGTTTCCCATGCCAACACCACGAGGGGAAACATTTTCTTCTTACATATCTGTGAGCATACAGCATACAGTACGTATGTGACCACAGAAGCATTAAACCAAAACGTAGAGAACAAATAATCCAAAACATCTCTTATGAGTATCATTACCTCAGAAAGTATGATACCAGAAACCTTTTGCATTCTTAAGACATCAGAACAAGAGCCAATCTTTCTAATTCATTGCCACAAATCTTACCAAGGGAATGTTTTAAGCCACTGGAACTTAGCTATAGGTTGACCAGTCACTTAAAATTTCTAGGGGGTTCCCAAATGGAATGTGGAACCTTAGAGGAAGTGCTTTCCAGAAGCTCATTAGTTGGAATTACAACTTCCAATAAAACAAAAGGCAAATAGAAGCGAAATAAAGTCCACATGGTATAAATGCCAATTAATGACCTCTCAGTCTTTCATCAGGCCTGTGACCTGGCAGAGTCAGTGCAAGTGACCATTTTAGTTGTTACTCTTGTTTTTACTTTTTGAAGCTTCAATGTAGCAAAGTAATCATGGCCAGCATTTTTTAATTGTGCACACAAAAATATTAATCTTGGAATGGCAAGAGACCCATTTTGGTATTTTCCGTTTGAAATTTTTAGTATAGTTTCCCAATTTACTAATTACTTGCAAGTGAAAATTCCATACAAATTTTACATGAGTCTGGCTAAGGTGTTAATCAGACATTGACTTTGCATTTTGATGCTCCCTGTTCCTGTTTATCAGAGATTCTTTTTCTCATTTTAAGCTGAATTTGTCAGGGATACTATTACTAGTGGAATTGTGTTGTGGACCACATGCTACGTGTAAACTTAACTCCTCCAGGAGTCAACCCAGAGTTGTTTCAGGTCTCAGAACCTACCCCTGGAGATCTAATGTGGCTGCTCAGGTTGCTGAATGGCCAGTTCTTATGTGAGACCCCGGGTTGAGCAAATTTTAATTAATGAGTGGATTTCTCTGTGGAACCACTGCACGGTAGGAGGTTGAAGCCTCCACTACTCCTGTAAATTTCTCAGTCACCTGAAAACCATAACCAGCCAGGAGGAGTTGTGTCCTTTTACTTTGGAGCAAAGCTCTTATATTTTGCTCACTTTTATCACGACAAATTCTATAAAGCAGCCAAATTGAGAAAAAGTGTCAGATCAGCCTCTTCCTAATCACCCAGACACTATAATTCAGTTCCCTATGACAGAGTATTCTCGACATCTTTCTGCCAAACCCTGGATGTTCCTGATCTGTATTTCCAGATATATCATGTTTGTTAGCAATGCCTCTGTAAATGGAGCCTGGAGGCATAGCTGCGACAAAGACTAAGCTATAGGTTTCTGGGCACTCATGCAAAATGCCAGGGGAGATTTACAACCTAAGAGACATTCCTGGAGCTAGAGATCCACCAAGTAAGAACAACCATACATTATCATCTACAGAGTCAAAAAAAGCCATCAATCTGTCAACATGCATCTGAGGTCTGAACATGAGTACACAAGAACAGCATGAATCGTAGATCCTTTGAAAATCCACAAACTGGCAGATTAAGTTAATTATTCCAATTTCTCAGACAATTATGAAATGGTCAAAGGGACCTGGAAAATTCGATCAAGAAAGGAGAATTCAGTTCACATGTTTCCTTCATTTTTACCAGTTTCTTTTGGAGGCAGACACCTCTTGACCATGGCAGGATTCGAGGCTGCTTTACAACATATGTCCATGGAACTGCAAAGTTGGAGTTCATATTCATTTCATACCGGTTTTCATATGTTTTAAGTGAATTGTACTCACACACTGGCATACTGGGAGTTAGTAAAGTACAGCTGAAGACATGTGCATGTGCAGAGAGGACAGAAGAGATGATGCTCTGAGTTCCTTGCCTTGTCGTGAGGATCCCGAACGAGCCTCCAGATGATAGGTGATAGATGAAGATACGTTACTGTGAATGGTGTTTGATTCTTGATCCACAAAGAAGAAGAATTCACATCAAAGGGAGAAGATCTAATGTGGCTGCTCAGGTTGCTGAATGGCCAGTTCTTATGTGAGACCCAGGTTGAGCAAATTTTAATTAATGAGTGGAGTTCTCTGTGGAACCACCGCACGGTAGGAGGTTGAAGCCTCCACTACTCCTGAAAATTTCTCAGTCACCTGAAAACCATAACCAGCCAGGAGGAGTTGTGTCCTTTTACTTTGGAGCAAAGCTCTTATATTTTGCTCACTTTTATCACGACAAATTCTATAAAGCAGCCAAATTGAGACAAAGTGTCAGATCAGCCTCTTCCTAATCACCCAGACACTATAATTCAGTTCCCTATGACAGAGTATTCTCGACATCTTTCTGCCAAACCCTGGATGTTCCTGATCTGTATTTCCAGATATATCATGTTTGTTAGCAATGCCTCTGTAAATGGAGCCTGGAGGCATAGCTGCGACAAAGACTAAGCTATAGGTTTCTGGGCACTCATGCAAAATGCCAGGGGAGATTTACAACCTAAGAGACATTCCTGGAGCTAGAGATCCACCAAGTAAGAACAACCATACATTATCATCTACAGAGTCAAAAAAAGCCATCAATCTGTCAACATGCATCTGAGGTCTGAACATGAGTACACAAGAACAGCATGAATCGTAGATCCTTTGAAAATCCACAAACTGGCAGATTAAGTTAATTATTCCAATTTCTCAGACAATTATGAAATGGTCAAAGGGACCTGGAAAATTCGATCAAGAAAGGAGAATTCAGTTCACATGCTTCGTTTATTTTTACCAGTTTCTTTTGGAGGCAGACACCTCTTGACCATGGCAGGATTCGAGGCTGCTTTACAACATATGTCCATGGAACTGCAAAGTTGGAGTTCATATTCATTTCATACCGGTTTTCATATGTTTTAAGTGAATTGTACTCACACACTGGCATACTGGGGGTTAGTAAAGTACAGCTGAAGACATGTGCAGAGAGGACAGAAGAGATGATGCTCTGAGTTCCTTGCCTTGTCGTGAGGATCCTGAATGAGCCTCCAGATGATAGGTGATAGATGAAGATATGTTACTGTGAATGGTGTTGGATTCTTGATCCACAAAGGAGAAGAATTCACATCGGGGTCAATAACACTTGGCGATGGTCACTCAGAGTTTCATGCAGTGAAGTTTATTAAAGTATGAAAGGAGAGAGAAAAGCTTCCAGCCTAGACACTGGAAGGGGGATAGAAGTATATACCGTGGAGCCACTTTAGGCATGGCATTTTATCCTTTTCCAGTTGGTTGTTAACAGTAGTTCAAAGGTCTTATGAGACCCATACCCAGAACAAACCTCTTTAGATAATGTAGGTAGCAAGTTAAGAAGAGAAACATGTTCTCCAGCAAGATACATTGTCATACACCTTACTCTGGGCTTAAAAATACGTATCAGACTAAATGGATTATTGTCATAAGCATGGCAATCCAGGTGAAGGCACCTTGGCTGAAAATGTTTGTTCCACACACTCCTTTTCCTTCTCCTTGGAACCTGATTGCCTCCTTACCAAATCTGCCTATGAACTCCGTTCAAGCCCTGTTGTGAACTCTAGCCCAATGTTTTGCCTGAGGTCTCTCAAACACAAACAACTTACAAGGAGTGTTGGTATAAGGGACAGGGAAAGGGGAAGGGCACAATTTTTGAAAGGAATGACCCACCCAGAAGCTCCATGACAGTTCCACCCTTTCTCTAAAATAGCTGGAATTATCCTCTCACTCATTAGCATATGGAATTACCCACCCCATACAAGCTAAGAACGCCATATTTTCAGGGCCCCTGGATTCGCTCTGCGATGGCCCACACTCTGTCTGTGGAGTGTACTTTCTCTGAATCTGAATAAACCCATTTCTTACCTATCACTGTGTCTCTTGTTGAATTCTTCTCTGCAAAGAGACATGAATAACCTGATCCTCAGTGGGGCCAGACATTGGGTGAGTGATTTTAATTTGGTTTTGACTCGGTTCGAGTCATAGCTGCGTGGGTTCAAGTTTCCAGCAGGGTTTTGGCTGGGTTCCAGTGCTGGCCACGTGGGTTCAAGTCCCAGACAGATTTGATTATGTCTGGGTCCTGGGTTTAAGTCTCAAATTAAGGTTGAACACTTTCATTGATACTCATGTGAATGGTGTTGGATTCTTGATCCACAAAGGAGAAGAATTCACATTGGGGTCAAAAACACTTGGCGATGGTCACTCACAGCTTCATGCAGTGAAGTTTATTAAAGTATGAAAGGAGAGAGAAAAGCTTCCAGCCTAGACACTGGAAGGGGGATAGAAGTATATCCCGTGAAGCCACTTTTGGCATGGCATTTTATCCTTTTCCAGTTGGTTGTTAACAGTAGTTCAAAGGTCTTATGAGACCCATACCCAGAACAAACCTCTTTAGATAACGTAGGCAGCAAGTTAAGAAGAGAAACATGTTCTCCAGCAAGATACATTGTCATACACCTTAGCTCTGGGCTTAAAAATACGTATCAGACTAAATGGATTATTGTCATAAGCATGGCAATCCAGGTGAAGGCACCTTGGCTGAAAATGTTTGTTCCACACACTCCTTTTCCTTCTCCTTGGAACCTGATTGCCTCCTTACCAAATCTGCCTATGAACTCCGTTCAAGCCCTGTTGTGAACTCTAGCCCAATGTTTTGCCTGAGGTCTCTCAAACACAAACAACTTACAAGGAGTGTTGGTATAAGGGACAGGGAAAGGGGAAGGGCACAATTTTTGAAAGGAATGACCCACCCAGAAGCTCCATGACAGTTCCACCCTTTCTCTAAAATAGCTGGAATTATCCTCTCACTCATTAGCATATGGAATTACCCACCCCATACAAGCTAAGAACGCCATATTTTCAGGGCCCCTGGATTCGCTCTGCGATGGCCCACACTCTGTCTGTGGAGTGTACTTTCTCTGAATCTGAATAAACCCATTTCTTACCTATCACTGTGTCTCTTGTTGAATTCTTCTCTGCAAAGAGACATGAATAACCTGATCCTCAGTGGGGCCAGACATTGGGTGAGTGATTTTAATTTGGTTTTGACTCGGTTCGAGTCATAGCTGCGTGGGTTCAAGTTTCCAGCAGGGTTTTGGCTGGGTTCCAGTGCTGGCCACGTGGGTTCAAGTCCCAGACAGATTTGATTATGTCTGGGTCCTGGGTTTAAGTCTCAAATTAAGGTTGAACACTTTCATTGATACTCATGTGTACCATCTCCCACATTTACACCACTCTGTATCCCAGTATAACCTTTGACTCTTTTCTGTATAATAGGTACTAGATTAAGTCAATCAGCAAAGAAAAACATACAGAGACCTTATTTTTGGCTCGTTACAGTTGTATTCTGAGCAGTTTAATTGAATATGTATATATGTATGTCTGTATTTACTCTCGTCTCTTTTTGAAATTCATATTCTTCTAAGTAGTCTTTCCCACCATTTTTCCTATCAAATTAATGGCAGAAGAAGAAGAGAAATTCAGAAGTTCCATGGACTCCTCTCTTCAGGCAGTCTTCCCATTTAGCTTAGAAAAATGTTCACCATGACGCCTGACATTTATTTTGTGTTCATGAGCTGTGGACAACTCACAGTGTAGGAACACTGCCTTAAGTTCATCTACCAAAAGTATTGCAAGCTCTGTCTCAATACAATCAAGTAGCAATAGGTTTGAACTCTTTTAGGAATGCCGTCATTTCTGATACATCATCATGCAATATTTGACTGAGAAATTGGTTACTCTGAGGAAGATTAATGGAGCAAGAAGCATAGGTACATTCAGAATAAGTGGTAGTTCTTCACTTTTTAGTATTTAAAGTTCTTATCAATGTTTTCAAGTCACTTCACCTGATTAACATGGACACATAAAGAACTTCGTGGTAACCTGAAGAGACGTTCAGTTGAAATTGTGGAGAGTCTGTTTTCTACATAAAGTGTGTGCATGTCTGACTCTTTGCTTCTCACTCAGTGTGCATTCCTGGGTGTTTGTGTGCTTAGGCCTTTCCAAGTCAAATGGTAAGAAGGTTAATAGTTGTGCAAATATTTCTAAAGGATTCTTAGACTTCGAGTCAAGAGCATGTATTTTCTGGAAAGCACAAACCCAACTCATTGGGTGGGTGTTTGGACACTTCTTCAATGTGAGTCTTTTGCCCTAATAGGTACATCACTGTATCCTAGGCCAGACAACTCCCACAGATTGATGGTGCTATGTTTCATGGCATGAGGGTGAGGCTCAGGATACCCAGAGCTTCTCCTCTACAGGAGCTTCGATATGTGAAATCCAGAGCCAGAAGCTGTTGCTTCTGTTTTTCCCTTTTTCCCCCTGCTCTCTCATCACTTCAAATCATTTTCTGAGGTTCAGGTTGACTACCCTCATTAGCATGGTTGATTTGTTCGTGACTTCCTCAGTTTGCATGCAGATAACTTCTGTGGATGCTTGCAAGCAAGGGCCAACTCTGCCTGGGTTTCCCCTCCAGATCCTCAGACACGGTCACCATTAGGCTTGGAAACTGTGTGTATTTCCCGCCCTAGATAGCATGAGCTCGTAGCAACGATTGGAATGCCTTCCATGCTGATTCCTGAGTTTTGGGCTACATCATACTCCTGAGGTGATTCAACTGGGGTGGCTGGTGGTTGCTAGGATTGGTAAGAGGACTACATCACTCAAGCCCTAATGAAATGTCTAGAGGGGCTCAGAATTTGGTCTTATTGGTGGCAAGGAAAAGTGATTCAGAGGAACAGGGAACCTCTGAATCCATGTAGGCAGCCACTGCCTTCAGAGAGTCCAATGTTGTTATGGTCAGCACACTGAGGTGGCAGAGCATATCGGTCATTTTGGAAGATATGGCCGAAATGGGGGCTTTGACCACCTACAGGCTTCTTTCCTTGGGTGGCCATCTCGATCAGACCAACTGAAAGCCTGAGTGACCAGATGAGAATGCCATAGATCCATCTCCACTGCCTGACCATGGGACAGGATCAGATAATCCATGCTGGCTAATTGGGTTGAAGGCACACGTTGCTAGGAACTCCTTAAGGTTGGTTTTGTGTCTGATGGTGAATCCATATCCATTGTTTCCGTGAATTCTCTTCAAGGAGCCCCATACCCAGTTGGCCAATGGGTTCCCCATACCCATTTTGAACAGCAGACCACTTTTCAGGGAGTGTCATTTGGGACACAAAGCTCATATAGTTCTCCTCCCCCCTCCCCAGAAGTAAGGGCTTTTCAGCCTCAGCACAAACCCAACTCATTGGGTGGGTGTTTGGACACTTCTTCAATGTGAGTCTTTTGCCCTAACAGGTACATCACTGTATCCTAGGCCAGACAACTCCCACAGATTGATGGTGCTATGTTTCATGGCATGAGGGTGAGGCTCAGGATACCCAGAGCTTCTCCTCTACAGGAGCTTCGATATGTGAAATCCAGAGCCAGAAGCTGTTGCTTCTGTTTTTCCCTTTTTCCCCCTGCTCTCTCATCACTTCAAATCATTTTCTGAGGTTCAGGTTGACTACCCTCATTAGCATGGTTGATTTGTTCGTGACTTCCTCAGTTTGCATGCAGATAACTTCTGTGGATGCTTGCAAGCAAGGGCCAACTCTGCCTGGGTTTCCCCTCCAGATCCTCAGACACGGTCACCATTAGGCTTGGAAACTGTGTGTATTTCCCGCCCTAAATAGCATGAGCTCGTAGCAACGATTGGAATGCCTTCCATGCTGATTCCTGAGTTTTGGGCTACATCATACTCCTGAGGTGATTCAACTGGGGTGACTGGCGGTTGCTAGGATTGGTAAGAGGACTACATCACTCAAGCCCTAATGAAATGTCTAGAGGGGCTCAGAATTTGGTCTTATTGGTGGCAAGGAAAAGTGATTCAGAGGAACAGGGAACCTCTGAATCCATGTAGGCAGCCACTGCCTTCAGAGAGTCCCATGTTGTTATGGTCAGCACACTGAGGTGGCAGAGCATATCGGTCATTTTGGAAGATATGGCCGAAATGGGGGCTTTGATCACCTACAGGCTTCTTTCCTTGGGTGGCCATCTCTATCGGACCAACTGAAAGCCTGAGTGACCAGATGAGAATGCCATAGATCCATCTCCACTGCCTGACCATGGGACAGGATCAGATAATCCATGCTGGCTAATTGGGTTGAAGGCACACGTTGCTAGGAACTCCTTAAGGTTGGTTTTGTGTCTGATGGTGAATCCATATCCATTGTTTCCGTGAATTCTCTTCAAGGAGCCCCATACCCAGTTGGCCAATGGGTTCCCCATACCCATTTTGAACAGCAGACCACTTTTCAGGGAGTGTCATTTGGGACACAAAGCTCATATAGTTCTCCTCCCCCCTCCCCAGAAGTAAGGGCTTTTCAGCCTCAGCAAATATCCAGGAATGTCCGCGTGGCTGGAGGGGAGACAACATCGACAGCCTCCCTGTATGTGCCCAGTTCGCCATTTGGCATGGCCGTCTTGTCTCAGACAACTTGAGAGAAATGTGCCCAGTTTTCCTATCAGGTTAGCCTTTGGGGTGATGGCCTCGAGAAATAGAATATGTTTCTCCCTGTAATATGTGTAAGTTGGAGGTCTCTGGTTCATATCTGAGACTTGTGCAGACTTGAGAGGAAGTGTACCCGAGCAACAGGGATTCTGAGGAAACCATGGTTACCATGGCAATGGAGAAATCTCTGTGAGAGTGGGGTGTGTCCTATCTGGATTTTGACAAAGCTTTCATGGAACTGAGTGATTGAAACAGACCAGTGCCTAAATCCAGTGGCTCCCTTGTCTCATGCTCTGCCAACATTTTGACTGCTGCATCCCAAGATTCCCTAGCCTACACCACCTGCCATAATTGGCTCCTATTCAAGGCATTTGAATCCGTGAGCCATCCAACGGTCTACTCCTTGGAAATTCATTCTCCTAATTCCATCCTGACTTTCAAGCCTCAGAGCCCTTTGAATTCCCCCCGGCTTTGTGAGCCTGTGGTTAAAGAGTGTGGATTGAACAGGAGGGTACATTCTTTCTTTGAAGTTGTAGGCTGGATGTGCTTTGGTATGGAAAGTTTCATCTCTTCACATGCATTTCCTTGGAACTCTCTCTGGGAGACTACACATGTGCCAAAGTGCTAGGCAAATTCAACAAATGGAGGGCCCTGGTGTGAACTCCAGTCCCAATGCTGTACCTGAGATGTCCCAAACATAAACAACTTAAAAGGAGTGTTGGTACTCCATTGGCTGCTTCTTCCACATTTCCACCACTCTGTATCTCAATATGCCCTTTGACTCTTTCCTGTGTTAATAGGTGCTAGATTACATGAAGCACCGAGGAAAAAAATACAGAGACCTTATTTTTGGCTCTCTATAGTTGTATTCTGAGCAGTTTTCTGAAATTAGATGTATATTTAAAAGATGAGTTATGTTTTGCTCTTCTTGATTCAGTCTTCAGTTATACTTTCCCAGAAATAAGGGCTTTTCAGCCTCAGCAAATATCCAGGAATGTCCGCGTGGCTGGAGGGGAGACAACATTGACAGCTTCCCTGTATGTGCCCAGTTCGCCGTTTGGCATGGCCGTCTTGTCTCAGACAACTTGAGAGAAATGTGCCCAGTTTTCCTATCAGGTTAGCCTTTGGGGTGATGGCCTCGAGAAATAGAATATGTTTCTCCCTGTAATATGTGTAAGTTGGAGGTCTCTGGTTCATATCTGAGACTTGTGCAGACTTGAGAGGAAGTGTACCCGAGCAACAGGGATTCTGAGGAAACCATGGTTACCATGGCAATGGAGAAATCTCTGTGAGAGTGGGGTGTGTCCTATCTGGATTTTGACAAAGCTTTCATGGAACTGAGTGATTGAAACAGACCAGTGCCTAAATCCAGTGGCTCCCTTGTCTCATGCTCTGCCAACGTTTTGATTGCTGCATCCCAAGATTCCCTAGCCTACACCACCTGCCATAATTGGCTCCTATTCAAGGCATTTGAATCCGTGAGCCATCCAACCGTCTACTCCTCGGAAATTCATTCTCCTAATTCCGTCCTGACTTTCAAGCCTCAGAGCCCTTTGAATTCCTCCCGGCTTTGTGAGCCTGTGGTTAAAGAGTGTGGATTGAACAGGAGGGTACATTCTTTCTTTGAAGTTGTAGGCTGGATGTGCTTTGGTATGGAAAGTTTCATCTCTTCACATGCATTTCCTTGGAACTGTCTCTGGGAGACTACACATGTGCCAAAGTGCTAGGCAAATTCAACAAATGGAGGGCCCTGGTGTGAACTCCAGTCCCAATGCTGTACCTGAGATGTCCCAAACATAAACAACTTAAAAGGAGTGTTGGTACTCCATTGGCTGCTTCTTCCACATTTCCACCACTCTGTATCTCTTTGACTCTTTTCTGTGTTAATAGGTGCTAGATTACATGAAGCACCGAGGAAAAAAATACAGAGACCTTATTTTTGGCTCTCTATAGTTGTATTCTGAGCAGTTTTAAATGAATATGTATGCATGTGTGTATTTACTCTCGTCTCTTTCTGAAATTCAGATTCTTCTAGCAAGACTTTCCCACCATTGTTTTCCTACCAAATTCACGGCAGGAGAAGAGGAGAAATTCAGACGTTCAATGGGCTCTTCTCTCTTCAGGCAGTCTTTCCATTTAGCTTAGAAAATCTTTCACCAGGAGAACGGACATTTCTTTTTCTTCATGAGTTGTGGATAACTCACAATGTAGGAACACTGCCTTAAGTCCTTCTACCAAAAATAATGAATACATAGTGGACAATTTCCATGGTAAACATTCCTTTCCCAAAGATTTTTATTCAAAAACAAGCACAATGTGTCTTGCTTTAGAGTTTCCATGCAAGAATAAGGCCTAGGAATAGGCTCTTGTGCCCTAGAGTGAGTGTCTCAGAAGAGAGACTGGTATCCAGCAACAGTAAGGAAATTAGAACCCCTTTGCAAAGGGTCACTGTACATTGTTCCATACCATCTTCTTGTGAGCAGCAAACAGGCTGAGCTACAGAAGCTTCTTCAGTGTTCCTATCCTGAAAAGGATAGTTGAAGTTTCAAGAATGAACTCATTAGGCCTTACAGCTTAGTGAAGTGGAGTCTTCATTGGCTCAGTGGGCTGAATACCCAGGTAACATTTTATAGGGAAAACAGTCTTTTCCCGTATAGGGTTCCTCAAATCAAGCAAAATATGTCTTGATTTGGAATATCCATGCCCGAATAAGGCCTAGGAAGAGGCTTTTGAGGTCTAGAATGTGGGTCTCTGAATACAAACCAGTATCCAGCACCACTCAGAGAGCTCGAACCCCTGTGCAAAAAGTCACTGTAGGTTCTTTCATACCATCTTCTTGTTACCAGCAAACAGGCTGAACTACAGAAGCTTATTCAGTGTTGCTATGCTGAACAGGATAGTTGAGCTTTCAGGAATGAACTCATTATGGCTTACACCTTGGTTAAGTAGCATCTCCACTGACTCAAAGGCTTGAATACACATGGAACTCTTTCCATGGAAAACACTCCTTTCCCACACATGCTTTCTTGAAAACATGCACAATGTGTCTTGCTTTGGAATTTCCATGCCACAAATAAGGCCTAGGAACAGGTTTATGCGGCCTAGAGTGTGGGTCTCAGAATACAGAACAGTATCCAGCACCACTCAGAGAGTTCGAACCCCTGTAAAATATTCTCTGTACATTCTTCCATACCAGCTTCTTCTTAGCAATGAACATTCTGTGCTGCAGAAGCTTCTTCAGTGTTCATATGCTGAAAAGGATAGTTGAGTTTTTAGGAATGAGCTCATTATGGCTTACACCTGTGTGAAGTGGAGTCTGCATTGACTCAACTGTGTGAATACATAGGGAACTCTTTATAGGGCAAACACTCCTTTTCCAAATTTTTTGGCAGAAAAACCAGCAGTCTGTCTTGCTGTCAAATTTCCATGCCACGAATAAGGTGTAGGAAAGGGCATTTTCAGTCTAGAGGCTGGGTCTCAGAATAGAGACCAGTATCCAGCAGCAGTAAGCAAATTTGTACTCCTGTACAAACAGGCACTATGCATTCTTCCATACCAGTTTCTTGTTAGCAGCAAACAGGCTGAGCTACAGAAGCTTCTTCATTGTTCCTATCCTGAACAGGATAGTTGATGTCTCAGGAATGAACTCATTAGGGCTTACAGCTGGGTAAAGTGGAGTCTTCATTGGTTGAGAGGGCTGAATTCCCAGGGAACACTTTACACGGAGAACACTCCTGTTCCAAACAGGGTTCCTCAAAACAAAGCACAATGTGCCTTGATTTGGAATGTCCATACCATGAATAAGGCCTAGGAAAAGACTTTGTGGTCTAGAATGTGGGTCTCCGAATACAAACCAGTATCCATCACCAGTCAGCGAATTAGAACCATGTGCAAAAGGTCACTGCACATTCTTTCATACCAGCTTCTTGTTAGTAGCAACCAGGCTGAGCTACAGAAGCTTATTCAGTGTTCCTATGCTGAACAGGATAATTGAGGCTTCAAGAATGAGCTCATTACGGCTTACACCTGGGTGAAGTAGAGTTTCCATTGGTTGAGAGGGCTGAATTCCCAGGGAACACTTTACACGGAGAACACTCCTGTTCCAAACAGGGTTCCTCAAAACAAAGCACAATGTGTCTTGATTTGGAATGTTCATACCATGAATAAGGCCTAGGAACAGTCTTTGTGGTCTAGAATGTGGGTCTCCGAATACAAACCAGTATCCATCACCAGTCAGCGAATTAGAACCATGTGCAAAAGGTCACTGCACATTCTTTCATACCAGCTTCTTGTTAGTAGCAACCAGGCTGAGCTACAGAAGCTTATTCAATGTTCCTATGCTGAACAGGATAATTGAGGCTTCAGGAATGAGCTCATTATGGCTTGAACCTGGGTGAAGTAGAGTTTCCATTGGCTCAGTGGTCTGAATATACATGGAACACTTTACACGGAAAACACTCCTTTCCCACACATGGTTCCTCAAAATCATGCACAATGTGTCTTGATTTGGAATTTCCACGGCATGAACAAGGCTTAGGAAGGGGCTTTTGTGGCCTAGAGTGTGGGTCTCAGAATACAAAACAGTATCCAGCACCACTCAGAGAGTTCGAACCCCTGTAAAATATTCTCTGTACATTCTTCCGTACCAGCTTCTTGATAGCCACAAACAGGCTGTGCTACAGGAGCTTCTTCAGTGTTCATATGCTGAAAAGGATAGTTGAGGTTTCAGGAATGAGCTCATTACGGCTTACACCTGTGGTGTGGTGAAGTGGTGTCTGCATTGGCTCAACGGTGTGTATACACAGGGAACTCTTTCTAGGGTAAACATTCCTTTCCCAAGGTTTTCACCAGAAAACAGGCACAATCTCTCTGGATTTAGAATTTCCATGCCACGAAAAAGGCCATTTTCAGGAAAGGCATTTTCAGCCTAGGGTGTGATTCTCAGAATAGAGACCATTATCCAGCAGTAGTAAGGAAATTAGCACCCCTATACAAAGAGGCACTATGCATTCTTCCATACCAGCTTCTTCTTAGTAACGAACAGGCTGTGCTACAGCATCTTCTTCAGTGTTCCTATGCTGAACAGGACACTTGAGGTTTCAGAAATGAGCTCATTTTGGCTTACAGCTAGATGAAGTAGAGTCTCCGTTGGCTCAACAGTCTGAATACCCAGGGAAATCTTTTCGCGGAAAACACTCCTTTTCCAAACATGGTTCCATGGGTTGATGGATGAATGTATGGGTGCGTGAGGGTGAATGGGTGATTAGATAGTTGTGTGCCTGATTCATGGATGGATGGACAGGTGTATGTTTTGCAGATGTAAGAGTGGGTGAATGAATGGTTGCATGGATGGGAGGATGGATGGATGACTTGATGAATGGATGGATAGATGGATGGCTGAGTGGATGGAATGATGGATGCCTGGATGATGGACTGGTCTGTTGAAGGATCAGTGGATGAATGGATCAATGGATGGATGATGGATGTATGGGTAGATGGATGAATGATTAACAGGTGATTCAATGTGTGGATCGATGGATGGATGGATGGTTAATAGATGGTGGAATGGATGATGGATGTATATGTGGACAGATGGGTGGATGGATGGATGGGAAGATGGATGAATGTTGAGTGGATGGATGGGTAGAAGCATGAATGGATTTTTGAATGACTGGATGAGTGATGAGTCTGTGGATGGATGACAGATAGATGTGTGGATGTATGGTAGGGTTAAAGGATGGATGGATATATTGATGGATGTGGGGCCACCCGCAGAGAAGAAATGGCGGTGGAATTGCCTGTGGCTAAGTCATGGGAAGATCAGAGAAGAGTGAGCCTGCTGCCTGCCACCCAGCTCCCCAGCAAACGCAGGAGACAATCAGATATGGCAGGGGTTCTCTCAAAGCAGTTCCATTTTATTAGTGCAGACTTACAGCTTTTATAGGCAAATGAAGGGGGTTTTGCAAGGGACTTCCTATACTTACACCAGTCAAGCTAAAGGTTAAGCAATTATGTATTTACATTGCAATAGGAATTTATGGTGAGCATGCATTGCCCACGAGCGCGGAAACCAGGGGGATCAATCAGAAGTTTTGAC
>JAIOJX010000018.1:8414915-8494915 GCA_022376925.1 Tragulus kanchil
ACACATGTATGGGGGCTTTCATTCACCAGCATACTCGATCTCTCCATGTGCCAGGACATCCTGCTATAACTAATCCTCCCGGGCCCTTTACATCTTTAATGGGGCCGTGCGTTAAGGTAGCACTAAAAACAGTTTCACTGCCAAACTGGCACAGTTTATATTGAAAGTAGCAGGAGCTATGTACTGCATTATGCACCTGTTTGCATTGGTCACACAAGAGGCCTGGATGAGTTGTTTCTACCCTAGGACTGGTGTTGCATACCCATCGGTTATCGAATTGTAGGTATGCTATATGACCCCCACAGTTCACGGTGTTGGCATATTGACCCAACTTAGGAAGGCTGTATCCTCCCCAGCACTGACAGGGTCGTCTATACCTTCGTTGCAACAGCTTATGTGCGTCTGACAGATCGCCAAAACCCACTTCCGTTTCTGTCAGTCGCTTATACAGCATCAGGAGTAAGGCCAACACCTTGACAGCAAGCATCCTGTAGAAAAGAGAAGAGAAAGCTTCTCAGGGAGACACTTCTTCCCTGGTTTATTAATTATCTACTTGTCTCACAAGACGTTCAGGCAGCCATCGTGCGGCGTCATATTCACGTGCAAACACGCAGACTGATCCTCGTCCCCAGGTTAACACTGGATCTGGACCATGCCAGGAATTGTCAAGAGGATCCTTCCACCTGACCATGGCAAAATTTTTATTTGTTGTTGAATGCCAGAATTGATCAGCCGCAGATTTTCCTTGAGCGTCCAAATTTAGAAAATTTAAAATAAAGAGGGCATGGTTTAGTTTATTTCTTGGGGTACCCTTCGTAGGGTACCAATCCCCCTTTTTTATTTTTTCAATGGTAATTTTGATGGATAAATGAGCACACTCTACCATGCTTTGGCCTTGAGGGTTATAGGGGATGCCTGTGGTATGTTTAATGTGTAAAGCATTACAGAAATCTTGGAAAGCTTTCGAAGTATATCCAGGGCCATTATCCATTTTGATTTGTGTGGGTATGCCTGCAAGGGTAAAGCAGTGTAACAGGTGTGCCTTAACATGTTTA
Organism: Tragulus kanchil; assembly: GCA_022376925.1. Taxonomy (NCBI): domain Eukaryota; kingdom Metazoa; phylum Chordata; class Mammalia; order Artiodactyla; family Tragulidae; genus Tragulus; species Tragulus kanchil. Next base: position 8,415,971 of record JAIOJX010000018.1, read on the forward strand.
GCGGCTTCTCATGACTAAAGTGAGCCCATAAGAAAGCCACTGTAAGTATCAATATAGACATGAATATATTTCATAGTACCAAAGTCATTATAATGGGTAACATCCATCTGCCATAACACATTAGGTAGGAGTCCTCTTGGGTTTACTCCCAAGTGAGGTGTAGGCAAATGTTGGACACAGGTAGTACAACTCTTAACAATCTGGCGAGCTTGTTCTCTGGTAATTTTATATAGAAGTCTTAAAGTTTGAGCATTACAATGATGTAAAGCATGAGCACATTGCGCTTGTTGTAAATTGTCTACAGTTACAGTTGCTCCCAGTTTGGTAGCCATGTCAGCTATGGCATTACTGTTGGCCAATGGTCCTGGAAGACCAGAATGAGCTCTGACATGACCTAAAAAGAAAGGGTGTGACCTACGTTGAATGGTTTGTTGGCATTGTAAGAATAACATGGCAGCTTCCGATATTGATTTGATCTGGGCAACTGTCTCTAAAAGAGGCACCGAATGAGCTACATAAGCACTATCAGTGTATATATTGACAGGTTGGGTCGGGAAGGCACACAAAACAGCAATTATAGCCTGTAATTCAACCAATTGTGCTGAACTATATTTAGTTTCAAACTTTACCACTGTATCATTATAAGTATAAGCAGCAATGCCTGAAGAGGATCCATCAGTAAACACTACTAAGGCGTTGTCTAAAGGTTCTGTGCCAACAGCATGTGGAAAAACAAAGGCATGCAATCTACCAAACAGAACAAAGTTAACGGGTGGATAATGATTATCTAGATCTCCTGCAAAAGAAGCCAATGCAAGAAGCCAAGAATCACTGTTCTGTAGGAGCCAAGTAACTTGATCTCAGGTATAAGGTTGAATTATCTTCGACGGTTCAAGCCCTAAATACTTCCTACTCTGTTCTCTTCCCATGATAATTAAATCAGCAAGCGCATCATAATAAGGTACTAAGATTCTCTTTGGGGAAGAGTGGAGATGAACCCACATGTTAGGATTATCTTGCCAAAAAAGGCCCGTAGGGGTTACCTTTGTATTAAAGGCTATAAAGGTTAAAGGCTTGTGGTAATCTATGTAAGTCACAAATTGCTTGGCAATTGCTGTCTCTACCTCAGCAAGGGCATCTAGAGCCTCTGGAGTTAAAGATCGTGGAGATTTTGGAATTGGGTCTCCTTTTAATATGTCAAATAAAGGCTTCAAGTTTCCAGTAGGTATTTTTAAATATGGACGAAACCAGTTTATATCTCCTAAGAGCTTTTGAAAATCATTGAGCGTCCGTAATTGGTCTTTGCGAATGGTTGCTTTTTGATTAATAACTTTTGGCCCCTGCAATTCAAAACCTAAATAGGTATAGGGGTCTTTTAATTGTACCTTTTCTGGTGCTGTTTGTAGTCTGGCAGCATTCAAACTACTTTTGAGCTGATGGAAGCATTGCAAAACTTCTGCTCCTATACATCCTGCTATTAGGATATCATCCATATAGTGGATTATGTACATCTGTTTCCAGGCTTCTCGTATAGGTTGTAGCGCTGTCGCCACAAACTTCTGACACAATGTTGGACTATTGGCAATGCCTTGAGGCAACACTTTCCATTGATAGCGTCTCATAGGCTCTCGAAAATTTATGGAGGGTAAACTAAATGCAAACCGTTCCTGATCATCAGGATGTAGTGGAATGGTAAGAAACAATCTTTAAGATCTAAGATAATTTTTTTTTTTCAGTGGGAATAATGGGTATATATATATTTTTTATTTTTATTTTTTACATGTATGTTTCCAGATCATTCATATGCATATCCCTGGACCCTCCCCCCACCCAGTTCTCCCCCTCCCATCCCTCCAGACCATCGCCCCAAGTGGTTGTAGGTACTCCTATTCCTCTAGCACAATGACAATAGCTATAAGATCTAAGATAATTTTAAAGTAACCTCTAGGGACAGCCACTGGAGAGGGCAATCCTGGTTGTAAGGCTCCCATCACTACCATGGTGGCATTAATGGCTCTCAGATCCTGTAAGAGCCTCCATTTACCAGACTTTTTCTTTACAACAAAGATGGGGGTATTCCAGGAAGAAATGCTCTCCGTTATATGTCCAGCCTCCAGTTGTTCCTGTACTAACTGCTGGGCGGCTTGTAATTTTTCAGTGGTTAGCGGCCATTGAGCAACCCAGACAGGCGAGGAGGACTTCCAAGTTATAGGGTCCGCGCATCTCTGGGGTACAGGCAAGTCAATGGCCGCCCCTAAAATCTTCCTAAACCACTACAATCTACCTTGCCTGCAGGTTGGACAGGTTCCACTATCCCATCCTCTTTCCTAGACCTTTTCCAGGAGTATATCCTTGTGCCAGCATTTGTGCTGTAACTATATCATTTGGGCTACACATAATCATTTTCATTTGTGACAACAAATCTCAACTCCATAAATTTACAGGTAGGCGAGCAATAAGAAATGGTTTGATCATTCCAGAATTATTTTCTGTATCTTTCCAAATAAGATACTTGGAACTTTGACTGGGATTGGTACTTTGCCCAATGCCTCTCAAATTTGTCATTGTTTCTGAAGTAGGCCAACTAGACGGCCAGTCCTCTTTTCTGATTATGGTTACATCAGCTCCTGTATCTATTAGCCCAGTGAATAGTTTTCCATCTAACCAGAGGGTCCACGAAGGCTTATTATTGGTGATCTGTTGTACCCAATATGCATCCGAGGATCCAAAACCCTTGGCTCCTCTTTCTTTTGATTGCACAGGATGGTCAGTCATAACCAAAGGTATTAATATCAACTGAGCTATTCTCTCTCCTTGCGCAATAGTTGTAGTATTCCCATTGGCTTGGGCCATAATCTTAATTTCTCCTGTAGTTATCAATAACTCCTGGGAAAACCTGGAGACCCTTCACAATGGCACTGCTACGCCCTAGGAGCAACCCAAAAGTTTTAGGAGGGAGGGGACCATGGACCCCTGTAGGCAAAGCTTGGGGTCCCATTTCTGGAGTCAGTATTGTGTGGGTGGTGGCACAGAGGTCCAATCCTGCGCTGCCTCGGGTTGCTCTACTAAGTCCCAAAAGGGGTTGCTATTTTCCTGAGCTGGGACAAAGCTGACTGCCCCATATGCTTGTCTCGGGGCCTGGGGCTGGCCCCACTTTTCGTTTCCCTGTTGGGGTGCTAGAGGATTTCCCTGGATATCAGTCTTAGACCTACATTGATTCGCCCAATGTCTTCCTCTTTTGCATCTAGGGCAGAGGCCAGGGGACTTCTCTTCGGCTCTTGAAGCATTATTTGAGCCCGTTTTACAACAATTTCAAACAAAATGTCCAGGATTCCCACATTTAAAACATCCCCTTTTGTTTCTGTCACGTTCGGCTAGGAAATCCTTGACCATTTTTCCACTAAATGCTGCTGCCATGGCTAGGCCCTGTTGATAAGAGGGCCCAATATCTGCACAGAGACATATATATCCTGTCAAGTCAGTCTTCTCTCTATAGGGTCTAATTGCAGCTTGACAGGCTGCATTGGCATTTTCATAAGCCAATTGTTTTACGTAATCCAGTCCCGCATCAGCATTTCCAAAAATCCTGCCTGCTGTTGTGATAAGTCTGTGCACAAAGTCTGCAAATGGCTCGTCCGACCCTTGTTTTACCCCTGTAAGTGAGGCTCCTAAATCCCCCTTCATTGGGAGTTTTCTCCAAGCTTTAGTGGCGGCTGTCTGAATCTGTGCAAACAATCCAGGATCATATTGCATTTGTGCATCACTATTATTATAGCGACCAGATCCTGTCAGCATATCGAGAGTCCACCCGTTTCCTACCTGGAAATTCTTCTGTGCTGTTTCCCTACATGCCTCGAAGTACTCTGATTTCCATAACAAATGATCACCCCTTGTGAGAACTGCTCTGACTAAAGTATTCTAGTCTCCAGGTGTAAGCCAACTCTCTGTCACAGATTCTAATATGGCAATGGTATAAGGTGCAGTGGCCCCATATTGGGAAACTGCAGTTTTCAATTCTTTAATAACGGCAAAGTCAAAACCACTGTGATGCCTCCATGCCGTTCCCTGATTGTCTGTGGTCTCCGTGACTGGAAAGGTGACTTTACAGTCATAATCCCTTTCTTCTAGGTAAGGAGCTGCTTTGCCTTTAGGGACATGTTTGCCATGCCCCTGGTGTTGACGTGCGGTAGGACTTTCTTTCGCTACATCATCAACCCACTCATTTCCGCTTCTCAATCTTTGCAATTTGGTGATTAGTGACTGATGTAGTTCCTCAGGCTTTATTTGTTCTTCTAACAAGGCAATCTTATTTTTCAATTCCTCTCTAGGATTGATACCCTCTCTCTCACCCATGGCCACCATGACTGTGGGCGCGGAGGCAATTTTGTAGGGGTGAGGGCATGAAAATGGTGGAGACTGATCCAACTCGTGGCATTTAGCAGCCTCTTCTGCTAAGTCATCCCAGTCAACCTCTAAAGGGCCAGAACCACGCTTATTCTGATCCTCACCCTCTATTTGCAGCCTGGGATATATTTTTGAAACCTCTCCCTTTAGTTCTGCCTTAGGGGGTTCTTCTTTTAACTTCTTGCCATTTCTTAACAGGAGTGGCAGCAGGCTCCTCATCATCACTTTCTAAGGAGATTAAATCTGTCTCTTCTAAGGGGGGGGCTTCCTAAGATCAGCTTGAGAACTAGTCTTTAAGATTTCTTCTGTATGAGCAATAGCAGTTACTATTTCTTGAGGCCTATTTCTAGTATCTATAAGTTCCTTAACTAAATTCCAGTAACTAAAAGGATCACGGGAACTTTCTCTGGTCCAAAAGCATCATAATAATCCCGCAGCGCATCTCCTACTCACTTCCATCTGCCTAGATTAATAGTCCGCTCTTGTGGAAACAAGGGGCAGATATCTTTAACAAAATCCAAAAATTTAAATAAATCTTGACTCTTTACCTTTATTCCTCGTGTCTTTAAAGCCTTTCCTAATTGCTTTACATACACATCATGTTGACTTAATTCCTGTCCCTTTTTACCTTTACTCTTTGTGTCTTTAAAGCCTTTCTCTACTATTTTACAAATATATTATGCTTGTCCTCGTTTTGGTGCCTAACTTACCTCAGTCTCGGCGTGGCAGGTTCCCGCAGCAGCTGAGAGGCAAATCACCCTTCTTTATCTGGTCGCTGGCTCCTGGCACCGCTTCCTCACGGAGTCCCCCATACTTCGAGCCCCACGTTGGGTGCCACTTGTCCCGACCCGCGGGCTTCGTCAGCGCAGACCTAGGATTCGTCAACGCAGGCCCTAAAAGGGGGGGAGTGGGAATTGAGAGGACAAGAGACACGAGAAATGGAGACAAGACAGGAGTCTGATCAAGTCTGGTTTTATTGCGGAAACAAGGGGGTATTTATACAACACAGAAACAGGAAGGAGCTACTCATAAGCCAATCATGTAAAAGGTCAGATGCTCATGTGCTTCCGACCCCATAGGAATGCAAGGGAAGCATGCACTGATCACGAGCGCGGAAAGTAGGAACAACCTATCAGGGCAGTATGCACACGCCTTAAACCACACCTCCCTACATCCACCAGGCGCCGTCTTTGTGCAAACATGACGATGCTCCTAAAATGGAGGCTGCAAAGTGCAACCAGGGCTCATGCGTGAAAGGCTCCGCTAGGCGCCATCTTAAGTGGCGCATTGCAGCATTCACGTATAGGAGGCTATAGGATGTGGCCGGGCCGCCCCGCGGTCCCAGACAGTCAATTCCTAGGTTACACAGTACATGTGCTCTGCACACTTCCATAGGCATCTAAATCAAAACTAGTAAATGAAAAAAACAGGTTAAAATGAGAAAGTACAGTTTTAAGCCATACTGATTGCGATGAGTCCTACAGCTGGCCCTTACTACAGAGAATTATGCCATTACCCATCTGAAGTTATCTATGCAGTTTTGTGCTTTATGCACTGTTTTCTACCTCTTGTTGATTCATATCCAGTGGAAAACACTTAGAAACATTGGCTTCCTTATGGAAGACTTAGTTTATTAACAAGGATAAAATCCATTTATAAATGCCAGGGAAGAGCACAAAAAGAACCATACTTCATATCTTTCAAATATTAGTTCAGTACCTACGCATATTTAGGTGCTAGCATAGTAGTTCTATTTAAAAGACCTTAGAAATTATTCTAATAAGGATAGTCTGCCTTTCCAAACATGATTCAGATGCAATGTACAATTCCTGTAATGCAGCATCCTAAAATGCAGACACACGCAAACAGCATCAAGAGCATGAGTCCTGCACCCTCAGGACCCACTCATACATGAGCTCAAAGTTGCCATGTTGCCACCTTGATTAGCTGCCCGACGACCTTACAGCATCTGTGTACATAAGGAGCATGTTTATTCATAACAGCTATCTTCTGTTGTTTCTTTGTTTGTTTTTTTTTTTTACTAAAGCTTGACATTTTGTCAGAAGCATAAATTTTAGTTTACGAATTTCCAACAGAATAGGTTTTCCACATTCCTTGAGCAATTTCCCCTTGGTGTGAATTCCTGATATGAAAAAGTTTGAATCCATGGTGAAACTGTGTCCAGTAGTTGGACATAAATATGGATAGATTTCTACTCCTATCAACACATCGTGTGGCCTAGTTAGAGCAGTGGTTTTCAACCTGCAAACTTTCCGGTTCCAAGCCTGACAAATGCTCACAGGCTTGTCCACACTCAGCTGTGGGGCCCTTCAAAGTTGGGATGGGAGTTCCTTATGCATTATATGGAGAGGATTCTGTGATCGTCTGTGAAATGTGAATTCAGAGAAGCGTGCCCACATCAGGTGTGTTGATAGTCCCTCTCCTGTGAATTCTCTGATGGTGTTGAAGGCTGATTTGTGGAGGAATTTTTTTCTACATTCGTATGGGTTGTCTCCTGGGTGAGGTCTGTGGTGTATTGTCAGGAATGACATCTGCGAAAAAAACTTCCCGTGTATATAACGTTCATAGATCTTCCCCGTTGCATATCCTCCGATATCCACAAAGGGCGGAATTCTGGTAGTAGGTCTCCCCACACTCATTACATACATAGGGCTTCTCTCTTGAGTGGGTTCTCTGGTGCTGAATGAGGTGTGACAACTGGGAGAATAGGTTGCCAAGCTCGTTGCATTTGTAGAGCTTCTCTCTCGTGTGTGTCCTCTGGTGTGTGGTGAGCGTAGCCTTGTGGCAGAGGCACTTCCCACACGCATTGCACTGGTAGAGTTTCATGCCTGTGTGAATTTTCCGGTGGTCATTCAGTGCTGTCTTCTGAGAGGTTTTCCCGCAGTCGGGACACAGGTACAGTCTCTCTCTTGAATGTGCTTTTTGATGCCACATGAGATGCGTCTTACGGCAAAAGGCTCTTCCACAGTAACTGCCTTCATAGGGCTTCTCTCCTGAGTGGACTCTCTGGTGCTGAATGAGGTGTAGCTTCTTGGAGAATAAGTTGTCACGCTCGTTGCATTTGTAGAGCTGCTCTCCCGTGTGTGTCCTCTGGTGTGTGGTGAGCATAGCCTTGTGGCAGAGGCACTTCCCACTCTCATTGCACTGGTAGAGTATCACACCTGTGTTAATTTTCCGGTGGTCATTCAGTGCTGTCTTCTGGGAGAAGGTTTTCCCGCAGTTGGCACACACGTACGGTCTCTCTCTTGAATGTGTTTTCTGATGCCACGTGAGTTGCGTCTTCCGGCAAAAGGCTTTTCCACATTAGCTGCCTTCATAGGGCTTCTCTCCTGAGTGGACTCTCTGGTGCTGAATGAGGTGTAGCTTCTTGGAGAATAAGTTGTCACGCTCGTTGCATTTGTAGAGCTGCTCTCCCGTGTGTGTCCTCTGGTGTGTGGTGAGCATAGCCTTGTGGCAGAGGCACTTCCCACTCTCATTGCACTGGTAGAGTATCACACCTGTGTTAATTTTCCGGTGGTCATTCAGTGCTGTCTTCTGGGAGAAGGTTTTCCCGCAGTTGGCACACACGTACGGTCTCTCTCTTGAATGTGTTTTCTGATGCCACGTGAGTTGCGTCTTCCGGCAAAAGGCTTTTCCACATTAGCTGCCTTCATAGGGCTTCTCTGCTGAGTGGGTTCTCTGGTGCGGAATGAGGTGTAGCTTCTTGGAGAATAAGTTGCCATGCTCGTTGCATGTGTAGAGTTTCTCTCCCGTGTGTGTCCCCTGGTGTGTGGTGAGCGTAGCCTTGCGGCAGAGGCACTTCCCACACACATTGCACTGGTAGAGTTTCACGCCTGTGTGAATTTTCTGGTGGTCATTCAGTGCTGCCTTCTGGGAGAAGGTTTTCCCGCAGTCGGGACACACGTACAGTCTCTCTCTTGAATTGCGGGGGCCTTCCGCAGAAAGGAAGGCAGCGGGATAGCTCCCGGCTTAACCAGGAGATCTTGGAGAGGTGAGTCTTCTGCCCGTCCCTGAGGCCCCCGCAAGCGGGATATACTCAGACGTGGCAAGGGCTCCGTCAGAGCAGTTCTGTTTTATTAGTACGGACTCACAGCTTTTATAGGCAAGTGAAGGGTTTTTTGCACGGGACTTCCTGTAGATTACACCAATCAAGCTCAAGGTCAAGGAATCATCCGCGAGCACGGAACCCAGGGGAACCAATTAGAAATTTTGACAATCACTTAACAATTTAGATCACGCCCTCGTCTCTTCCTGGAGCCGCAATCTTAGCTTCAAACTGAAAACATGTGCTTAAGCTTCCATAAACAATGTGCTTAAGTTTCCTTTCACGCCCTGGTCTCTTCCTGTAGGCCCTATCTTAGCTCCAAACAGAAACAATGTGCTTAAGCTTCCTTATGCTTGCAATGATTCTCGTTCAATTCAGAGCCCCACAATGAATGTGATTTCTGATGCTGCGTTAGATGCGTCTTCTGGCAAAAGGCTCTTCCACAGTAGCTGCCATCATAGGGCTTCTCTCCTGAGTGTGTTCTGTGATATGTGGTGAGGTGTGACAACTGGGAGAATAGCTTTCCACGCTCGTTGCATTTGTAGCGCTTCTCTCCCATGTGCGTCCTCTGGTGCGTGGTGAACATAGCCTTGTGGCAGAGGCACTTCCCACACTCATTGCACTTGTAGAGTTTCATGCCTGTGTGAATTTTCCAGTGGTCACTTAGTGCTGTCTTCTGGGAGAAGTTTTTCCTGCAGTCGGGACACACGTACGGTGTCTGTCTTGAATTGTGGGGGCCTTCCGCAGAGAGGAAGGTAGCGGGATAGCTCCTGGCTTAACCGGGAGATCTCGGAGTGAGGTGAGTGTTCGGCCTGTCCCCGAGCCCACCGTAAGCGGGAGACAATCAGACGCGACAGGGGTTCCCTCAAAGCAGTTCTGTTTTATTAAAGCGGCCTCACAGTTTTTATGTGCAAGTGAAGGGTTTTTTGCACAGGACTTCTTTAGATTACACCAGTCAAGCACAAGGTCAAGCAATCTTCCGCTAGCGCAGAAACCAGGGGAACCAATCAGAAATTCTGACAATCACTTCACAATTTAGATCACGCCCTTGTCTCTTCCTGGAGCCGCCATCTGAGCCCCAAACCGCAAGCATGTGCTTAAGCTTGCTTAAACAATGTGCTTAAGCTTCCTTTCATGCTCACGTCCCTTCCTGTAGGTGCCATCTTAGCTCCAAACAGAAACAATGTGCTTAAGCTTCCTTATGCTTGCAATGATTCTCGTTCAATTCAGAGCCCCACAATGAATGTGATTTCTGATGCTGCGTTAGATGCGTCTTCTGGCAAAAGGCTCTTCCACAGTAGCTGCCATCATAGGGCTTCTCTCCTGAGTGTGTTCTGTGATATGTGGTGAGGTGTGACAACTGGGAGAATAGCTTTCCACGCTCGTTGCATTTGTAGCGCTTCTCTCCCATGTGCGTCCTCTGGTGCGTGGTGAACATAGCCTTGTGGCAGAGGCACTTCCCACACTCATTGCACTTGTAGAGTTTCATGCCTGTGTGAATTTTCCAGTGGTCACTTAGTGCTGTCTTCTGGGAGAAGTTTTTCCTGCAGTCGGGACACACGTACGGTGTCTGTCTTGAATTGTGGGGGCCTTCCGCAGAGAGGAAGGTAGCGGGATAGCTCCTGGCTTAACCGGGAGATCTCGGAGTGAGGTGAGTGTTCGGCCTGTCCCCGAGCCCACCGTAAGCGGGAGACAATCAGACGCGACAGGGGTTCCCTCAAAGCAGTTCTGTTTTATTAAAGCGGCCTCACAGTTTTTATGTGCAAGTGAAGGGTTTTTTGCACAGGACTTCTTTTAGATTACACCAGTCAAGCACAAGGTCAAGCAATCTTCCGCTAGCGCAGAAACCAGGGGAACCAATCAGAAATTCTGACAATCACTTCACAATTTAGATCACGCCCTTGTCTCTTCCTGGAGCCGCCATCTGAGCCCCAAACCGCAAGCATGTGCTTAAGCTTGCTTAAACAATGTGCTTAAGCTTCCTTTCATGCTCACGTCCCTTCCTGTAGGTGCCATCTTAGCTCCAAACTGAAACAATGTGCTTAAGCTTCCTTATGCTTGCAACGGTCCTCTTTCAATTCAGGGCCCCACAATGAATGTGATTTCTGATGCTGCATGAGATGCGTCTTCTGGTAAAAGGTTTTTCCACAGTAGCTACCTTCATAGGGCTTCGCTTGAGTGGGTTCTGTGATGTGTGGTGAGGTGTGACAACGGGGAGAATAGCTTGCCACGCTCATTGCATTTGTAGTGCTTCTCTCCCGTGTGTGTCCTCTGGTGTGTGGTGAGCGTAGCCTTGCCGCCGAGGCACTTCCCACACTAATTGCCCTTGGAGAGTTTCACGCCTGTGTGAATTTTCCGGTGATCATTCAGTGCTGTCTTCTGGGAGAAGGTTTTCCCGCAGTCGGGGCACACGTACGGTCTCTCCCTTGAGTGTGTTTTCTGATGCTGCGTGAGATGCGTCTTCCGGCAAAAGGCTTTTCCACAGTAACTGCCTTCATAGGGCTTGTCTCCTGAGTGGGTTCTGTGATCTGTGGTGAGGTGTGACAACTGGGAGAATAAGTTGCCACATTCGTTGCATGTGTAGATCTTCTCTCCTGTGTGTGTACTCTGGCGCGTGGTGAGCGTAGCCTTGCGGCCGAGGCACTTCCCGCACTCACTGCACTTTTAGGGTTTCATGCGTTTGTGAATTTTCCGGTGGTCATTCAGTGCTGCCTTCTGGCAGAAAGTTTTCCCGTAGTCCAGACACACGTACGGTCTCTCCCTTGAGTGTGTTTTCTGATGCTGCGTGAGATGCGTCTTCCGGCAAAAGGCTTTTCCACAGTAACTGCCTTCATAGGGCTTGTCTCCTGAGTGGGTTCTGTGATCTGTGGTGAGGTGTGACAACTGGGAGAATAAGTTGCCACATTCGTTGCATGTGTAGATCTTCTCTCCTGTGTGTGTACTCTGGCGCGTGGTGAGCGTAGCCTTGCGGCCGAGGCACTTCCCGCACTCACTGCACTTTTAGGGTTTCATGCGTTTGTGAATTTTCCGGTGGTCATTCAGTGCTGCCTTCTGGCAGAAAGTTTTCCCGTAGTCCAGACACACGTACGGTCTCTCTCTTAAATGTGTTTTCTGATGCCCCATGAGATGTGTCTTCCAGCAAAAGGCTCTTCCAGAGTAACTGCCTTCATAGGGCTTCTCTCCAGAGTGGGTTCTCTGGTGCGGAATGAGGTGTAGCTTCTTGGAGAATAAGTTGCCACGCTCGTTGCATGTTTAGTGCTTCTATCCCGTGTGTGTCCCCTGGTGTGTGGTGAGTGTAGCCTTGCGGCAGAAGCACTTCCCACACTCATTGCACTGGTAGAGTTTCACGCCTGTGTGAATTTTTCAGTAATTCAGTGTTGTCTTCTGGGAGAAGGTTTTCCCGCAGTCGGGACACACGTACGGTCTCTCTCTTGAATGTGTTTTCTGATGCGGCATGAGATGTGTCTTCCGGCAAAAGGCTTTCCCACAGATGTTTCCTTCATAGGGCTTGTCTCCTGAGTGGGTTCTGTGATCTGTGGTGAGGGGTGACAACTGGGAGAATAAGTTGCCCCGCTCGTTGAATTCTTAGAGCTTCTCTCCCGTGTGTGTCCTCTCGTGCGTGGTGAGCGTAGCCTTGTGGCAGAGGTGCTTCCCACACTCATTGCACTTTTAGGGTTTCATGCCTGTGTGAATTTTTCGTTGGTCATTCAGTGCTGCCTTCTGGGACAAGTTTTTCCCGTATTTGGGACACCGTACGGTGTCTCTCCAATTGCGGAGGCCTTCCGCAGAAAGGAAGGCAGCAGGATTTCTCCTGGCTGAACCAGGAGATCTCGGAGAGAGGTGAGTCTTCTGTCCGCCACCCACCTACCCGGCAATTGGGAAACAATCAGATGCGACAGGAGTTCCGAACGTCAAAACAGTTCCATTTTATTCATGTGGACTCATAGCTTTTATAGGCAAGTGAAGGGTTTTTTGCACGGGACTTCCTGTAGATTACACCAATCAAGCTCAAGGTCAAGGAATCATCACGAGCGCAGAACCCAGGGGAACCAATCAGAAATTTTGACAATCACTTAACAATTTAGATCACGCCCTTGTCTCTTCCTGTAGGGGCCATCTTAACTCCAAACCACAAATATGTGCTTAAGCTTCCTTATGCTTACAACGGTCCTCTTTCAATTCAGAGCCCCACAATGAATGTGATTTCTGATGTCGCATAAGATGCGTCTTACGGCAAATGGCTCTTCCACAGTAACTGCCTTCATAGGGCTTCTCTCTTGAGTGGGTTCTCTGGTGCTTAATGAGGTATAGCTTCTTGGAGAATAAGTTGTCACACTCATTGCATGTGTAGCGTTTCACACTCGTGTGTGTCCTCAGGTGCGTGGTGAGCGTAGCCTTGCAGTAGAGGCACTTTCCACACTCATTGCACCTGGAGAGTTTCACTCTTGTGTGAATTTTCCGGTGGTCATTCATTTTTGTTTTTTGGGAGAAAGTTTTCCCGCATTCGGGGACACACGTATCGTGTCTCTCGAATTGCAGGGGCCTTCCGCAGAATGGAAGGCAGCGGGATTGCTCCTGGCTGAACCGGGAGATCTCTCAGAGAGGTGAGCCTGCTGTCCGCCATTCAGCCCTCCGGCGAACGAAGGACAATCAGACGCGACAGGGGTTAAGTCAAAGCAGTTCCGTTTTATTAGTGCAGACTTACAGCTTATATAGGCAAGTGTAGGGGGGTTCCTAAGGGACTTCGCATAGTTATACCAATGAAGCTAAAGGTCAAGCAATCATGTGTCTACATCGCATCGGGACTCTATGGAGAGCATGTGTTGTCCACGAGCCTGGAAACCAGGGGAATCAATCAGAAGTTTTGACAGACAACTTTTGGTCACGCCCTAGTCCCTTCCTGTAGGCTCCATCTAAACTGCAAACACGTGCTTAAGCTTCCTTTCACTCCCACGTCCCTTCCTGTAGGTACCATCTAAACCACAAACACGTGCTTAAGCTTCCTTATGCTTGCATCGGTCCTCTCTCATTTCAGGGCCCCACCATCTACTTGAGGCAGATGGTCTTCTACCATCATATATGTATTGCTGCCCACTCAATTGAGAAAGAACAGAGCAGAGCTCTCCTGCCTGCCCGCTTGCACCTCTTATGAGTACCCTATCCTAAGAAATCCTCTTCTTGTCTATCACTCTGTCTCTCGCTGAATTCCTTCTGCGTTGAGGCACGAAGAACCTGAGCCTCAGTGGGTCCAGACATTGGGTGAGTGCTGGATTAAGTCCCAGCTGCGTGGGTTTGAGTCCCAGACAGGGTTTTGGCCGGGATTGAGTCCTGACTACATGGGTTCAAGTCCCAAGCACGGTTTTGGCTGGGGTTAGGCCTTAGCCACGTGGGTTCGAGTCCCAAATTGGGTTTTGGCTAGGTTCAAGCGCCAGTCACGTGCGTTCAAGTCCCAAGCAGGGTTCGATCCGGTCTGGGCCTTGGGTTTAAGTCTCAAAACGAGGTAAAAACCTTTCACTACGATTAATAGAGCTACTCTTGGTTTGACAGTACTCAAGAGCACGACACTTTATTGTCCAAGTCAGAGACTCACGACTCCAAGGGGGCTACACTGTGACTGTAAAAGGTCTCTGATCTACTTACGATAGTATCTCTTAGTGAGAACTAGTAAGAATAGGAATCAGAGTAAGCTGCAGCACTGTGCCTGCAATAACAGCTGAGAGGATCCCATCTAGAAATACCATGAAAACAGAGCAGCACTGAATTCTCTTCTAAAATAAATTTCTTTGGGGGTATCTATTCAGAGCCCTTTCAGAGAGAAATCCGCTAAAGTAACCTGAATAGTAGACCCAGGTAATTAGCCACAACTCAACAATTGCATTGAGATTTAAACTAGCATAGAATTAAATTGCCCATGGCAGAAAACATTTCATAAGTTAAAGTCCAAGAAATGAAGAAAACATTATAAAAGATCATACGAGTCATGCCCAGCATCTCGGGCAAGCTGTCTCCTTCTGATGTCGTCGTCATCTCATCCTAGTGTAGTGTAGTTTGCTCTGTTCCAGCATCGTTTTAAGGTGAGTCGAGGTCAGCAGACGTCTCTGTGAGTCCAGTGTAGGGATCTTTGGAAGTGGGAATCAATCCAAGAGTCAGACTGGCCTTGAGCTAGTTAAGGGTACCTGATGAAAAGGTATTCCCATCCAGGTTGATGATAGTCACACAGTCCCTTCAATTATGTCCTTTTCCAGTCTCGTTTGCAGGTTGTGAGGCATCTGTTCTTCATCCAAAGATATTTAAAGATCTGAAGCTACTTATAAAAACTTCAGAAACAAACCTAGACTGTCCTTCAATAATGTAATTAACTTTTACATTACTTTATCCTAACAGCAAAGAACTGCCCAGGAATTGAGTCTTAATAGATATATATTGCTATTAACAAACTGGGGTTTAACATGAATTGAACCATCTTTTTGTCCTTAGAATCACCTTCAGTTTTTCCAAGTATAAGCAAAGGAAGACTTGTTTTTGATATAAGTATGGCCTCAAAAGCTTAGCCTGATGAGTTATATAACCATACTTGATTGTAGACCTTTTTGTCTTGGTGAGATTTTTTTTTTTAACTTATATATTTGGCTGAACTGGGTCATAGTTGCAGCGTGTGAACTGTTAGTTGCGACATGTGGGATCTAGTTCCCTGATTAGGGATCGAACCCAGGCCCCTTGGATTGGGAGCCAGTGTCTTAACCACTGGACAACCAGGGAAGCCCCTTGGTGAAACTTTGTTATAGAGTCTCACAATGAACTTTTAAAATAGAGCCCTTCAAGGCTAGGATAGGCCAAAGGCTTCTCAAAGATTTCACCGAACAGACCTGACTAAATGGTTCCCTTCTCGAGTTCTCCAATATTCCTTTAGACTTCTGTACCTGTTAGTGAGATAACTTTCCTAACGTAGCTGATAAAGTTACTGAAAGCTGAGAATTTCTGGTGTCTGGAGGAGTCAGAGACAGAGAGAAGATACATGTTTCCATTTGTTTATAAATTATAATACACCAAATTCCTATTAAGTCATAATTGGTTTGAGGGGAAGGTTTTCTTATACCTGGAAAACACAGATTCACACTAGTAATTTTTAGACAAGCCATGAAGTTATAAGCATATTTGCGAGATCATTCAGTCCTTCAAATAATTTAGGAAGTTTTTATTTTTTTAAACTTTGTTTTGCTTTTAACTTTTACAGAGTTTTGTTGTTTACAGATATGTATGTTCCCAGATTAGTCATATGTATATTCCCCCTTCCCACCCCTCCCAACCATCACACAGCACCCCTGAAGGATCCCGTTATCTCACAGAGCAAAAGAGCTGTTTTCTTCACTTATGATAGTACAGGCCTTCATGCTACTTCCTTTACGCCTCCCACCTTCTGTTCCTTCCCCACAATGTCCATATGTCCACTGTCCATGTCTATCTTTTCCTTGCTTCACTGCGTGTGCCATCATCACCATCCTACTAGATTCCATATATATGTGTTAATATACTGTATTTGTCCTTCTCTTTCTGACTGACTTCACTTTTGATAATACATTCTAGATCCAGCCACCTCATTAGGGCTGATTCTTTATTTCTCTTTAGAGCTGTGTAGTATTCAATTGTATATATGTACCAGAGCTTTTGGATCCATTCGTTCGTCAATGGGCATCTAGGTTGCTTCCATGTTCTAGCTATTGTTAAGAGCTGCAATGAACATTGGGGTACAGGTGCTTCTTTCAGATTGTAGACCTTTTGTCTTGGTGAGATTTTTTTTTTTAACTTATATATTTGGCTGAACTGGGTCATAGTTGCAGCGTGTGAACTGTTAGTTGCGACATGTGGGATCTAGTTCCCTGATTAGGATCGAACCCAGGCCCTTGGATTGGGAGCCAGTGTCTTAACCACTGGACAACCAGGGAAGCCCCTTGGTGAAACTTTGTTATAGAGTCTCACAATGAACTTTTAAAATAGAGCCCTTCAAGGCTAGGATAGGCCAAAGGCTTCTCAAAGATTTCACCGAACAGACCTGACTAAATGGTTCCCTTCTCGAGTTCTCCAATATTCCTTTAGACTTCTGTACCTGTTAGTGAGATAACTTTCCTAACGTAGCTGATAAAGTTACTGAAAGCTGAGAATTTCTGGTGTCTGGAGGAGTCAGAGACAGAGAGAAGATACATGTTTCCATTTGTTTATAAATTATAATACACCAAATTCCTATTAAGTCATAATTGGTTTGAGGGGAAGGTTTTCTTATACCTGGAAAACACAGATTCACACTAGTAATTTTTAGACAAGCCATGAAGTTATAAGCATATTTGCGAGATCATTCAGTCCTTCAAATAATTTAGGAAGTTTTTATTTTTTTAAACTTTGTTTTGCTTTTAACTTTTACAGAGTTTTGTTGTTTACAGATATGTATGTTCCCAGATTAGTCATATGTATATTCCCCCTTCCCACCCCTCCCAACCATCACACAGCACCCCTGAAGGATCCCGTTATCTCACAGAGCAAAAGAGCTGTTTTCTTCACTTATGATAGTACAGGCCTTCATGCTACTTCCTTTACGCCTCCCACCTTCTGTTCCTTCCCCACAATGTCCATATGTCCACTGTCCATGTCTATCTTTTCCTTGCTTCACTGCGTGTGCCATCATCACCATCCTACTAGATTCCATATATATGTGTTAATATACTGTATTTGTCCTTCTCTTTCTGACTGACTTCACTTTTGATAATACATTCTAGATCCAGCCACCTCATTAGGGCTGATTCTTTATTTCTCTTTAGAGCTGTGTAGTATTCAATTGTATATATGTACCAGAGCTTTTGGATCCATTCGTTCGTCAATAGGCATCAAGGTTCCGTCCATGTTCTGGCTATTGTCTACAGAGCTGCAACGAACATTGGGGTACAGGTGCTTCTTTCAGATTTGATTTCATCAGGGTATAAGCCTAAGAGTGGGATTGCTGGGTCATATGGTGCTTCTATCTTTAGTTTTTTAAGAAATCTCCAGACTGTCTTCCATAGAGGCTGTATCAACTTATACTCCCACCAGCAATGTAGGAGTGTTCCCTTTTCTCCGCAGCCTCTCCAGCATTTATTGTCTGTCGGTTTGTGGATGATGGCCATTCTGACTGGTGTGAGGTGATATCTCATTGTAGTTTTGATTTGCATTTCTCTAATTATTAGTGAAGTTGAGCATCGTTTCATGTACTTTTGGGCCATCTGTATGTTATTGTTTGACAGCTGTCTATTTAGGTCCTTTTCCCATTTTTTGATTGGATTGTTCATTTTTCTGGTGCAGAGTTGTCTGAGTTGCTTGTAGATTTTGGAGATGAATTCTTTGTCTGTTGTTTCATTTGCTATGATTTTCTCCCACTCTGTGGGGTGTCTGTGCAGCTTTTTTGTAATTTCTTTAGCTGTACAAAAGCTTTTAAGTTTCATGAGGTCCCACATGTTCATTTGTCTTTTTAGTTCCACTATTCTAGTAGGTGGGTCAGAGAAGATCTTGCTTTGATTGATGTCCTTGAGGGTTTTGCCTATATTCTCCTCTAAGAGTTTGATGATTTCTGGCCTTACATTTAAGTCTTTAATCCATTTTGAGTTGATCTTTGTGCATGGTGTCAGGGTATATTCCAACTTCCATTTTTTTGCATGTAGCTGTCCAATTTTCCCAGCACCATTTGTTGAAGAGGCTGTCTTTGTCCCATTTTATATGTTTGCCTCCTTTGTCAAAAATACGGTACCCATAGGTGCGTGGCTTTATCTCTGGGTTCTCGATCTTGTTCCATTGGTCTATAGCTCTGTTTTTGTGCCAGTACCATACTGTCTTGAGGACTGTTGCTTTGTAGTAGAGTCTGAAGTTAGGGAGGCTGATCCCTCCAGCTCCATTCTTCTTCCTGAGGATTGCTTTGGCTATTCGAGGTCTTTTGTGTTTCCATATGAACTGTGTTATTCGTTGGTCTCGTTCTGTGAAGAATGTTATTGGAAGTTTGAGAGGGATCGCATTGAATCTATAGATGACATTTGGTAGTAGGGTCATTTTCACAATATTGATTCTTCCGACCCAGGAACATGGAATGTTTCTCCATCTGTTTAAGTCTTCTTTAATGTGTCTCATGGGTGTCTTGTAATTTTCTGTGTACAGTTCTTTTGTTTCTTTGGGTAGGTTTATTCCTAGATATTTGATTCTTTTGGTTGCGATGGTGAAGGGGATTGCCTCTTTGATTTCGTTTTCTGATTTTTCATTGTTTGTGTATAGGAATGCCAGTGATTTCTGTATATTGATTTTGTATCCTGCGACTTTGCTGAATTCGCTGATTAACTCTAGTAGTTTTGTAATAGTGTCTTTGGGATTTTCTATGTATAATATCATGTCATCTGCAAATAGAGAGTTTGACTTCTTCTTTTCCAATCTGGATTCCTTTGATTTCTTTCTCTTCTCTTATTGCTATTGCTAGAACTTCCAGGACTATGTTGAATAGTAGTGGTGAAAGTGGACACCCTTGTCTTGTTCATGATCTTAGAGAGAATGCTTTGAGTTTTTCACCATTGAGGATAATGTTTGCTGTGGGCTTCTCATATATGGCTTTCACTATGTTAAGATAAGTTCCTTCTATGCCCATTTTTTGAAGAGTTTTTATCATAAGTGGATGTTGCACTTTGTTGAAGGCTTTTTCTGCATCTATTGAGATGATCATGTGATTTTTGCCTCTCAATTTGTTGATATGGTGTATCACATTGATTGATTTGCGGATATTGAAGAATCCTTGCATGCCTGGGATGAACCCAGCTTGATTGTGATGAATGAGCTTTTTGATGTGTTGTTGAATTCTGTTTGCTAGGATTTTGTTGAGGATTTTGGCGTCTAAGTTCATCAGGGAAATTGGCCTATAATTTTCTTTTTTTGTGTTGTCTTTGCCTGGTTTGGGTATCAGGATGATGGTGGCCTCGTAGAATGTGTTTGGAAGAGTTTTAGAAGGACAGGCATTAGCTCTTCTTTAAATGTTTGGTAGAATTCACTTGTGAAACCATCTGGCCCTGAGCTTTTATTTTGGGGTAGATTTTTGATCACAAGGTCGATGTCTGAGCTTGTGATTGGCTTGTTCATAGTTTCTATTTCTTCCTTGTGGAGTCTTGGGAGATTAATCTTCTCTAAGAAACTGTCCATTTCTTCCAGGTTGTCCAGTTTGTTGCCACAGTGTTGTTCATAATAGTCTCTTATAATCCTTTGGATTTCTGCATTATCTGTTGTAATCTCTCCTTTTTCATTTTTGATTTTGGTGATCTGGTTCTTCTCTCTCTTTTTCTTGATGAGTCTGGCCAGTGGTGTGTCGATTTTATTGACCTTTTCGAAGAACCAGATTCTTGTTTTATTTATCTTTACTATTGTTTCTTTTGTTTCTTTTTCATTTATTTCTGCTCTGATCTTTATGTTTTCCCTTCTTCTGCTGGCTTTGGGGTGTTTCTGTTCTTTCTCCAGTTGTTTTAAGCGTAAGGTAAGGTCATCTGTTTGAGATTTTCCTAGTTTCTTGAGGTGGGATTGAATTGCTATAAACTTCCCTCTTAGAACTGCTTTTGCAGTATCCCATAGGTTTTGCACGGTCGTGTGTTCATTGTCGTTTTCTTCTAGGAATTGTTTAATTTCTCCTTTGATTTCCTCAATGATCAGTTGGTTTTTTAGGTACGTGTTGTTTAATCTCCATGTGTTTGTGTTTTTAGCGGTTTTGTTTCCTGTAGTTGATCTCTAGTCTCATTGCATTGTGGTCCGAGAAGATGGTTGATAGAATTTCAGTTTTCTTGAATTGACTGAGGTTTGATTTGTGGCCCAAGATGTGGTCTATCCTGGAGAATGTTCCGTGACCCCTTGATTGTGATGAATGAGCTTTTTGATGTGTTGTTGAATTTTGTTTGCTAGGATTTTGTTGAAGATTTTGGCGTCTAAGTTCATCAGGGAAATTGGCCTATAATTTTTGTGTGTGTGTGTTGTCTTTGCCTGGTTTGGGTATCAGGATGATGGCGACCTCGTATAATGTGTTTGGAAGAGTTTTAGAAGGACAGGCATTAGCTCTTCTTTAAATGTTTGGTAGAATTCACTTGTGAAAGCATCTGGCCCTGGGCTTTTATTTTTGGGTAGATTTTTGATCACAAGGTCGATGTCTGAGCTTGTGATTGGCTTGTTCATAGTTTCTATTTCTTCCTTGTGGAGTCTTGGGAGATTAATCTTCTCTAAGAAACTGTCCATTTCTTCCAGGTTGTCCAGTTTGTTGCCACAGTGTTGTTCATAATAGTCTCTTATAATCCTTTGGATTTCTGCATTATCTGTTGTAATCTCTCCTTTTTCATTTTTGATTTTGGTGATCTGGTTCTTCTCTCTCTTTTTCTTGATGAGTCTGGCCAGTGGTGTGTCGATTTTATTGACCTTTTCGAAGAACCAGATTCTTGTTTTATTTATCTTTACTATTGTTTCTTTTGTTTCTTTTTCATTTATTTCTGCTCTGATCTTTATGTTTTCCCTTCTTCTGCTGGCTTTGGGGTGTTTCTGTTCTTTCTCCAGTTGTTTTAAGCGTAAGGTAAGGTCATCTGTTTGAGATTTTCCTAGTTTCTTGAGGTGGGATTGAATTGCTATAAACTTCCCTCTTAGAACTGCTTTTGCAGTATCCCATAGGTTTTGCACGGTCGTGTGTTCATTGTCGTTTTCTTCTAGGAATTGTTTAATTTCTCCTTTGATTTCCTCAATGATCAGTTGTTTTTTTAGGTACGTGTTGTTTAATCTCCATGTGTTTGTGTTTTTAGCGGTTTTGTTTCCTGTAGTTGATCTCTAGTCTCAGTGCATTGTGGTCCGAGAAGATGGTTGATAGAATTTCAGTTTTCTTGAATTGACTGAGGTTTGATTTGTGGCCCAAGATGTGGTCTATCCTGGAGAATGTTCCGTGAGCACTTGAGAAGAAAGTGTATTCTTCTGCTTTTGAATGGAAAGTCCTAAAGGTATCAATGAGGTCCATTTCTTCTAGTGTGGCATTTAAGGCTTGTGTTTCTTCATTAATTTTCTGTTTGGATGATCTGTCCATTGGTGTGAGAGGAGTGTTAAAGTCTCCTACTATGATTGTGTTACTGTCGATGTCTTCTTTTATGTCTGAAAGTGTTTGTCTTATGTATTGGGGTACTCCTGTGTTGGGTGCATAGATATTTTTGATTGTTATGTCTTCTTCTTGGATGGATCCCTTAATCATGATGTAGTGACCTGCCTTGTCTCTTAGAATCTTCTTTACTTTAAAATCTATTTTGTCTGATATGAGGATTGCTACTCCAGCTTTCTTTTGATCTCCATTTGCATGGAATATCTTTTTCCAGCCTCTCACTTTCAGTCTATGAGTGTCTCTAGGTCTGAAATGAGTTTCCTGGAGGCAGCATATGTATGGGTCGTGTTTTTGGATCCATTCAGCCACTCTGTGTCTTTTGGTTGGGGCGTTTAGTTCATTGACATTCAAAGTAATTGTTGATACAAATGATCCCATTGTCATCTTCTTAGACGTTATGATGGGTTTGTTTCGTGGATTTTCTCCTTTTATACTTGTTTTCTATATAAGTCCCTTTAACACTTGTTGTAAGGCTGGTTTGGTGTGACTAAATTCTTTTAATTTTTGCTTGTCTGGAAAGCTTTTGATTTCTCCATCAATTTTGAATGAGATCCTTGCAGGGTAGAGGATTCTTGGTTGCAGTTTATTCTCTTTTAGCCGTTTAAATGTGTCCTGCCATTCCCTTCTGGCCTGCAGAGTTTCTGTTGAAAGATCAGCTGTTAAACGAATGGGCTTTCCCTTGTGTGTCACTGGTTGCTTTTTCCTTGCTGCTTTGAGAATTCTGTCTTTGTGTTTAATTTGTGTTAACTTCATTAATATGTGTCTTGGTGTGTTTCTTCTCGGATTGATTCTGTATGGTACTCTTTGTGCTTCTTGGACTTGATTGACTATTTCTTTTCCCATGGTGGGGAAATTTTCAACTATAATCTCTTCAAAAATTTTCTCATAGCCTTTCTTTCTTTCTTCTTCTTCTGGAACCCCTATAATTCGAATATTGGTGCGTTTGATACTATCCCAGAGGTCTCTGAGGCTGTCCTCTGCTCTTCATTCTTTGAGCTAGAGTCTGTTTTTCAGCAGTTACTTCCACCATTTTATCTTCCAGCTCACTTATCCGGTCTTCTGTCTCAGATACTGTGCTCTTGATTCCTTCTACAGTGTTTTTCAGTTAAGCAATTGAGTTGTTTGTCTCTGTTACTATTTTGGTAAGTTCTTGTATTTCTTTATTCAGTATGTTAGTTGTGTCTTGAAATTTCTCTATCAATCTGTTTTCAGTGTCTTTGATCATCTTTACTATCATACTTCTGAAATCACTTTCAGAAAGTTTGTCCAAATTCTCTTCATTGATTTGATCTTGTGTGTTTGTGGATTGTTCCTTCGCTTGTGTGGTATTTCTCTGCCGTTTCATTGTTATTATTAATTTTTTAATTGACTCTGTGATTTCCTTTTCGCAGACTTTGGGTTATGTCTGTTGGTGTTTGTTGCTTGGATGGGGCTTGTTATTCTGGGTGATGCTGGTGATTGGGTGATGTCAGGAGTTGCATACAAGTGATTACCTCTGTTGGTGTTCTCACTTGTATACTGCTCTTTAGTGTTAGGCCTTCTCTAGTATTGTAGAGTTTTGGAGTCAGTGCTCCCTCCCTAAAGCCCCGGGGCTTGTTGCCTGGCCAGGGAATGAAGATTTCATGGCTGTTTTGTTATGGCATTAAATGATATTAAAACATATATATGCAAATGAGAAACAGAAGGTATACCTTTGACAAATGGCAGTTAAAAATTATGCCAATACTATCTAGCGTATTGAATTATACACATAAACATATACAGCTGTAACATAACCCAAGCATTCCAACCAAAAATGCAGTACAATACGTTAGCACGGCGAATAGAGAAAGCCAAGAATGATATCCACCAGTTAATAACCAAAGTAAATAGAGCACCAATTGGAGAATAATGCTAGAGCAGAGTCCCTGTTGGGGATAAGGCAATGAGGACAGAACAGACTAAGAAATATGGTGGGGAAAGGGAAAAAGGGAAAAGGGAGGATAGAAGAGAAATATAGAATAATATTGCAAAGTTAAATATAGGGAGATAAAGATTTGTATGTATTAGAATTTAGTGCTATAGGAAAGGAGCTTCAGAGAAAGCAAAGAATTATAGAGGAAGTAGTAGTAGAAATGAAAAAATTTTTTTAAATTAAAAGAGCTAAGTATATAGAAAAATATAGAAAAACAAAGCAAAAATAATAAAAAACAAACAAACCCCCCACAGAACCTTCAAAGGCCAATGGGGAACCAGAAGTTTATACCAAAATAAAATGTGTGGTTTAAAAGGAAAAAGAGAAAAAAACAATTATGTAAACTTGAATATATTCAGTCTTACTGATAAGATTAGTAGCTTCAATTAAATTCAGTGAAGGAAATGAACACACCCACTCACACACACACACACACACACACCCAAAAAAAAAAAAAAACAAAAAAAGCGGGGGGTGCACTGAGTGGATTTGGAAAAAAGCGAAAAAAAAATTGAAACAAAGTAATACAATACAAAAACTGAAATTCTAAAGTCCAGCAGTAACTCTAGCTTCAGACAAAACATGAAAATAGTGTTAATGTTCTTCTGTCTCTTGCTGACTATTCAGGAATTATCAGTCTTTTTCTTGCCTTTGGCAGTGGTTGGATCTGAAGACCTCTTTGACTGCTTGTTTATTTCAGCCTATTCCAGAACTAAAAGGCCCGCCCAGGCTGACCCTGGGAGTTTCTTAATCCAAATCCCTTTTCTTGCTGGGTGGAGCTAAGTTCCCTCCCTGTAGCTTGACCAGCAGCCCTGAAGTTTGACCAGCAGCCAAACTACAGTAGGGAAAATGGCGTCTGTCTCACAGAGGATTTATTCCTACACGCTCTATGGGAAGCACTTCCGCAGTGACCCCGACCCTGCTGCAGGCCA
This sequence comes from Tragulus kanchil, assembly GCA_022376925.1. Taxonomy (NCBI): domain Eukaryota; kingdom Metazoa; phylum Chordata; class Mammalia; order Artiodactyla; family Tragulidae; genus Tragulus; species Tragulus kanchil. Next base: position 8,440,489 of record JAIOJX010000018.1, read on the forward strand.
CTGTCGACCCCTGCCACTGCAGGAGACGTCAGGTTACTCAAAGCCAAGAATGATATCCACCAGTTAATAACCAAAGTAAATAGAGCACCAATTGGAGAATAATGCTAGAGCAGAGTCCCTGTTGGGGATAAGGCAATGAGGACAGAACAGACTAAGAAATATGGTGGGGAAAGGGAAAAAGGGAAAGGGAGGATAGAAGAGAAATATAGAATAATATTGCAAAGTTAAATATAGGGAGATAAAGATTTGTATGTATTAGAATTTAGTGCTATAGGAAAGGAGCTTCAGAGAAAGCAAAGAATTATAGAGGAAGTAGTAGTACAAATGAAAAATTTTTTTAAATTAAAAGAGCTAAGTATATAGAAAAATATAGAAAAACAAAGCAAAAATAATAAAAACAAACAAACCCCCCACAGAACCTTAAAAGGCCAATGGGGAACCAGAAGTTTATACCAAAATAAAATGTGTGGTTTAAAAGGAAAAAGAGAAAAAAACAATTATGTAAACTTGAATATATTCAGTCTTACTGATAAGATTAGTAGCTTCAATTAAATTCAGTGAAGGAAATGAACACACCCACTCACACACACACACACACACACACACCCCAAAAAAAAAAAAAACAAAAAAAGCGGGGGGTGCACTGAGTGGATTTGGAAAAAAGCGAAAAAAAAATTGAAACAAAGTAATACAATACAAAAACTGAAATTCTAAAGTCCAGCAGTAACTCTAGCTTCAGACAAAACATGAAAATAGTGTTAATGTTCTTCTGTCTCTTGCTGACTATTCAGGAATTATCAGTCTTTTTCTTGCCTTTGGCAGTGGTTGGATCTGAAGACCTCTTTGACTGCTTGTTTATTTCAGCCTATTCCAGAACTAAAAGGCCCGCCCAGGCTGACCCTGGGAGTTTCTTAATCCAAATCCCTTTTCTTGCTGGGTGGAGCTAAGTTCCCTCCCTGTAGCTTGACCAGCAGCCCTGAAGTTTGACCAGCAGCCAAACTACAGTAGGGAAAATGGCGTCTGTCTCACAGAGGATTTATTCCTACACGCTCTATGGGAAGCACTTCCGCAGTGACCCCGACCCTGCTGCAGGCCACTGTCGACCCCTGCCACTGCAGGAGACGTCAGGTTACTCAGAGGTGAGTCTGGCTCAGTCTCATGCAGGATCGCTATTCCCCTCTCCCGGATCACAGTGCACACAGACTTTCCAGTCCTCCTCAGCGACTCTGTGATTGGGTTAATGGTAACCTCCTCCAAAGGGAACTGAGTGCCGTCCTTCTGAGGCCTGCTCAAGGGCACTTCTAGCTCAAGGGGGCACCTGGACCCTCCAAAGCAGGTCTGGCTCAGTCCCTTGTGGGTGTCAGTGCTCCTTTCCCGGGTTTTGATCTGCAACAGGCTTTGTGCCTTTGGCCCGCCCAGCCTCTCTGGCGGGTATGAGATTTGACTTTTAAAAGTGCGATTGCGCCCCTCCTACCGTCTTGATGCGGCTTCTCCTTTGTTCTTCGATGTGGGGTGTCCTTTCTGTGATCAGATCCAACCTCCTTTTGTCGATGGTTGTTTCCCAGGAACTCATTGCAATTCAGGCGATTTTGCAGGAGAAATGAGTGCACGTCCTTCTGTGCCGTCATGTTAGCTCCACCCCCCTTAATTTAGGAAGTTCTTTCAACAAATGTCAAAAAAATGTTTAGAACACTCAGATAGGATTTTAGGTCATTGTGAAGCAATAGCTATTCACATAGCCAAAGCCAAATATAGAACAGACCTTTAAGGGGCAAATAAACTTAAATCTATTATCAAAGACAGTTCAGCTTTCCACGAAGATGGCGTTGAAGACAAAGAAGGAAGCCCCTCCCTCTCGTAAAGCCGAAGCCAAAGCAAAGGCTTTGAAAGTCAAGAAAAAGCCGGACTTCACTGACCTTCCGGCGGCCCAAAACACTGCGGCTCAGGCCCAAATGCCCTCGGAAGAGCGCCCCTAGGAGAAACAGGCTTGACCACTATGCCGTCATCAAGTTTCCCCTCACCACTGAGTCAGCCATGAAGAAGATAGAAGACAACAACACACTGGTATTCATTGTGGATGTCAAGGGCAGCAAGCATCAGATAAAGCAGGCTGTGAAGAAGCCCTATGGCATAGACGTGGCTAAGGTCAATACCCTGATCAGGCCTGACGGAGAGAAGAAGGCATACATTCGACTGGCTCCTGACTACGATGCCTTGAATGTTGCCAACAAAATTGGGATCATCTAAATGAAGTCCTCCTGGCTAATTTCAAATATAAAAGTTTTCACTTTAGAAAAAAAGAAAAAACAAAGACAGCTCAGCATCCATTTATTTAAAGGCAAACCTACTTAACTTTTAAACAGTCAGTCCTCACCATGTACAAAATTCTTTTCTCAGGGTCGCACCAGGGAACCGTGTGACAAAAGCACCAAGGAACCTAAACCACGCAGTCAAGGCACCAGCCAGAGAATGACTCACCGTTAGAAGATCCTTAGGAATGTGGAGGCAGTTCTTACGACGATTTGGGGTCTGTGAGGCCCTTGAGGGTGATCCGGGCTGGGGAAGAGGAAGCGAGAGTAAGTAGAAAGAAAACTGAGGATTCCACCTAAAATCCTATAAGGGAGGCAGTGACCAGGGAAAGATGGGCTCAATGTTTTGCTTCAACCATTGTGTACCTACCATGGTGCTCGGAAGTTTTGCTGGGGGCGGATGCCCTTGTGGCCTGATCCATTCCGTGACCCCTTATCCTCACATGGGAGTCTTCAAGTGGCAGGCACCCTAGTGGCCTTTAAATGCCTTGGACCCGTGCCCACACGATATTACTTGGCCTAGTCTTCAGTTAGGAAAGAAGTCAAGAGGAGAGACCCTCAGCTGGTCGGTGGTAGCTGCTGGGACAGTGGGCAGTGGGGCCTTTGGAACACACCAGAGGGTCACCCTGGCCAGAGTTCCTCAGTTGCTTCCATAGCCACTGGCCTGTTTGCAGAGGGTCCCTGGGAGAAAAGAGAAGCGAGAAGATGGGGGAAGAAACCCCAAGCTTCCAGTATGGGCCACCAAAATGTCGAGGTCCATGCACGGATTTGGAAAGAATTTCCAGACACAAGGCAGAGTGGGAGGAAAGTAAAGTTTAGTAGAGTTGGGGAAGGGACAGTCGTTGCCAGTATGGTGGGCCAATTTAAGGGAGAATCAGCATGGAAGATGCTGCTAGAACAGCGGGTCAGCTCAAAGAGAACCGATCTCCACAAACCTCCTTATCGCTTTCTGTACCCATTGGTTTGTTCTCCCATCTTGCAATTGTGATCTGTAAGTCAGACCTACTTTCTTTTCCCTTCATAAAATGAAATTCCATTTCTCATATCTCCTTGACTAAAAAACACTGTCTACTTTCTTTAACCAGCCAAGAACTGATCTTTAGACTAACAGTCTATAAATTGGCGAGCATAAATAGTAGTGATAATTTCTAAAAGCATTTGTTTTCTTAGAGACTCAGAATGACACCAAACAGTATTCATAAATAGTCCCAAATCTCTTTAGCTTCTCAGAGGAAATTAGTGTTCAGTCATAAATGTTTCAAAACCTTGTATTATTTAAAAATAACCTAGCTATTCGATACACTTCCATCACTTAGTTAGTACAACTCTTAGAAAAATGAAAGGTATCCCAGTCTGGAGAGAGTATTTGAGACATTCCTAAAGCATAATTATTCTTAATAGATTTATCTAAAGGCTCACATGCCATTTACCCTCTTTTTTAAATTGTTTTTTGTAAGTTTCTTCACTTGAGTTATTTTCTTTCCTGACACATTTGGACCAGATACAGTATTTTACTTATATTAAGCCTAGGCACAATGAAACTATTCTGAATGACTCAGACATGTCTATATTAGATTAACAGACAACATTAATACCAGATATTTAATTTTGAATATTTCCTAGTTCACGTGAACCTGAAAAATCATTTAGGTTTTCGTTTCTCTCTCTTTTTTTTTAAGATTTATTTATTTTGGGGGGGTCGGGTGGGGAGGGAGGGGAGGAGGCAGGCCACTTCTATTGGCCTTTCATTTATCCATTTGCATCCATCTTTGTTCTTTGGCCCATGTGGGCCTCCCATCACGATGGCCTCTGTTGTCGCAGAGCACCGGCTCTGGGTGCATGCACTCCAGAGCTCCAGCTCAGTAATTGGACACATTGGTCCAGCCGCTCTGCGACACCTGGGAGCTTCCCAGGCCAGGGATCAATCCAGCGCCCCTTGCACTGCAAGGCGGTGTCCTTACCCACTGGACCACCAGGGAAGCCCATTCATTTCTCTTTGATTTAGAATTGTTTGATCTGTAAGTGCTTTTCTTGAGGCCAGTTAAACTAGAGCTCATTCAGAAACTGATCTCAGCAGTCAGCAATATTATCCAAAAAACAGAGACACACACTGAGACATACATATAACCAAATAGACACAGCCAGAAATCCTATAGCTTTGTTTCCCAAACTTACTTATGAATCAGATGCCACAATATAAAACTCACTAATTGTAAATAACAGTTGGAAAAAGAAAGTTTAAAAAACTTCATTCCCTGTTTTTTTCCTCAGGTATTAGAGATAGTCTAGATAAGATAAGTGGTCTCAAGGCGTAGAAGGAGGCATTTCCTTAGAGCAAGAATTCTTAAAGAGACAATTGGACTTTCCCGTGGTCGCATCCATTTTTTCTTATTTTCAACCAAAAGTCAGACCAGAAAGGGCTCAAATTGGCCCTCATAACAAGGGAAGATTGGTCCCAGCAAGGATTGACCCTCTGGGGAAGCAGGGGTCTCAGTTTGATTGACTCTAGGCTGTTGATCGTAAGAGTAACTCCAGACCTAAGGGAACTTCAGGCCATTTTCTTACCCTGTATTAATAAAGATCTAATATTTGTAGCCATTTTTCTTGCCATTGGATCTTACATATAGGTTGACTGGTCATTTCCAAATGTTTTCAGGTGGTTCCCCAGTGGAGTGTGGAACCCTAGAGGAGGTGCTTTCCACATTAGCTTGAGCAGTTTGTACCAGATGTCTGCACACTGAAACCAAACCTAAGCCAAACCAGAACCTCACTAGCCGGGAGTCACACTTCAAAGAAAACAAAAGACAGAGATGTCCAGAACTCAAAAGCCAAGTGGCAAGAGCGCCCCAAAAGATGGCAAAGTGATGCCCAGATAGTAAAACCAAATGGCATACATGCCAAAGGCTGACTTCCCATCACCTGGCAGAGTCAGTGCTAGCAGCCTGTATGAGTTCTGACAGAGTTCAAGCGATTTCTTGTGGGATTCCTGTAAAGAACTTACTCTGTTGTTTCCACTTTTAGAAGCTTCAAGATAAAATAAGCACGGCCGGCATTCTTGTAACTGTGCGCGCAAAGCTATCAATTTTGGATACCAAGATGTCAGTTTGGGCATTTTAAGTTGAGATCTCTTTTAGTATACTTTCTCAATGAACAAAGTACTTGCAAGTATGAGCTCTGTATGTATTTGACATGAATCTGGCTGAAGTGTTCATCAGAGGTTGGTTTTCTGATGCCCCTTTGTTCATTTCTGCCCATTTACCTCTTTTTTTTTTTTTCTTAATTCTTTATTTTAAAGATTTTACAGAGTTTTGTTGTTCACAGACATACATGTACCCAGATCAGTCATATGCATATCCCTAGTCCCCACCCCCCAAATTCCCCCCATCCCACCCCTCCGGACCATTGCCCCATGCCATTGTGAGCACTCCTATTCCCTTAGCACAATGACAATAGCTATCTTTTCCACACATGACAGTATAGATTTCCATGTTACTCCCTCCATGCCTCCCCCTCCCTATTTCTTCCCCACAATGTCCCTATGTCTATGCTCTGTTTTTCCATGAGTTCCCTGCGTGTTATCAAGACCGTCCTACTAGATTCCATATATATGAGTTAATATACTGTACTTGTCTTTCTCTTTTTGACTGACTTCACTTTTTAGGATAGGTTCTAGAGCCAGCCACTTCATTAGGACTGAGTCTTCTGCATTTCTTTTAACAGCTGAGTAGTATTCCATTGTATATATGTACCAGAGCTTCTGTATCCATTCATTTGTCGATGGACATCTAGGTTGCTTCCATGTTCTGGCTATTGTATAGAGAGCTGCAGTGAACATTGGGGTACAGGTTCCTCTTTCATTTTTGATTTCATCAGGATATAAGCCTAATAGTGGGACTGCTGGGTCATAGGGTGCTTCTATTTTTAGTTTTTTAAGGAATCTCCATATTATCTTCCACAGAGGTTGTATTAATTTACATTCCCACCAGCAATGCAAGAGGGTTCCCTTTTCTCCACACCCTCTCCAGCATTTGTTGTCTGTCGATTTGTTGATGATGGCCATTCTGACAGGTGTGAGGTGGTATCTCATTGTGGTTTTAATTTGCATTTCTCTGATAATAGGTGAGGTTGAGCATCGTTTCATGTATTTTTGGGCCATCTGTATGTCATCTAAGTCATTATTAAATGTTTATTGTATCTTCTTTTTTTAAAAAATATCTAATCTGATTGATCTGGGAACATACATGTACAAAAATAAATAAATAAATAAAAAAAAAAAAAAAAATATCTGGCCTGTTTTATTGGTTTTGTACTTATTTTATTTTCATCCATCTGTATTCTTTGGCCTGTGTGGGCCTCCCATTGCAGTGGCCTCTCTTGTAGAGCACCAGCTCTTGGTGCATGTGCTCCAGAGCGCTGACTTCAAATTGGACAAACTGGCTCAGCTGCTCCGCGACACGTGGGATGTTTCCGGGCCAGGGATCAAACCAGTGCTCCTTGCACTGCAAGGTGGACCCTTTACCCACTGGACCACCAGGGAAGTCCTATTTTATCTTCTTGATCCATGCTTCTCATCTATTTATCTGTGCAGTCATTTTATTTCCGTGATTTTGGATCATGTTTGCTATAATTACTCTAAATTTTTTCTCTAGTAGACTATGTATTTCCTCTCCATTTGGTCTTGTTGGTTTTCACCATGTTCTTCTATCTGCTGCATGTTTCTTTGTCTTTTCATTTTGGCTGAAAGAATTCCTCTTGTTTGTGGAGTCTGCCCCTTGATGGATGATGTTGGACCAGTACCTTGTGAAGGTTTCCTGTTTATGGGGACTTGTGCCTCTGTTCTGGTGGATAGAACTGTATCTTGTCTCTCTGATGGACAGTGCCATGTCCAGTAGTGTGTTCTGGGATACCTAAGGGCTTAGCATAGCTTGAGGCAGTCTTCCTGCTAATAGGCAAGGTTGTATTCCTATTTTGCTGAAGACTTGGCATGAGGTGTCCAGCACTGGAGCTTGCTAGCCTTTGGATGGTGCCTGGTCTTAGTTTTGAGATAGAGGCCTTTGTGAGAGCTCTTGCTGGTTAATGTTCCATGAGGTTGTTAGTTTTCTTGTGGTCCAAAGCCCTGGACTCTGGTCTCCCACCTCAAAGGTTCAGGCCTGACCCCTAACTGTAGCACTAAGACTTCACAGGCCTCACAGAACAGAAGACAAAACCCCAAGACTAATGGTAAAAGAAATACTCAATAGCCAAGAACACCCAAAGAAACGCACACTTACAAAGAGAAAAGAAAAAAAAAAGAACAAAAATAAATAAAAACAGGGGTCAAACATGGAGAACAATCAATCCAACAAACAAACCTATAAGTGAAATTGAATATAGCAAAATAAAAAATTTGGAAAAATGCAATAGACTACTTATTTAAAAATAAGATTTAAAAAAGGAAAAAGTAAAACAAGAATGAATGAAAATATAAATAAAATACATTAGAATAATATGGAAAAGAAAAAAATCCAACAAAAATCCAGAGAGAGTGGTAGTGAAAGGAATGTGTTCCTGATTCCTCTATTGCCCTTTCCACACATAGAGCTCCAGCCAATCTGCCTACTTAGGAAGTCCTCCAATATTTCTAAGAAGTTCTTTTGCATCTACTGTGGGTACTATGGGATCAGCTCAGACTCCAATCCAGCCCTGCTTCAGCTTATACTTGCAGCCAAGTTTCACAAAAACACCCGAAGTCTGCAGTATTAAATTAATTGTGGGGATTTAATCCATTGCAACTGCAGCTGCACGAGTGCATTCCATTCCTCTTCTCCACTCACACAACTCCTGGTGCTCCACTTTGGTTTTGGGCCTGACTTTGCTTATAGGCTATCCTCTGGTGTCTGTTCCCCACCCAGACCAAATGAGGCAAAAGTTGAGAGCTTATTAGAGCTCGTTTGCTCAGGAGGACGGTAAGTAGGGATGGGTATGGAAGTCACAGTTGGGGTGTGTGGGGAGTGTTTGCTGTGACCTAGGCCTGTGGGAAGTTGCTAAAGTCTGAGGAAGACAGTGCACTCTTCCACTGGGACTGACCTCGGCCTTGAGTTCCTTGGCAGAGCAAAGCTGCCCAGGCTTTCAAGAAGGTATAGGTAGTACGTAAGCTGTGCCTGCTCACAGTTTGGTGGCCAGGCAGTTGGACTGCTGGTTATTTCCATGAGGTTGTTAGTTTTCTTGTGGTCCAAAGCCCTGGACTCTGGTCTCCCACCTCAAAGGTTCAGGCCTGACCCCTAACTGTAGCACTAAGACTTCACAGGCCTCACAGAACAGAAGACAAAACCCCAAGACTAATGGTAAAAGAAATACTCAATAGCCAAGAACACCCAAAGAAACGCACACTTACAAAGAGAAAAGAAAAAAAAAAGAACAAAAATAAATAAAAACAGGGGTCAAACATGGAGAACAATCAATCCAACAAACAAACCTATAAGTGAAATTGAATATAGCAAAATAAAAAATTTGGAAAAATGCAATAGACTACTTATTTAAAAATAAGATTTAAAAAAGGAAAAAGTAAAACAAGAATGAATGAAAATATAAATAAAATACATTAGAATAATATGGAAAAGAAAAAAATCCAACAAAAATCCAGAGAGAGTGGTAGTGAAAGGAATGTGTTCCTGATTCCTCTATTGCCCTTTCCACACATAGAGCTCCAGCCAATCTGCCTACTTAGGAAGTCCTCCAATATTTCTAAGAAGTTCTTTTGCATCTACTGTGGGTACTATGGGATCAGCTCAGACTCCAATCCAGCCCTGCTTCAGCTTATACTTGCAGCCAAGTTTCACAAAAACACCCGAAGTCTGCAGTATTAAATTAATTGTGGGGATTTAATCCATTGCAACTGCAGCTGCACGAGTGCATTCCATTCCTCTTCTCCACTCACACAACTCCTGGTGCTCCACTTTGGTTTTGGGCCTGACTTTGCTTATAGGCTATCCTCTGGTGTCTGTTCCCCACCCAGACCAAATGAGGCAAAAGTTGAGAGCTTATTAGAGCTCGTTTGCTCAGGAGGACGGTAAGTAGGGATGGGTATGGAAGTCACAGTTGGGGTGTGTGGGGAGTGTTTGCTGTGACCTAGGCCTGTGGGAAGTTGCTAAAGTCTGAGGAAGACAGTGCACTCTTCCACTGGGACTGACCCTCGGCCTTGAGTTCCTTGGCAGAGCAAAGCTGCCCAGGCTTTCAAGAAGGTATAGGTAGTACGTAAGCTGTGCCTGCTCACAGTTTGGTGGCAATTGCTACCTCTGGGGTTTGGACCCAGCAGTGTTGTTTTGTTCCTTGCCTCAGGCATTTGCCTTGGCTTTGACAGTGGCCAGTAAGTTTACATTCCCCTGTCTGGGACTGTAAACTTCATCCAGATCTAGTTCTGCCTCTTGTGCCCATTGAGGCTTTGGCTAGTTGTATCTACCTCTGGGATTGGGCAGTTAATAACCATTGTTTATCCCACCTATGGTGTGCTCAAATGAGGATTCTGGTGGTCTGCAAGCACAGGGAGTTAGAAGATCCCTGCTGCAATCATCTCTTACCTCTCTGGGATGCTCAAGATTTTCCCTGGACTCCCTCAACTATGTCATACTAGCCCCCTTAGAGTATGTTCATAGTGGTCAACCCCAGTCTTCTCCCTGGGGTCCAACTCCCAAATCTTGAGCCTTAGCACCCTGTCCCCACTTCCCATGATAGGCGTGCAAGCCCCTTTTCATCTGGGAAGTACTGTTCTATAATGATATCTGTGACAAATTCTCTGTTTTGTCTTCCAAGAACCTGTTGCTTCATTCCCCTGTGAGGTTCCAAGATTCCCCACTCTCCTTAACTGTGAGGGGGCTTCCAATTGTGTGGAAACTTTTTCTCCTTCACAACTACCTCCCCGGGGCACAGGTCCCAGTCCTGAAATCCTTTATCTCTCTCTCTCTCTCTCTTTTTTTAATCATTATCTCTTGCCCTACTTTATGAGGGGATTGGCTTGCCTCTGGAAGTCTGGGGTTTTCTGCCAGTTTTCAGAAGGTTTTTTTAAGGTGTTGCTCCACAAGTAGATACATATTTGATGTGTTTCTCCAGAGGGAGGTGATCTTCCTGTATTATTCCTCCACCGTCTTGAAAGTCCTCCTCCCATTATTTTCATTTTATGGAAATGAAAACAGGGATATGATGAAGCAAAATTCCTTCATTCGTTTTTGAGAAGAATCATAGAATAAACCAACCAGTTGGTCTGAAAATCTCCTGAATAGATTCTTAAAGTTGCCACAGATTCTGGTATCAAGCTTTCTTCTAAGGTTCTCATACTGTGGACTATGGAAAGTACAGTGAACATTGTAGTTGCATCTGATTCTGAATTGCAAATAACACACAGCTACACCACCACTAAATCTCACCATCACTAACATTAGATAAAATGATATTTAAAAAATTGGAATATTATGAGCTACTCTGATTCCCTAGGTTTCCAAGTGCTTGGGGGTAGTTTAAAGGAGATTACATTTTTTCTAACGTATTTTCACTTGTCCCTGGATAACTCATCCCTCCCTAAATTTCTATGTTTTCCCTGATATTAACAGTGTGATAGAGATGTGAGGATATTCTGGTTTGGGATGGATATATATCAGGTCTTGGGAATTCACAAGGCACAACAATATTGCATGTATTCCATAGACAGAAACCTGTGAAGACAATAATGATAAATAGGATTTGATTGATTTATTTCAGCTATGTATCAATGTTATAATCATGTCTATTCCTTATAACAGTCCTATAAATTAGACAATACTAGTTCCATTTAGTGAAGAAAACTGAGTCTCGGGGATCTTTTAGCATTCATAAATGCAACTGATATCCCTTTGATTTGGGCATCAGGTCCAAATTCCATGACCACCTAATGCCAAAACTAAATTCCATATACTAACATTTAGATTTTTTTTCTCCTGTCCTTGGAGGGAAGCATAAGCAGCGTTGCTGATTCTCGAGCTAATTTTCTCTCTTTTAATCCATATTCTTTCTTAACTTTGGACAAAAGAAGAAAAAAGTATAAACTGAAATTTCTTATATCACAGAAATCCTCCAGTATGGTTTTCTGGGTTAAGTTCAATACTGGGGCAGAGGTTCAAGTCCATTGATATTTCAGCAAGTTTAAACTGATCTGTTTCCTTTCATATGGCTTTTAGTCTCTTCTTTCCTTTAGAGAAGTAATACGAACCACCAGTTTGTTCTCTGTGTCTATGAATTGACAGAGGGGAGGAGGGTGGAGGCTAGACAAAACAAGTGAAAGAGATGACGGGGAACAAGCTTGCAGCTATAAAATGAGTAAGTCAGGGAATGTAGTATACATATAGGGAATATAGTCAAAATTATTGTGGCAACTTTGTGTTGTGACAGATAGTAACTTGTCTGATTGTGGTGATCTTTTCATAATGTATAAAAATGTCAAATCACTATGTGATATACCTGAAACTAATATAACATTGTGTGTTGATTATAACTCAATAAAACCTCCCAAATTATTTTTGTTCTTGGAGATTTGTTAAATCCATATATATGACCTTAAAGAAGTATTGTAAAAAGATAATGCTGATATAGCATTAGGAAAACATAAAAGTCCATTTTATTTCTCTCCATTGCTTTCTTGTAATAAATTATCAAATAGGAAAAATAATTTATGGATATCCTGCTCTCCAGTTGTCCACACTAATATCAGATGAAAAGTATTCCCTCATTAAGAAAGAGCTGTCAAAATATATTCATCTTTTCAGGTGAACACAATTAAAGATTGTATAGTTGTTTGGTGATCATTTTATCCCTGCATGCTGCTAGGTTGCCACACCCACCAACTCAGCTATTTGGAATATTCCTGTCAGTTTCTTTGATGAAAGATGCAACTGGTCCTTCATCACTATCCTGCTTTCCCTTCCCCTCCCCTCATTTGTCCCAATTCCCTTTAAAGTCTCTCATCCTATCAAACCAATTCAATCACAAAGGCCTTTAAGTGTACATTAAAAACAAGGACATTCTGCTGCTTCATGGCATCTAGTTCTCAACTGGAATTTTTGCCTGGAATACTATATTGCCAGGCCCTGTTGACATTCACCTTCGCTTTGCCCTTAGGACATATGACATGCATTCATGAATTTTAATTATTGCTTCTCTTGATCCCTCAGCTAGGGAAAGGTTGCTCTGTGAAGCTGTAACCATTTTCTTATTGCTGGAAGCATTTATATGGTCAGGACCCACTGTATCTCCTATGAAATATTAGCAAGTAGCAATACAGTTAGTCTTACAAAAGGAATAAAAAAAAAAGATTTATTCTAATGCTGGCAGAAATCTTGGAGAAAATCGTTTAACTTTTGAGTTATTTCATTTATTACATTTTTAATAATACATTTTTTTTCTTTTTTTCCTTTATTTTAAAGATTTTACAGAGTTTTGTTGTTCAACAACATGTATGTTCCCAGATCATTCATATGCATATCCCTGGACCCTCCCCCCACCCATTTCCCCCTCTCCCATCCCTCCAGACCATCGCCCCAAGTGGTTGTAGGTACTCCTATTCCCCTAGCACAATGACAATAGCTATCTTTTCCACACATAACACTATAGGTTTCCATGTTACTCCCTCCATGCCTCCCTCCCACTGTTCAGTCTCCACAATGTCTTTATGTCTATTCTCTGTTTTTTCATGAGTTCACTGCTTGTGTTATCATGACCATCCTACTAGATCCCATATATATGAGTTAGTATACTATACTTGTCCTTCTCTTTTTGACTTACTTCACTTTTTATGGTAGGTTCTAGAGCCAGCCACCTCATTAGGACTGAGTCTTCTGCATTTATTTTAACAGCTGAGTAGTATTCCATTGTATATATATAACAGAGCTTCTGGATCCATTCATTTGTCGATGGACATCTAGGTTGCTTCCATGTTCTGGCTATTGTATAGAGAGCTGCAATGAACATTGGGATACAGGTGCCTCTTTCAGTTTTGATATCATCAGGATATAGGCTTAATAGTGGGATTGCTGGGTCATAGAGTGCTTCTATTTTTAGTTTTTTAAGGAATCTCCATATTGTCTTCCATAGAGGCTGTATCAATTGACATTCCCACCAGCAATGCAAGAGGGTTCCCTTTTCTCCGCACCCTCTCCAGCATTTAGTGTCTGCAGATTTTTTGATGAAGGCCATTCTGACGGGTGTGAGGTGATGTCTCGTTGTAGTTTTAATTTGCATTTCTCTAATAATAAGCGTGATTGAGCATCGTTTCATGTGCTTTTGGGCCATCTATATGTCCTCTTTGGAGAGGCGTCTCTTTAGATCTTTTTCCCATTTTTTGATTGGGCTGCTCATTTTCCCTGTGCTGAATTGTCTGAGTTGCTTGTAGATTTTGGAGATTAATTCTTTGTCTGCTGTTTCATTTGTTATGATTTTCTCCCACTTTGTGGGCTGTCTGTTTAGCTTTTTTGTAGTTTCTTTTGCTGTATAAAAGCTTTTAAGTTTCATGAGGTCCCATATGTTCATTTTTCTTTTCAGTTCCGCTGTACTAGTAGGTGAGTTAGAGAAGATCTTGCTTTGATAGATGTCCTTGAGGGTTTTGCCTATATTCTCCTCTAAGAGTTTGATGGTTTCTGGTCTTGCATTTAGGTCTTTAATCCATTATGTGTTGATCTTAGTGTATGGTGTCAGGGAATGTTCCAACTTCATTTTTTTTGCAGGTAGCTGTCCAATTTTCCCAGCACCATTTGTTGAAGAGGCTGTCTTTGTCCCCTTTTATAGTTTCACCTTCTTTGTCAAAAATAAGATAACCATAGGTGCGTGGGTTGATCTCTGGATTCTCGATCTTGTTCTATTGATCTATAGTTCTGTTTCTGTGCCAGTACCATACTGTCTTGATGACTGTTGCTTTGTAGTAGAGTCTGAAGTTAAGGGAGGCTGGTCCCTCCAACTCCGATTTTTTTTCCCAGGATTGCTTTGGCTATTCGAGATCTTTTGTGTTTCCATATGAACTGTGTTATTGTTTGGTCTAGTTCTGTGAAAAATGTCAATGGAAGTTGGATAGGTATTGTATTGAATCTGTAGATGATATTTGGTAGTATGGTCATTTTCATAATATTGATTCTTCTGACCCAGGAACATGGAATATCTTTCCATCTGTTTAAATCTTTTTAATGTCTCTCATGAGTGTCTTGTAATTTTCTGTGTACAGTTCTTTTGTTTCTTTGGGTAGGTTTATTTCTAGATATTCGATTCTCTTGGTTGCAGTGGTGAAGGGGACTGCCTCTTTGATTTCGTTTTCTGATTTTTCATTGTTTGTGTATAGGAATGCCAGTGATTTCTGTGTGTTGACTTTGTATCCTGGGACTTTGCTGAATTCATTGATTAGCTCTAGTAGCTTTGTAATAGAGTCTTTGGGATTTTCTATGTATAATATGTCATCTGAAAAAAGAGAGAGCTTGACTTCTTCCTTTCCAATCTGGATTCCTTTGATTTCTTTCTCTTCTCTTATTGCTCTTGCTAGGACTTCCAGGACTATATTGAATAGTAGTGGTGAAAGTGGACACCCCTGTCTTCTTCCTGATCTTAGAGGGAATGCTTTCAGTTTTTCACCATTGGGGATAATGTTCACCGTGGGCTTCTCATATATGGCTTTCACTATGTTGAGATAGGTTCCTTCTATGCCCATTTTCTGAAGCTTTTATCATAAATGGGTGTTGTACTTCGTCGAAGGCTTTTTCTGCATCGATTGAGATGATCATGTGATTTTTGTCATTCAGTTTGTTGTTATGGTGTATCACATTGATTGATTTGCGGATGTTGAAGAATCCTTGCATGCCTGGAATGAACCTGACCTGATAATGATGTATGAGTTTTTTGATGTGTCATTGAATTCTGTTTCCTAGGATTTTGTTGAGGATCTTGGCATCTAAGTTCATCAGAGAAATTGGTCTGTAATTTTCCTTTTTTGTGTTGTCTTTGCCTGGTTTGGGTATCAGGGCGATGGTGGCCTCATAGAATGTGTTTGGAAGTTTTCCTTCCTGTGCAATTTTGTGAAAGAGTTTTAGAAGGACAGGCATTAGCTCTTCTTTAAATGTTTGGTAGAATTCGGCTGTGAAGCCATCTGGCCCTGGGCTTTTACTTTTGGGTAGATTTTTCATCACAAAGTCGATTTCTGAGCTTGTGATTGGGTTGTTCAAAGTTTCTGTTTCTTCCTGGTTCAGTCTTGGGAGATTGATCTTCCCCAAGAAACTGTTCATTTCTTCCAGGTTGTCCAGTTTGTTGCCATAGAGTTGCTCATAATAGTCTCTTAGAATCCTTTGGATTTCTGCATTATCTGTTGTAATCTCTCCTTTTTTGTTTTTGATTTTGTTGATCTGGTTCTTCTCTCTCTTTTTCTTAATGAGTCTGGCCAGTGGCTTGTCAATTTTGTTTACCTTTTCAAAGAACCAGGTTTTTGTTTTATCTTTACTATTGTTTCTTTTGTTTCTTTTTCATTTATTTCTGCTCTGATCTTTATGATTTCTCTTCTTCTGCTGGCTTTGGGGTGTTTTGTTCTTCCTTCTCCAATTGTTTTAAGCGGAGGGTTAGGTCATCTGCTTCACATTTTCCTAGTTTCTTGAGGTGGGATTGTATTGCTATAAATTTCCCTCTTAGAACTGCTTTTGCGGTATCCCATAGGTTTTGCACTGTCGTGTGTTCAGTGTCATTTTCTTCTAGGAATGAACCTGACCTGATAATGATGTATGAGTTTTTTGATGTGTCATTGAATTCTGTTTCCTAGGATTTTGTTGAGGATCTTGGCATCTAAGTTCATCAGAGAAATTGGTCTGTAATTTTCCTTTTTTGTGTTGTCTTTGCCTGGTTTGGGTATCAGGGCGATGGTGGCCTCATAGAATGTGTTTGGAAGTTTTCCTTCCTGTGCAATTTTGTGAAAGAGTTTTAGAAGGACAGGCATTAGCTCTTCTTTAAATGTTTGGTAGAATTCGGCTGTGAAGCCATCTGGCCCTGGGCTTTTACTTTTGGGTAGATTTTTCATCACAAAGTCGATTTCTGAGCTTGTGATTGGGTTGTTCAAAGTTTCTGTTTCTTCCTGGTTCAGTCTTGGGAGATTGATCTTCCCCAAGAAACTGTTCATTTCTTCCAGGTTGTCCAGTTTGTTGCCATAGAGTTGCTCATAATAGTCTCTTAGAATCCTTTGGATTTCTGCATTATCTGTTGTAATCTCTCCTTTTTTGGTTTTGATTTTGTTGATCTGGTTCTTCTCTCTTTTTCTTAATGAGTCTGGCCAGTGGCTTGTCAATTTTGTTTACCTTTTCAAAGAACCAGGTTTTTGTTTTATCTTTACTATTGTTTCTTTTGTTTCTTTTTCATTTATTTCTGCTCTGATCTTTATGATTTCTCTTCTTCTGCTGGCTTTGGGGTGTTTTGTTCTTCCTTCTCCAATTGTTTTAAGCGGAGGGTTAGGTCATCTGCTTCACATTTTCCTAGTTTCTTGAGGTGGGATTGTATTGCTATAAATTTCCCTCTTAGAACTGCTTTTGCGGTATCCCATAGGTTTTGCACTGTCGTGTGTTCAGTGTCATTTTCTTCTAGGAATTGTTTAATTTCTCCTTTGATTTCCTCAATGATCAGTTGTTTTTTTGGGTATGTATTGTTTAATCTCCATGTGCTTTAGTGTTTTTAGGGTTTTTATTCTGGTAGTTGATCTCCAGTCTCATTGCATTGTGGTCCGAGAAGATGGTTGATATAATTTCGGTTTTCTTGTACTGACTGAGGTTAGCTTTGTGGCCCAAGATGTGGTCTATCCTGGAGAATGTTCCGTGAGCACTTGAGAAGAAAGTGTATTCTTCTGCTTTTGGATGGAACGTCCTAAAGATATCGATGAGGTCCATCTTTTCCAGTGTGGCATTTAAGGCTTGTGTTTCTTTATTAATTTTCTGTTTTGTTGATCTGTCCATTGGCGTGAGAGGAGTGTTAAAATCTCCTACTATTATTGTGTTATTGTTGATTTCTTCTTTTATGTCTGAAAGTACCTGTCTTATGTATTGAGGTGCCCCTGTGTTGGGTGCGTAGATATTCATGACTGTTATGTCTTCCTCTTGGATAGATCCCTTAATCATGATGTAGTGACCTGCCTTGTCTCTTAGAATCTTCTTTACTTTAAAGTCTATTTTGTCTGATATGAGGATTGCTACTCCAGCTTTCTTTTGATTTCCACTTGCATGGAGTATCTTTTTCCAGCCTTTCACTTTTAGTCTCTAGGTCTGAAGTGGGTCTCTTGTAGACAGCATATATATGGGTCTTGCTTCTGGATCCATTCAGCCAGCCTGTGTCGTTTGGTTGGAGCATTTAATCCATTTACGTTCAAAGTAATTATTGATACAAATGTTCCTATTGTCATCTTCTTAGAAGTTTGGGGTTTGATTTGTGGGACTTCTTCTACTCTTGTATTTCTTGGCTATATCAGGCCCTTTAACACTTGTTGTAGGGCTGATTTTGTGGTACAGAATTCTTTTAGTTTTTGCTTGTCTGTGAAGCTTTTGACTTCACCATCGATTCTGAATAAGATTCTTGCTGGGTAGAGAATTCTTGGTTGGAGGTTATTCTCTTTTAGCCATTTGAATGTGTCTTGCCATTCTCTTCTGGCCTGTAGGGTTTCTGTTGAGAGATCCGCAATTAAACGTATGGGGTTTCCTTTATATGTTATTTGTTGTTTGCTCCTAGCTGCTTTTAGGAATCTGTCTTTATATTTAGTCTGCGTTAGTTTGATTCGAATGTGCCTTGGTGTGTTTCTTCTGAGGTTTATCCTGTATGGAACTCTTTGTGCTTCTTGGACGTGGTTGACTATTTCCTTTCCCATGTTGGGGAAGTTTTCAACTGTAACCTCTTCAAGAATTTTTTTTTTAACGTTTCTTCCCCTCTTCTTCTTCTGGAACTCCTATAATTCTAATGTTGGTGCCTTTGATATTGTCCCATAGGTCTCTGAGGCTCTCCTAAGTTCTTTTAGTTCTTTTAGTTTTGCTGTGTTCTTCAGCACTTACTTCCACCAGTCTGTCTTCCAGCTCACTTATGTGTTCTTCAGCCTCTGATACTCTACTGTTGAGACCTTCTCTAGTACTTTTGAGTTCAGCAATTGAGTTAGTTGTCTCCATTTGCTTATTTTTCATTTCTTGCATGTCTCTTCTCAATGCACTAATTTCCTCTAATATTCTGTTTTCGGTGTTTTGCATCCTCATTAGTATAGCTTTTCTGAATTCTCTTTCAGATAGTTTGTCTATCTCCTCCTCTGTCATTTGAAGTGGTATTTCTCTAGCTTGGTCCTTCATTTGTGCAGTGTTTCTCTGACGTTTCATTATTAGGTCTCTTTTTCTTGTCATTGTAGACAGCATATATATGGGTCTTGCTTCAATAGTTTTTAATTAATCCATTTACGTTCAAAGTAATTATTGATACAAATGTTCCTATTGTCATCTTCTTAGAAGTTTGGGGTTTGATTTGTGGGACTTCTTCTACTCTTGTATTTCTTGGCTATATCAGGCCCTTTAACACTTGTTGTAGGGCTGATTTTGTGGTACAGAATTCTTTTAGTTTTTGCTTGTCTGTGAAGCTTTTGACTTCACCATCGATTCTGAATAAGATTCTTGCTGGGTAGAGAATTCTTGGTTGGAGGTTATTCTCTTTTAGCCATTTGAATGTGTCTTGCCATTCTCTTCTGGCCTGTAGGGTTTCTGTTGAGAGATCCGCAATTAAACGTATGGGGTTTCCTTTATATGTTATTTGTTGTTTGCTCCTAGCTGCTTTTAGGAATCTGTCTTTATATTTAGTCTGCGTTAGTTTGATTCGAATGTGCCTTGGTGTGTTTCTTCTGAGGTTTATCCTGTATGGAACTCTTTGTGCTTCTTGGACGTGGTTGACTATTTCCTTTCCCATGTTGGGGAAGTTTTCAACTGTAACCTCTTCAAGAATTTTTTTTTTAACGTTTCTTCCCCTCTTCTTCTTCTGGAACTCCTATAATTCTAATGTTGGTGCCTTTGATATTGTCCCATAGGTCTCTGAGGCTCTCCTAAGTTCTTTTAGTTCTTTTAGTTTTGCTGTGTTCTTCAGCACTTACTTCCACCAGTCTGTCTTCCAGCTCACTTATGTGTTCTTCAGCCTCTGATACTCTACTGTTGAGACCTTCTCTAGTACTTTTGAGTTCAGCAATTGAGTTAGTTGTCTCCATTTGCTTATTTTTCATTTCTTGCATGTCTCTTCTCAATGCACTAATTTCCTCTAATATTCTGTTTTCGGTGTTTTGCATCCTCATTAGTATAGCTTTTCTGAATTCTCTTTCAGATAGTTTGTCTATCTCCTCCTCTGTCATTTGAAGTGGTATTTCTCTAGCGTGGTCCTTCATTTGTGCAGTGTTTCTCTGACGTTTCATTATTAGGTCAATTTTTGTTTCTTTGTGTGTGTCTGTGTGTATGGAGTTCTTTTTCCCACCAGGCTTCTTGGTTGAATTCTCCCTTCCTTGGGTTTCTGTCCTTGTAGAAGGGTTCAGTGGTTTGTGTCTTGGATGGTGTTAGGCCTTTTTTACAGGTGAATAATCTCTAGTGTTATATGTTCTTTGATAGTGTGGGGTCTTGGAATCAGGGCTTCCGCTCCGAGGATCCTTGGTTTGATGATTGGTCAAGGGGTGTAGGCTCTATGTCTGGTTTGCTATGGTGTTCCGTGGTATTAGTTCACATACTAGCATCTGAGGAACAAGAGGTGCATCCCTGATGGGTGGCAGTCAAAAAAGCATGCAGATGTTTTCTAACATAATCATAAGATATACATACATACACAGCAATCCCCATAACTGACCAGTTTTACAGAGATAAGGCACAGGAAATCTTTCTGGCAATTCGTGCAATCATAGATGATACTTGCCCGTTAAGCTTTGAATTAATTGAAATAGTGCCTGAATAATAGATCTAGCACAAGGTTCTGGCTTGGATAATTACAATGAGAGCAATTTTTAATTAGGACATGTGTTGGGGGTGACAAGGAGGAGAGTCTATTGGTAATAAAAAGGAAAAGATTCTTCTTGGAAGTATTTTATAGGATTAGGTAGCAAAGATTAGTGTGTGTACTGTTTAGTGTATTTGGAAGAGAATAGTGGAGACAGGAGGATAGGAAATAATTTATCTAGAGGATATTGGTAGATAGGAAAATGTTTTGCATTTAGAACATAGAGGAAGAAAGCAGTGGGAAGGAGGAAAGAGAATTAGAGGTTTTTCAAGAATTAAAATTAAAAAAAATACAATAAAATAAAAGTCAAAAAAAGAAATTAAAAATTAAAAAGGGCAGAAAAAATTAAGAGAACAAAAAACACAAAAAACAAAACAAACAAATGAAAACAACAACCAAAAAAAACAAAAACAAAAACAAAACCAGAATAAACAATCAACCTAATAAAACCCAAACCAGACCAATCAATTGAATAAGCAAAATAGTCTACCAGAAATAAACAAGCAGAAGAAAAAAAAAAAAAAAGAAAAAAAAAGTTAAATACTGTCCCTGGTTTTTATCTTCTCATCTGCCTGTTGAGAACCAATCTGCTCTTGACGGTGGTGTCTGGATGGCATAGTCTTTCCCTTATAGCACCGGTTGCTATGGTTTCTGTTTATGTGTTCAGCAAAATGAGGGCTTTGCTGCCATACTGGGTGCTGGCCGGGACGTTGGTCTGATCCTAGTCAGTCGGGCGGAGGCAGCGGTGCACGCAGTCCTGTGTTGGAGGGGGGCACCCTGGCTCTCCTGTGCACTCGCCTGTAGTCTCTAATTCCTGCTCTTTCCCCGACTTCCTCCACTGCTGCTGCAGATCTAGGGTTCGCGGGCTCCTCCTCCACTGGTACACGCACACTGCCAGTTACGTGTCTAAGTCCCAAAGGCGGGCGCGAGCTTTCCCGTCCAGCTTATGCCTGGTCCCTGGTCAGCCACCCGTGGGCGACTTCCCCTCTCCATTCAGCAAGCCCTCCAGTTGAAGTGGCTGAACCTACCTGTGCCGCAGCTCCTCGCAGCACTGTGGCTCCTCGTGGCGGCAGGTTCTGGCAGCTCCTCGTAGCGGCGGGTTCCCTGTATTGATTTTTGCATCCCGCAACTCTGCTGAATTCGTTGATTAGTTCTAGTAGTTTTCTAATAGTGTCTTTGGGGTTTTCTATGTACAATATCATGTCATCTGTGAATAGAGAGAGTTTTACTTCTTCTTTTCCAATCTGGATTCCGTTTATTTCTTTCTCTTCTCTTATTGCTGTTGTTAGAACTTCCAGGACTATGTTGAATAATAGTGGTGAAAATGGGCACCCTTGTCTTGTTTCTGATCTTAGAGGGAATGCTTTCAGTTTTACACCGTTGAGGATAATGTTCACTGTGGGCTTCCCATATATGGCTTTCACTATGTTGAGATAGGATCTTTCTATGTCCATTTTTTTAAACATTTATTTTTTATTTATTTATCTTCTGGTGGGTGGGATGGGGAGGGAAGGGGACAAGCGAGCCACTTCTATTGGTCTTTCATTTCTCTATTTTCATCCATCTTTGTTCTTTAGCTCTTGTGGGTCTCCCATTGCAGTGGCCTCTGTTGTCGCAGAGCACTGGCTCTGGGCGCATGCACCCCAGAGCTCCAGCTCGGTAATTGGACACATCAGTCCAGCCGCTTCATGGCACGTGGGATCTTCCCAGGCCAGGGATCGAACCAGCGCTGCTTGCACTGCAAGGCGCTGCCTTACCCACTGGACCACCAGGGGGAGTCCTCTATGCCCATTTGTTTGAAGAGTTTTTATCATAAATGGATGTTGTACTTGGGTGAAGGTTTTTTCTGCATCTATTGAGATTATCATGTGATTTTTGTCTCTCAGTTTGTTGATTTGGTGCATCACATTGATGGATTTGCGGATATTGAAGAGTCTTGCATGCCTGGGATGAACCTGACTTGATCATGATGTATGAGTTTTTTGATGTGTTGTTGAATTCTGTTTGGTAGGATTTTGTGGAGAATCTTGGCATCTAAGTTCATCAGTGAAAGTGACCTATAATTTTCTTTTTGTGTGTTGTCTTTGCCTGATTTTGGTATCATGGTGATGGTGGCCTTTTAGAATGTGTTTGAAAGTGTTCCTTTCTGTGCAATTGTTTGGAAGAGTTTTCAAAGCACAAGCATTAGCTCTTCTTTAAATGTTTGGTAAAATTCACCTGTGAAGCCATCTGACCCTGGGATTTTATTTTTGGCTAGATTTTTAATCACAAAGTCAGTTCCTGAGCTTGTGATAGAGTTGTTCATACTTTCCATTTCTTCCTGGTTGAGTCTTGGGAGATTAATCTCCAAGAAACTGTCCATTTCTTCCAGGTTGTCCAGTTTGTTGCCATATAGCTGTTCATAATAGTCTTTTATAATCCGTTCGATTTCTGCCTTATCTGTTGCAATCTCTCCTTTTACATTTTTGATTTTGTTGATCTGGTTCTTCTCTCCTTTTCTCTTGATGTGTCTGGCCAGTGGTTTGTCAGTTTTGTTCATCTTTTCAAAGAACCATCTTCTCATTTTGTTTATCTTTACTATTGTTTCTTTCATTTCTTTTTCATATATTTCTGCTCTGATCTTTATGATTTCTCTTCTTCTGCTGGCTTTGGGGTGCTTTTGTTCTTATTTCTCCAATTGTTTTAAGCATTGCATTAGGTCGTCTGTTTGATATTTTTCTTGTTTATTGAGGGAGGATTGTATCTCTATAAACTTCCCTTTTAGAACTACTTTTGTGGTTTTCCATTGGTTTTGCACTGTCGTGTGTTCATTGTCATTTTCTTCTAGCAATATTTTTATTATTTCTTTGATTTGCTTGGTAATCAGTTTGATTTTAAGTATATTTTGTTTAATCTCCATGTGCTGTGTTTTCAACAGTTTTTTTCCTGTAGTTGATCTCTAGTCTCATTGTATTGTGGCCAGAGAGGATGGCTGATATAATTTCAATTTTCTTGAATTTACTGAGGTTTGATTTGTGACCCAAGATGTGATCTACCCTGAAGAATGTTCCATGATCACTTGAGAAGAAAGTGTATTCTTCTGATTTTGGATGGAAGGTCCTAAAGAGATCCATGAGGTCCATCTCTTCTAGTGTGTCCTAAGTCTTGTGTTTCTTTATTAATTTTCTGTTTTGAGGATCTGTCCATTGGTGTGAGAAGAGTGTTAAAGTCTCCTACTATTATTGTATTATTGTTGCTATCCTCTTTATGTCTGAAAGTGTTTGTCTTATGTATTGGGATGCTCCTGTGTTGGGTGCATAGATATTTATAATCACTATGTGTTCCTCATGGATTGATCTCTGAAGCCATCTGACCCTGGGATTTTATTTTTGGCTAGATTTTTAATCACAAAGTCAGTTCCTGAGCTTGTGATAGAGTTGTTCATACTTTCCATTTCTTCCTGGTTGAGTCTTGGGAGATTAATCTCCAAGAAACTGTCCATTTCTTCCAGGTTGTCCAGTTTGTTGCCATATAGCTGTTCATAATAGTCTTTTATAATCCGTTCGATTTCTGCCTTATCTGTTGCAATCTCTCCTTTTACATTTTTGATTTTGTTGATCTGGTTCTTCTCTCCTTTTCTCTTGATGTGTCTGGCCAGTGGTTTGTCAGTTTTGTTCATCTTTTCAAAGAACCATCTTCTCATTTTGTTTATCTTTACTATTGTTTCTTTCATTTCTTTTTCATATATTTCTGCTCTGATCTTTATGATTTCTCTTCTTCTGCTGGCTTTGGGGTGCTTTTGTTCTTATTTCTCCAATTGTTTTAAGCATTGCATTAGGTCGTCTGTTTGATATTTTTCTTGTTTATTGAGGGAGGATTGTATCTCTATAAACTTCCCTTTTAGAACTACTTTTGTGGTTTTCCATTGGTTTTGCACTGTCGTGTGTTCATTGTCATTTTCTTCTAGCAATTTTTTTATTATTTCTTTGATTTGCTTGGTAATCAGTTTGATTTTAAGTATATTTTGTTTAATCTCCATGTGCTGTGTTTTCAACAGTTTTTTTCCTGTAGTTGATCTCTAGTCTCATTGTATTGTGGCCAGAGAGGATGGCTGATATAATTTCAATTTTCTTGAATTTACTGAGGTTTGATTTGTGACCCAAGATGTGATCTACCCTGAAGAATGTTCCATGATCACTTGAGAAGAAAGTGTATTCTTCTGATTTTGGATGGAAGGTCCTAAAGAGATCCATGAGGTCCATCTCTTCTAGTGTGTCCTAAGTCTTGTGTTTCTTTATTAATTTTCTGTTTTGAGGATCTGTCCATTGGTGTGAGAAGAGTGTTAAAGTCTCCTACTATTATTGTATTATTGTTGCTATCCTCTTTTATGTCTGAAAGTGTTTGTCTTATGTATTGGGATGCTCCTGTGTTGGGTGCATAGATATTTATAATCACTATGTGTTCCTCATGGATTGATCTCTTGATCATTATATAGTGTCCTGCCTCGTCTCTTACAGTCTTCTGTATTTTAAGGTCTATTTTGTCTGGTATGAAGATTGCTACTCCAGCTTTCTTTTGATTTCCATTTGCATGGAATATCTTTTTCCAGCCTCTCACTTTCAGTCTATGAGTGTCTCTAGGTCTGAAGTGGGTCTCTTGTAGACAGCATATAGATGGGTCTTGCTTCTGTATCCATTCTGCCAGCCTGTGTCTTTTGGTTGGAGCATTTAGTCCATTCAAATTCAAAGCAATTATTGATATGAATGCTCCTATTGTCATCTTCTTAGATATTTGGGGTTTGATTTGTACTGCTTCTCCTACTTTTGTATTTATTGGCTATATCAGGCCCTTTAACACTTGTTGTAAGGCTAGTTTCGTGGTACAAAATTCTTTTAGCTTTTGCTTGTCTGTGAAGCTTTTGACTTCTCCATTAATTCTAAATGAGATCCTTACTGGGTAAAGAATTCTTGGTTGGAGGTTATTCTCTTTTAGCCGTTTAAATGTGTCCTGCCTTTCTCTTCTGGCCTGCAAGGTTTCTGTTGAACGATTAGCAGTTAAACGTATTGGGTTAACTTTATATTTTATTTGTTGTTTGTTCCTAACTGCTTTAAGTGTGCTGTCTTTATATTTAGTGTGTGTTAGCTTGATGAGAATGTTCCTTGATGTTGTTTCTGCTTGGGTTTATCCTGTATGGAACTCTTTGTGCTTCTTGGACTTGGTTGACTATTTCCTTTCCCATGCTGGGGAAGTTTTCAACTATAACCTCTTCAAGAATTGTTTCATAGCCTTTCTTTCCCTATTCTTCTTCTGGGACTCCTATAATTCTAATGATGGTGCGTTTGATATTGTCCCATAGGTCTCTGATGCTATCCTAAGTTCTTTTGATTCTTTGTGCTTTGTTCTGGTCTTCAGCAGTTATTTCCACCATTCTGTCTTCCAGTTCACTTATCTGTTCTTCTGCCTCTGATACTCTACTATTGAGACCTTCTATAAGTATTTTTGAGTTCAGCAATAGTGTTATTTGTCTCTATCTGCTTATTTTTCATTTCTTGCACGTCTCTTCTCAGTGCACTAATATCCCTTAATATTCTGTTTTTGGTGTTTTGAATCCTTGCTTGTATTGCTCTTCTGAATTCTCTATCAGATAATTTGTCTGTCTCCTCTTCTGTTATTTGTAACTGCGTTTCTCTAGTTTGTTCCTTCATTTGTGCAGTGTTTCTCTGTCTTTTCATTTTTATGTTAATTTCCATTTCTTTGTGTGTGTCTGTGTGTTGGAGGTCTTTTCCCCCAGGTTTCGTGGTTGGACTTTCTCTTCCTTTCGGTTTCTGTCCTTGTAGAAGGAGTCAGTAGTTTGTGTCTTAGGTGGTGTTCGGTCTTCTTTGTAGGTGAATAGTCTCTAGTGTTGTATGTTCTTTGATATTGTGGAGTCTTGGAATCAGGGCTTCCACTCTGAGGATCCTTGGTTTGATGTCTGGTCAAGGGGTGTAGGCTCTATGTCTGGTTTGCAATGGTTTTCAGTGGTATTAGTCCAAATATAAACATATGAGGAACAAGACGTGCATCCCTGGTAGATGACAGTCATAAAACTAAGCAAATATTAGCTAACATAATGGAAAAATATACATACATATACATCAATAACCAAAACTGAACAGTCTTACAGCGATAAAGCAGAGGGAATTTTTCTGGCAAACAGAGCAGTCAAAGATTGTACCTGACTGTTAAGCTCTAAATTAATTAAAATACTGCCTGGAAAAATAGATCCAGGGCAATGTCCCGGCTGGGAATATTACAATGAAAGCAGTTTTCAACTACGACATGCGTTGGGGGTGAAAAGGAGGAGAGTGTATGGGTAATGAGAAGGAGTAGATTCATGTTGTAAGGATTATGTAAGATTAGGAAACAAAGATTAGTGTGTTGTAGAGTTTGGTACAGCTGGAAGGCAATAGCAGAGACAGGAATATTGGAAATATTTGTATAGAGAATAGTAGTAGATAAAAAAAAATTTACAGTTAGAGCATAGAGAGAGGAAGCAGTGCAAAAAAAAAAAGAAATTGAAAGTTTAAAAAGAATTAAAATTTTAAAAATTAAAAATAAAAAAAATTAAAAAGAAAAGACAAAGGAAACAAACAAACAAAAAAGGGTAAATGCTGTCCCTGGTTTTTATCTTCTCATCTGTGTGTGGCCCTTCCACCAATTTGCTCCTGATGTTGTCCCAGGTTTCCCTAGTCTTTACTAGTGTGGGTTGAGTGTGGAGGTGGACGGCTGCTTATGTCTTAGGTTTCAGTGAGGGTCAGGTTTCTTTGTAGTCTGGACCCTTGCAAAGCTGGTTGCTCTGGTTTATGTTTTTGCTTTCTGCAAAACAAAGGCTCTGCAGACAGTGCAGGTGCTGGCCGGGATGGCTGGCGGTTCCTTAGTCTGTCAGCCGGAGGCCTCACGTGTGGTCCCATGCTGGAGGGGGTTCCTTCGTTCCACTGCATGCCCCCTGGTAGCCTTCAATCCCTGCTCTTCTTCTGGTTTCCTCTGGCACAGCTCTCCACTTCCTGTGGGACTGCGGCTTCCCAGCTGCAGCTCTGTGGACTTCTCAGCTGCCAGCACGCGCACTGCCAGATATGGGACTAAGCCCCAGCAGGCACGAACTTCCCCGTGGTCCAGCTCGAGCCAGGCCTTTGGACTGCAACCTGAGGGTTTTTCCCCGTTCCATTCCACATGCCCTGCTAGAGTTGTCTCAGCATACCTGGCGCTGGGTGTCCTTGTACTATCTTGGTGGGATTTTCATGCTGAGTGCTACCTTCTGTCCTCCTGGCACACTTCCCAGGGCTCTCTCCACCCAGTCCAGTGTAGGTGTTGGGGTACTGGGCCCTCACTACGGGAACTCTGGGAAAGTTCTGGCCGCTTGCTCTCTGACCCTTGTAGACATGAGGAGTTCTTCTGCCGTTTAGAGGCTGGTTTGTTGGTGATGTTTCATTTCTTGATTAGTTCTGATGATTCTATTGCGGATCTGGTGAAATCCTCCTCTCATTCCTCTGCCATCTTGGCCTCCTTCAAGATTTAATCCTCTGAAAACTTCTTTCCCAGTCCTGAAATATTTGTATAGAAATAGTAGTAGATAAAAAATTTACAGTTAGAGCATAGAGAGAAGCAGTGCAAAAAAGAAATTGAAAGTTTAAAAAGAATTAAAATTTTAAAAATTAAAAATAAAAAAAATTAAAAAGAAAAGACAAAGGAAACAAACAAACAAAAAAGGGTAAATGCTGTCCCTGGTTTTTATCTTCTCATCTGTGTGTGGCCCTTCCACCAATTTGCTCCTGATGTTGTCCCAGGGTGCCTGAGTCTTGACTAGTGTGGGTTGAGTGTGGAGGTGGACGGCTGCTTATGTCTTAGGTTTCAGTGAGGGTCAGGTTTCTTTGTAGTCTGGACCCTTGCAAAGCTGGTTGCTCTGGTTTATGTTTTTGCTTTCTGCAAAACAAAGGCTCTGCAGACAGTGCAGGTGCTGGCCGGGATGGCTGGCGGTTCCTTAGTCTGTCAGCCGGAGGCCTCACGTGTGGTCCCATGCTGGAGGGGGTTCCTTCGTTCCACTGCATGCCCCCTGGTAGCCTTCAATCCCTGCTCTTCTTCTGGTTTCCTCTGGCACAGCTCTCCACTTCCTGTGGGACTGCGGCTTCCCAGCTGCAGCTCTGTGGACTTCTCAGCTGCCAGCACGTGCGCACTGCCAGATATGGGACTAAGCCCCAGCAGGCACGAACTTCCCCGTGGTCCAGCTCGAGCCAGGCCTTTGGACTGCAACCTGAGGGTTTTTCCCCGTTCCATTCCACATGCCCTGCTAGAGTTGTCTCAGCATACCTGGCGCTGGGTGTCCTTGTACTATCTTGGTGGGATTTTCATGCTGAGTGCTACCTTCTGTCCTCCTGGCACACTTCCCAGGGCTCTCTCCACCCAGTCCAGTGTAGGTGTTGGGGTACTGGGCCCTCACTACGGGAACTCTGGGAAAGTTCTGGCCGCTTGCTCTCTGACCCTTGTAGACATGAGGAGTTCTTCTGCCGTTTAGAGGCTGGTTTGTTGGTGATGTTTCATTTCTTGATTAGTTCTGATGATTCTATTGCGGATCTGGTGAAATCCTCCTCTCATTCCTCTGCCATCTTGGCCCCCCTCCTTCAAGTAGTTTGAATCCTCTGAAAACTTCTTTCCCAGTCCTAGGAACAAGATGAGTTTGGGTTCACAAGTGTTTCCAGCATCTTGGCTCCATTATGCAGAGTCCATCATGGGAAATGCCAGGCGGGATGAATCACAACAGGAATCAAAATTGCAGGGAAGAATATCAGTCACCACAGATACGCAGATGGTACCTGTTCACTGTGTTTCTCCTCCTCCAGGCTGCCGCTGCATCACAGTGAGAGGACTTTCTGAGTCTCCAGTTCCTCTGCAGAGCTCAAGTAGGAGTCCCAACCAGTAGCTGTACTCATCTGTTGAACCAACTCCAGAGACCACAGCCTGTGGCTTTCTCCCATATGGAAACTGGGCAAGATCCTGTGAGGCTCCTGAGTAAAACTGGGCAAGGTCCTGTGAGGCTCCTGAGCACAGAACTCGATTACAAATTCTTGAGGCAACATTTTATTCTCCACTCATAAAGAACAAAAATTAGAATTTTTCTTGGTTCTTCCTTTCTTATGAGAAAGAAAGTCTAGTTTTTCACTATGGGTATAGTCTATTAAGTATTTCAAATTATGCGTGTATCTTGGCTGTCTCTTGATTCTGTCTATTGATTTGAGTCGCTTTTTAAGCACATCTGAGTCTTTAAAAATGTTTAGTATAACTTTATATTTTATGATTCATAATAGGAGGATTTTCTATTTTTTATACATTTTTCAAATGTGAAACGTAAATGTCCCTTAAAAATATAAACTATCCTAAGGTCACTCAGTGATAATCACCTGACATCTAAGCTACACTGCAAAGTTCCAGGCAACTTTCACACCCATACCTGATACTGAAAGGGGCCTCTTTTCCTGTGGGAGATCCAACAGGATATACTGACCTTTTAAATATAGCCTTATGTCCTCAAACAGCAAGGCAGAAGGACATGCCTTCTTAAAGCTTAGCCCTGTAATTGGCATAAAATAATTTTCAGCATATTCTATTGTTGCTCAAAATCATCACAGGCTTCATCAGCTCAAGAGGAAACAGATACGACCTCTCATTGGAAGGAATGTTCAGGAATGAGCAGTATTCCTGAATTTAATAGCCACTGAAACCAAAGAGAAGCTTCCTAAGATGTTTTTGTGTGCCAAACACAGGCCATGGCCATAGAAATCAGTATTTTGATCACTATACTATGGTGGTTGTCGTCGGATTGGTTTACTCTTTACTTAGCACTAGGAGAGGGACACCTACTGTTTAGTATAATCTGATGCTTCATACCACAGCTTTCACACTAAAGTGAACGAAGTTTCTAATCTTTATAGACATCCTGTCCCATCTGTAGGGCCATGTATACAGACAAAGAAACACACAGGTAGACAGCAAGGGGAACGTAAGTAGAGATTTCTTGGTGAAAGGAATACAGATAGACCTGGTTTCAATGTCTAATTTTTCTGACTTAGAGACACAAGAGTTTTCCCATATTAGTCATGGTCCTCTTTATTTTGGGTCCTCCAACAGTTGACATTTCAGTTGTAGATTATCCCTCTCAATTGTGCCTTGAACAGTACATATCCACAGAGTTGTAAATGGGTCAGATTTGAGGAAAAATTTAGGGAGAGGGAAAAACATAAGAAGTGTTGATGTTTGCCCTTGCATGAAATTTGAGTTTGGTTAAGGGAAATACTTAGTGATACTTTTCCACTTGAATTGATTTCCAAATGGAGATTGAAATAATTGAAGGTTATTCTTTTTTTTTTATTATTCTTTATTTTAAAGGTTTTACAGAGTTTTGTAGTTCACAGACATGTATGTTCCCAGATCAGTCATATGCATATCCATAGTCCCCACACCCCCAGTTTCCCCCATCCCACCCCTCCAGACCTTCGCCCCAAGCCATTGTAAGCACTCCTATTCCCTTAGCTCTATGACACTATCTTTTCCACACATGACAGTAGAGGTTTCCATGTTACTCCCTCCATGCTTCCCCATCCCTATTTCTTCCCCACAATGTCCCTATGTCTATGCTCTGTCTGTTTTTCCATGAGTTCCCTGCGTGTGTTATCAAGACCATCCTACTAGAT
Organism: Tragulus kanchil; assembly: GCA_022376925.1. Classification (NCBI taxonomy): domain Eukaryota; kingdom Metazoa; phylum Chordata; class Mammalia; order Artiodactyla; family Tragulidae; genus Tragulus; species Tragulus kanchil. The sequence goes on from JAIOJX010000018.1 coordinate 8,471,495, forward strand.
TCCATATATGTGTGTTAGTATACTGTATTTGTCTTCCTCTTTTTGACTGATTTCACTTTTTAGGATAGATTCTAGAGACAGCCACTTCATTAAGACTGAGTCTTCTGCATTTCTTTTAACAGCTGAGTAGTATTCCATTGCATATATGTAGCAGAGCTTCTGGATCCATTCATTCGTCGATGGACACCTAGGTTGCTTCCATGTTCTGGCTATTGTATAGAGAGCTGCAATGAACATTGGGGTACAGGTGTTTCTTTCAGTTTTGATTTCATCAGCATATAAGCCTAAGAGTGGGATTGCTGGGTCGTAGGGTGCTTCTAGTTTTCTTTTTAAGCCATTATAGTCAGTTTACATTCCCAGACAAAGAAACACACAGGTAGACAGCAAGGGGAACGTAAGTAGAGATTTCTTGGTGAAAGGAATACAGATAGACCTGGTTTCAATGTCTAATTTTTCTGACTTAGAGACACAAGAGTTTTCCCATATTAGTCATGGTCCTCTTTATTTTGGGTCCTCCAACAGTTGACATTTCAGTTGTAGATTATCCCTCTCAATTGTGCCTTGAACAGTACATATCCACAGAGTTGTAAATGGGTCAGATTTGAGGAAAAATTTAGGGAGAGGGAAAAACATAAGAAGTGTTGATGTTTGCCCTTGCATGAAATTTGAGTTTGGTTAAGGGAAATACTTAGTGATACTTTTCCACTTGAATTGATTTCCAAATGGAGATTGAAATAATTGAAGGTTATTCTTTTTTTTTTATTATTCTTTATTTTAAAGGTTTTACAGAGTTTTGTAGTTCACAGACATGTATGTTCCCAGATCAGTCATATGCATATCCATAGTCCCCACACCCCCAGTTTCCTCATCCCACCCCTCCAGACCTTCGCCCCAAGCCATTGTAAGCACTCCTATTCCCTTAGCTCTATGACACTATCTTTTCCACACATGACAGTAGAGGTTTCCATGTTACTCCCTCCATGCTTCCCCATCCCTATTTCTTCCCCACAATGTCCCTATGTCTATGCTCTGTCTGTTTTTCCATGAGTTCCCTGCGTGTGTTATCAAGACCATCCTACTAGATTCCATATATGTGTGTTAGTATACTGTATTTGTCTTCCTCTTTTTGACTGATTTCACTTTTTAGGATAGATTCTAGAGACAGCCACTTCATTAAGACTGAGTCTTCTGCATTTCTTTTAACAGCTGAGTAGTATTCCATTGCATATATGTAGCAGAGCTTCTGGATCCATTCATTCGTCGATGGACACCTAGGTTGCTTCCATGTTCTGGCTATTGTATAGAGAGCTGCAATGAACATTGGGGTACAGGTGTTTCTTTCAGTTTTGATTTCATCAGCATATAAGCCTAAGAGTGGGATTGCTGGGTCGTAGGGTGCTTCTAGTTTTCTTTTTTTAAGGAATCTCCATACTGTCTTCCATAGAGGCTGTATCAGTTTACATTCCCACCAGCAATGCAAGAGGGTTCCCTTTTCTCCGCACCCTCTCCAGCATTTAGTGTCTGCAGATTTTTTGAAGAGGGCCATTCTGACGGGTGTGAGGTGATGTCTCATTGTAGTTTTAATTTGCATTTCTCTAATAATAAGCAAGATTGAACATCGTTTCATGTGCTTTTGGGCCATCTGTATGTCCTCTTTGGAGAGGCGTCTCTTTAGATCTTTTTCCCATTTTTTGAGTGGGTTGTTCGTTTTTCCTGTGCTGAATTGTCTGAGTTGCTTGTAGATTTTGGAGATTAATTCTTTGTCTGTTGTTTCATTTGCTATGATTTTCTCCCACTCTGTGGGGTGTCTGTTGAGATTTTTGTAATTTCTTTTGCTGTACAGAAGCTTTTAAGTTTCATGAGGTCCCACATACTCATTTTTATTTTCAGCTCTGCTATTTTAGTTGGTGGGTCAGAGAAGATCTTGCTTTGATTGATGTCCTTGAGGGTTTTGCCTATATTCTCCTCTAAGAGTTTGATGGTTTCTGGTCTTACATTTAGGTCTTTAATCCATTATGAGTTGATCTTAGTGTATGGTGTCAGGGAATGTTCCAACGTCATTTTTTTGCATGTAGCTGTCCAATTTTCCCAGCACCACTTGTTAAGAGGCTGTCTTTGTCCCATTTTATAGTTTGTGTTTTAAAAGTTAAAACCTTATTTTATTTGTCTTCCTCTTTTTGACTGATTTCACTTTTTAGGATAGATTCTAGAGACAGCCACTTCATTAAGACTGAGTCTTCTGCATTTCTTTTAACAGCTGAGTAGTATTCCATTGCATATATGTAGCAGAGCTTCTGGATCCATTCATTCGTCGATGGACACCTAGGTTGCTTCCATGTTCTGGCTATTGTATAGAGAGCTGCAATGAACATTGGGGTACAGGTGTTTCTTTCAGTTTTGATTTCATCAGCATATAAGCCTAAGAGTGGGATTGCTGGGTCGTAGGGTGCTTCTAGTTTTCTTTTTTTAAGGAATCTCCATACTGTCTTCCATAGAGGCTGTATCAGTTTACATTCCCACCAGCAATGCAAGAGGGTTCCCTTTTCTCCGCACCCTCTCCAGCATTTAGTGTCTGCAGATTTTTTGAAGAGGGCCATTCTGACGGGTGTGAGGTGATGTCTCATTGTAGTTTTAATTTGCATTTCTCTAATAATAAGCAAGATTGAACATCGTTTCATGTGCTTTTGGGCCATCTGTATGTCCTCTTTGGAGAGGCGTCTCTTTAGATCTTTTTCCCATTTTTTGAGTGGGTTGTTCGTTTTTCCTGTGCTGAATTGTCTGAGTTGCTTGTAGATTTTGGAGATTAATTCTTTGTCTGTTGTTTCATTTGCTATGATTTTCTCCCACTCTGTGGGGTGTCTGTTGAGATTTTTGTAATTTCTTTTGCTGTACAGAAGCTTTTAAGTTTCATGAGGTCCCACATACTCATTTTTATTTTCAGCTCTGCTATTTTAGTTGGTGGGTCAGAGAAGATCTTGCTTTGATTGATGTCCTTGAGGGTTTTGCCTATATTCTCCTCTAAGAGTTTGATGGTTTCTGGTCTTACATTTAGGTCTTTAATCCATTATGAGTTGATCTTAGTGTATGGTGTCAGGGAATGTTCCAACGTCATTTTTTTGCATGTAGCTGTCCAATTTTCCCAGCACCACTTGTTAAAGAGGCTGTCTTTGTCCCATTTTATAGTTTAGCCTCCTTTGTCAAAAATAAGGCACCCATAGGTGCGTGGGTTAATCTCTGGGTTCTCTGTCTTGTTCCATTGGTCTATAGCTCTGTTTTTGTGCCAGTCCCATACTGTCTTGATGACTGTTGCTTTGTAGTAGAGTCTGAAGTTAGGGAGGCTGATTCCTCTAGCTCTGTTTTTCCTTCTCAGAATTGCTTTGGCTATTCGAGGTCTTTTGTGTTTCCATATGAACTGTGTTATTGTTTGGTCCAGTTCTGTGAAAAATGTCAACTTTAATTGAATAGGTATTGCACTGAATCTGTAGATGATATTTGGTACTATGGCCATTTTCACAATATGGATTCTTCTGACCCAGGAACATGGAATATCTCTCCATCTGTTTAAGTCTTCTTTAATTTCTTTCATGAGTGTCTTGTAATTTTCTGTGTGCAGTTCTTTTGTTTCTTTGGGTAGGTTTATTCCTAGATATTCGATTCTTTTGGTTGAAATGGTGAAGGGGACTGCCTCTTTGATTTCATTTTATGATTTTTCATTGTTTGTGTATAGGAATGTTAGTGATTTCTGTGTGTTGACTTTGTATCCTGGGACTTTGCTGAATTCATTGATTAGCTCTAGTAGCTTTGTAATAGAGTCTTTGGGATTTTCTATGTATAATATCATGTCATCTGAAAAAAGAGAGAGCTTGACTTCTTCCTTTCCAATCTGGATTCCTTTGATTTCTTTCTCTTCTCTTATTGCTCTTGCTAGAACTTCCAGGACTATGTTGAATAGTAGTGGTGAAAGTGGAGACCCCTGTCTTGTTCCTGATCTTAGAGGAAATGCTTTCAGTTTTTCACCATTGAGGATAATGTTTGCCGTGGGCTTCTCATATATGGCTTTCACTATGTTGAGATAGGTTCCTTCTATGCCCATTTTCTGAAGCTTTTATCATAAATGGGTGTTGTACTTCGTCAAAGGCTTTTTCTGCATCGATTGAGATGATCATGTGATTTTTGTCTCTCAGTTTGTTGATATGGTGTATCACATTGATTGATTTGCGGATGTAGCTGTCCAATTTTCCCAGCACCACTTGTTAAAGAGGCTGTCTTTGTCCCATTTTATAGTTTAGCCTCCTTTGTCAAAAATAAGGCACCCATAGGTGCGTGGGTTAATCTCTGGGTTCTCTGTCTTGTTCCATTGGTCTATAGCTCTGTTTTGTGCCAGTCCCATACTGTCTTGATGACTGTTGCTTTGTAGTAGAGTCTGAAGTTAGGGAGGCTGATTCCTCTAGCTCTGTTTTTCCTTCTCAGAATTGCTTTGGCTATTCGAGGTCTTTTGTGTTTCCATATGAACTGTGTTATTGTTTGGTCCAGTTCTGTGAAAAATGTCAACTTTAATTGAATAGGTATTGCACTGAATCTGTAGATGATATTTGGTACTATGGCCATTTTCACAATATGGATTCTTCTGACCCAGGAACATGGAATATCTCTCCATCTGTTTAAGTCTTCTTTAATTTCTTTCATGAGTGTCTTGTAATTTTCTGTGTGCAGTTCTTTTGTTTCTTTGGGTAGGTTTATTCCTAGATATTCGATTCTTTTGGTTGAAATGGTGAAGGGGACTGCCTCTTTGATTTCATTTTATGATTTTTCATTGTTTGTGTATAGGAATGTTAGTGATTTCTGTGTGTTGACTTTGTATCCTGGGACTTTGCTGAATTCATTGATTAGCTCTAGTAGCTTTGTAATAGAGTCTTTGGGATTTTCTATGTATAATATCATGTCATCTGAAAAAAGAGAGAGCTTGACTTCTTCCTTTCCAATCTGGATTCCTTTGATTTCTTTCTCTTCTCTTATTGCTCTTGCTAGAACTTCCAGGACTATGTTGAATAGTAGTGGTGAAAGTGGAGACCCCTGTCTTGTTCCTGATCTTAGAGGAAATGCTTTCAGTTTTTCACCATTGAGGATAATGTTTGCCGTGGGCTTCTCATATATGGCTTTCACTATGTTGAGATAGGTTCCTTCTATGCCCATTTTCTGAAGCTTTTATCATAAATGGGTGTTGTACTTCGTCAAAGGCTTTTTCTGCATCGATTGAGATGATCATGTGATTTTTGTCTCTCAGTTTGTTGATATGGTGTATCACATTGATTGATTTGCGGATGTTGAAGAATCCTTGCATGCCTGGGATGAACCTGACTTGATCACGATGTATGAGTTTTTTGATGTGTCATTGAATTCTGTTTCCTAGGATTTTGTTGAGGATCTTGGCATCTAAGTTCATCAGAGAAATTGGTCTGTAATTTTCCTTTTTTGTGTTGTCTTTGCCTGGTTTGGGTATCAGGGCGATGGTGGCCTCATAGAATGTGTTTGGAAGTTTTCCTTCCTGTGCAATTTTGTGAAAGAGTTTTAGAAAGACAGGCATTAGCTCTCCTTTAAATGTTTGGTAGAATTCGGCTGTGAAGCCATCTGGCCCTGGGCTTTTACTTTTGGGTAGATTTTTCATCACAAAGTCGATTTCTGAGCTTGTGATTGGGTTGTTCAAAGTTTCTGTTTCTTCCTGGTTCAGTCTTGGGAGATTGATCTTCCCCAAGAAACTGTCCATTTCTTCCAGGTTGTCCAGTTTGTTGCCATAGAGTTGCTCATAATAGTCTCTTAGAATCCTTTGGATTTCTGCATTATCTGTTGTAATCTCTCCTTTTTCTTTTTTGATTTTGTTGATCTGGTTCTTTTTTTTTTTTTTTTGAACCTTTATTTTACTTTTAACTTTTACAGAGTTTTGTTGTTCACAGACATGCATGTTCTCAGATTAGTCACATGTATATCCTCCCCTTCCCTCCCCTCCCGACCATCACACAGCACCCCTGAAGGATCCCCTTTTCTCACAGAGCAATGACTAGAGCTATTTTCTTCACTTATGATAGTACAGGCCTTCATGCTACTTCCTTTGCGCCTCTCACCCACTGTTCCTTCCCCACAATGTCCATATGTCCACTGTCCATGTCTGTCTTTCTGTTGCTTCACTGCATGTGCCATCATCACCATCCTACTAGATTCCATATATATGTGTTAATATATTTGTCCTTCTCTTTCTGACTGACTTCACTTTTTAGGATACGTTCTAGATCCAGCCACCTCATTAGGGTTGATTTTTCTGCATTTCTCTTTACAGCTGTGTAGTATTCCATTGTATATATGTACCAGAGCTTTTGGATCCATTTGTTCGTCGATGGGCATCTAGGTTCCTTCCATGTTCTAGCTATTGTATAGAGAGCTGCAATGAACATTGGGGTACAGGAGCTTCTTTCAGTTTTGATTTCATCCGGATATAAGCCTAATAGTGGGATTGCTGGGTCATAGGGTGCTTCTATTTTTAGTTTTTTAAGAACTCTCCATACTGTCTTCCATAGAGGCTGTATCAATTGACATTCCCACCAGCAATGCAAGAGGGTTCCCTTTTCTCCGCACCCTCTCCAGCATTTATTGTCTGCAGATTTCTTGAAGATGGCCATTCTGACGGGTGTGAGGTGATATCTCATTGTAGTTTTAATTTGCATTTCTCTAATAATAAGTGAGGTTGAGCATCGTTTCATGTGCTTTTGGGCCATCTGTATGTCCTCTTTGGAGAGGCGTCTCTTTAGGTCCTTTTCCCATTTTTTGATTGGGTTGTTCGTTTTTCCAGTGCTGAGTTGTGTGAGTTGCTTGTAGATTTTGGAGATTAATTCTTTGTCTGTTGTTTCATTTGCTATGATTTTCTCCCATTCTGTGGGCTGTCTATTCAGCTTTTTTGTAATTTCTTTTGCTGTGCAAAAGCTTTTAAGTTTCATTAGGTCCCACATGTTCATTTGTCTTTTTAGTTCCACTATTCTAGTAGGTGGGTCAGAGAAGATCTTGCTTTGATTGATGTCCTTGAGGGTTTTGCCTATATTCTCCTCTAAGAGTTTGATGGTTTCTGGCCTTACATTTAAGTCTTTAATCCATTTTGAGTTGATCTTTGTGTATGGTGTCAGGGTATGTTCCAAGTTCATTTTCTTGCATGTAGCTGTCCAATTTTCCCAGCACCATTTGTTGAAGAGGCTGTCTTTGTCCCATTTTATATGTTCGCCTCCTTTGTCAAAAATAAGGTGCCCATAGGTGCGTGGGTTTATCTCTGGGTTCTCAATCTTGTTCCATTGGTCGATATTTCTGTTTTTGTGCCAGTACCATACTGTCTTGATGGCTGTTGCTTTGTAGTAGAGTCTGAAGTTGGAGAGGATGATCCCCCCAGCTCCATTCTTCTTCCTCAGGATTGCTTTGGCTATTCGAGGTCTTTTGTGGTTCCATATGAACTGTGTTATTCGTTGGTCTAGTTCTGTGAAGAATGCTGTTGGAAGTTTGATAGGGATTGCATTGAATCTATAGATGACATTTGGTAGTCTGGTCATTTTCACAATATTGATTCTCCCGACCCAGGAACACGGAATATTTCTCCATCTGTTTAACTCTTCTTTAATGTCTCTCATGGGTGTCTTGTAATTTTCTGTGTACAGTTCTTTTGTTTCTTTGGGTAGGTTTATTCCTAGATATTTGATTCTTTTGGTTGCGATGGTGAAGGGAATTGCCTCTTTGATTTCATTTTCTGATTTTTCATTGTTTGTGTATAGGAATGCCAGTGATTTCTGTATATTGATTTTGTATCCTGCGACTTTGCTGAATTCGCTGATTAACTCTAGTAGTTTTGTAACCGTGTCTTTGGGATTTTCTATGTATAATATCATGTAATCTGCAAATAGAGAGAGTTTGACTTCTTCTTTTCCAATCTGGATTCCTTTGATTTCTTTCTCTTCTCTTATTGCTATTGCTAGAATTTCCAGGACTATGTTGAATAAGAGTGGTGAAAGTGGACACCCCTGTCTTGTTCCTGATCTTAGAGGGAATGCTTTCAGTTTTTCACCATTGAGGGTTTTGCCTATATTCTCCTCTAAGAGTTTGATGGTTTCTGGCCTTACATTTAAGTCTTTAATCCATTTTGAGTTGATCTTTGTGTATGGTGTCAGGGTATGTTCCAAGTTCATTTTCTTGCATGTAGCTGTCCAATTTTCCCAGCACCATTTGTTGAAGAGGCTGTCTTTGTCCCATTTTATATGTTCGCCTCCTTTGTCAAAAATAAGGTGCCCATAGGTGCGTGGGTTTATCTCTGGGTTCTCAATCTTGTTCCATTGGTCGATATTTCTGTTTTTGTGCCAGTACCATACTGTCTTGATGGCTGTTGCTTTGTAGTAGAGTCTGAAGTTGGAGAGGATGATCCCCCCAGCTCCATTCTTCTTCCTCAGGATTGCTTTGGCTATTCGAGGTCTTTTGTGGTTCCATATGAACTGTGTTATTCGTTGGTCTAGTTCTGTGAAGAATGCTGTTGGAAGTTTGATAGGGATTGCATTGAATCTATAGATGACATTTGGTAGTCTGGTCATTTTCACAATATTGATTCTCCCGACCCAGGAACACGGAATATTTCTCCATCTGTTTAACTCTTCTTTAATGTCTCTCATGGGTGTCTTGTAATTTTCTGTGTACAGTTCTTTTGTTTCTTTGGGTAGGTTTATTCCTAGATATTTGATTCTTTTGGTTGCGATGGTGAAGGGAATTGCCTCTTTGATTTCATTTTCTGATTTTTCATTGTTTGTGTATAGGAATGCCAGTGATTTCTGTATATTGATTTTGTATCCTGCGACTTTGCTGAATTCGCTGATTAACTCTAGTAGTTTTGTAACCGTGTCTTTGGGATTTTCTATGTATAATATCATGTAATCTGCAAATAGAGAGAGTTTGACTTCTTCTTTTCCAATCTGGATTCCTTTGATTTCTTTCTCTTCTCTTATTGCTATTGCTAGAATTTCCAGGACTATGTTGAATAAGAGTGGTGAAAGTGGACACCCCTGTCTTGTTCCTGATCTTAGAGGGAATGCTTTGAGTTTTTCACCATTGAGGATTATGTTCGCTGTGGGCTTCTCATATATGGCTTTCACTATGTTAAGATAAGTTCCTTCTATGCCCATTTTTTGAAGAGTTTTTATCATAAATGGATGCTGTACTTTGTCAAAGGCTTTTTCTGCATCTATTGAGATGATCATGTGATTTTTGTCTTTCAATTTGTTGATATGGTGTATCACATTGATTGATTTGCGGATGTTGAAGAATCCTTGCATGCCTGGGATGAACCCAACTTGATCGTGATCAATGAGCTTTTTGATGTGTTGCTGAATTCTGTTTGCTAGGATTTTGTTGAGGATTTTGGCATCTAGATTCATCAGTGAAATTGGCCTATAATTTTCTTTTTTTGTGATGTCTTTGCCTGGCTTTGGTATCAGGGTGATGGTGGCCTCGTAGAATGTGTTTGGAAGTGTTCCTTCCTGTGCAATTTTTTGGAAGAGTTTTAGAAGGACAGGCATTAGCTCTTCTTTAAATGTTTGGTAGAATTCACTTGTGAGACCATCTGGCCCTGGGCTTTTATTTTTGGGTAGATTTTTGATCACAAGGTCGATTTCTGAGCTTGTGATTGGCTTGTTCATAGTTTCTATTTCTTCCTGGTTGAGTCTTGGTAGATTAATCCTCTCCAAGAAACTGTCCATTTCTTCCAGGTTGTCCAGTTTGTTGCCATAGAGTTGTTCATAATAGTCTCTTAGAATCCTTTGGATTTCTGCATTATCCGTTGTAATCTCTCCTTTTTCATTTTTGATTTTGGTGATCTGGTTCTTCTCTCTCTTTTTCTTGATGAGTCTGGCCAGTGGTGTGTCGATTTTATTGACTTTTTCGAAGAACCAGCTTTTTGTTTTATTTATCTTTACTATTGTTTCTTTTGTTTCTTTTTCATTTATTTCTGCTCTGATCATTATGATTTCTCTTCTTCTGCTGGCTTTGGGGTGTTTTTGTTCTTCTTTCTCCAGTTGTTTTAAGCGTAAGGTAAGGTCATCTGTTTGAGATTTTCCTAGTTTCTTGAGGTGGGATTGAATTGCTATAAACTTCCCTCTTAGAACTGCTTTTGCAGTATCCCATAGGTTTTGCACTGTCGTGTGTTCATTGTCATTTTCTTCTAGGAATTGTTTAATTTCTCCTTTGATTTCCTCAATGATCTGTTGGTTTTTTAGGTACGTGTTGTTTAATCTCCATGTGTTTGTGTTTTTAGCGTTTTTTTTCCTGTAGTTGATTTCTAGTCTCACTGCATTGTGGTCCGAGAAGATGGTTGATAGAATTTCAGTTTTTATCATAAATGGATGCTGTTTGAAGGCTTTGTGCTAGGATTTTGTTGAGGATTGAAGAATCCTTGCATGCCTGGGATGAACCCAACTTGATCGTGATCAATGAGCTTTTTGATGTGTTGCTGAATTCTGTTTGCTAGGATTTTGTTGAGGATTTTGGCATCTAGATTCATCAGTGAAATTGGCCTATAATTTTCTTTTTTTGTGATGTCTTTGCCTGGCTTTGGTATCAGGGTGATGGTGGCCTCGTAGAATGTGTTTGGAAGTGTTCCTTCCTGTGCAATTTTTTGGAAGAGTTTTAGAAGGACAGGCATTAGCTCTTCTTTAAATGTTTGGTAGAATTCACTTGTGAGACCATCTGGCCCTGGGCTTTTATTTTTGGGTAGATTTTTGATCACAAGGTCGATTTCTGAGCTTGTGATTGGCTTGTTCATAGTTTCTATTTCTTCCTGGTTGAGTCTTGGTAGATTAATCTTCTCCAAGAAACTGTCCATTTCTTCCAGGTTGTCCAGTTTGTTGCCATAGAGTTGTTCATAATAGTCTCTTAGAATCCTTTGGATTTCTGCATTATCCGTTGTAATCTCTCCTTTTTCATTTTTGATTTTGGTGATCTGGTTCTTCTCTCTCTTTTTCTTGATGAGTCTGGCCAGTGGTGTGTCGATTTTATTGACTTTTTCGAAGAACCAGCTTTTTGTTTTATTTATCTTTACTATTGTTTCTTTTGTTTCTTTCTCATTTATTTCTGCTCTGATCCTTATGATTTCTCTTCTTCTGCTGGCTTTGGGGTGTTTTTGTTCTTCTTTCTCCAGTTGTTTTAAGCGTAAGGTAAGGTCATCTGTTTGAGATTTTCCTAGTTTCTTGAGGTGGGATTGAATTGCTATAAACTTCCCTCTTAGAACTGCTTTTGCAGTATCCCATAGGTTTTGCACTGTCGTGTGTTCATTGTCATTTTCTTCTAGGAATTGTTTAATTTCTCCTTTGATTTCCTCAATGATCTGTTGGTTTTTTAGGTACGTGTTGTTTAATCTCCATGTGTTTGTGTTTTTAGCGTTTTTTTTCCTGTAGTTGATTTCTAGTCTCACTGCATTGTGGTCCGAGAAGATGGTTGATAGAATTTCAGTTTTCTTGAATTGACTGAGGATTGATTTGTGGCCCAAGATGTGGTCTATCCTGGAGAATGTTCCGTGAGCACTTGAGAAGAAAGTGTATTCTTCTGCTTTTGGATGGAAAGTCCTAAAGATATCAATGAGGTCCATTTCTTCTAGTGTGGCATTTAAGGCTTGTGTTTCTTCATTAGTTTTCTGTTTGGATGATCTGTCCATTGGTGTGAGAGGAGTGTTAAAGTCTCCTACTATGATTGTGTTGCTGTCAATGTCTTCTTTTATGTCTGAAAGTGTTTGTCTTATGTATTGGGGTGCTCCTGCGTTGGGAGCGTAGATATTTATGATTGTTATGTCTTCTTCTTGGATGGATCCCTTAATCATGATGTAGTGACCTGCCTTGTCTCTTAGAATCTTCTTTACTTTAAAATCTATTTTGTCTGATATGAGGATTGCTACTCCAGCTTTCTTTTGATTTCCATTTGCATGGAATATCTTTTTCCAGCCTCTCACTTTCAGTCTATGAGTGTCTCTAGGTCTGAAATGAGTTTCCTGGAGGCAGCATATGTATGGGTCATGTTTTTGGATCCATTCAGCCACTCTGTGTCTTTTGGTTGGGGCGTTTAGTCCATTGACATTCAAAGTAATTATTGATACAAATGATCCTATGGTCATCTTCTTAGACGTTATGATGGGTTTGTTTCGTGGATCTTCTCCTTTTATACTTGTTTTCTATATAAGTCCCTTTAACACTTGTTGTAAGGCTGGTTTGGTGTGACTAAATTCTTTTAATTTTTGCTTGTCTGTAAAGCTTTTGATTTCTCCATCAATTTTGAAGGAGATCCTTGCAGGGTAGAGGATTCTTGGTTGCAGATTATTCTCTTTCAGCCGTTTAAATGTGTCCTGCCATTCCCTTCTGGCCTGCAGAGTTTCTGTTGAAAGATCAGCTGTTAAACGGATGGGCTTTCCTTTGTATGTCACTAGTTGCTTTTCCCTTGCTGCTTTGAGAATTCTATCTTTGTGTTTAATTTGTGTTAACTTCATTAATATGTGTCTTGGTGTGTTTCTTCTCGGATTGATTCTGTATGGTACTCTTTGTGCTTCTTGGACTTGATTGACTATTTCTTTTCCCATGGTGGGGAAATTTTCAACTATAATCTCTTCAAAAATTTTCTCATAGCCTTTCTTTTTTTCTTCTTCTTCTGGAACCCCTATAATTCGAATATTGGTGCGTTTGATATTATCCCAGAGGTCTCTGAGGCTGTCCTCTGCTCTTTTCATTCTTTGAGCTAGAGTCTGTTTTTCAGCAGTTACTTCCACCATTTTATCTTCCAGCTCACTTATCCGGTCTTCTGTCTCAGATACTCTGCTCTTGATTCCTTCTACAGTGTTTTTCAGTTCAGCAATTGAGTTGCTTGTCTCTGTTACTATTTTGGTAAGTTCTTGTATTTCTTTATTCAGTGTGTTAGTTGTATCTTGCAATTCCTCTGAAATTCTGTTTTCAGTGTCTTTGATCATCTTTACTAGCATTCTTCTGAAATCACTTTCAGAAAGTTTGTCCAAATTCTCTTCATTAATTTGATCTTGTGTGTTTGTGGATTGTTCCTTCGCTTGTGTGGTATTTCTCTGCCGTTTCATTGTTATTATTAATTTTTTAAAACTGATTCTGTTTGGTATTTCCTTTTCCCAGACTTTGAGTTACGTCTGTTGGTATTTCTTGTTTGGATGGGGCTTCTATTCTGGGTGATGCTGGTGACTGGGTGATGTCAGGACTTGGATACAAGTGATTACCTTTGCTGGCGTTCTCACTTGTATACTGCTCTTTAGTGTTATGCGTTCTCTAGTATTGTAGAGTTTTGGAGTCAGTGCACCCTCCTTAAAACCCCGGGGCTTGTTGCCTGACCAGGGAATGAAGATTTCACGGCTGGTTTGTTATGGCATTAAATGATATTAAAACATATATATGCAAATGAGAAACAGAAGGTATACCTTTGACAAATGGCAATTTAAAAATTATGCAAGTACTATCTAGCGTATTGAATTATACACATAAACATATACAGCTATAACATAACCCAAGCATTCCAATCAAAAATACAGTACAATACGTTAGCACGGCAAATAGAGAAATCCAAGAATGATATCCACAATTTAATAAGGAAACTAAGTAGAGAACCAATTGGAGAATAATGCTAGAGCAGGATCCCTTTTGGGGATAAGGCAATGAGGACAGAACAGACTAAGAAATATAGTGGGGAAAGGGAAAAAGAGAAAGAGAGGATAGAAGAGAAATATAGAATAATATTGCAATGTTAAATATAGGGAGATAAAGATTTGTATGTATTAGAATTTAGTGCTATAGGGAGGTAGCTTAAGAGAAAGCAAAGAATTATAGAGAAGGTAGTAGTACAAATGAAAAATTATTAAAAATTAAAAGATCTAAATTTTATAGAAAAATATAGAAAAACAAAGCAAAAATAATAAAAACAAACAAAACCCCCACAGAACCTTAAAAGGCCAATGGGGAACCAGAAGTTTATACCAAAATAAAATGTGTGGTTTAAAAGGAAAAAGAAAAAAAAAATTTATGTAAACTTGAATATATTCAGTCTTACTGATAAGATTAGTAGCTTCAATAGAATTCAGTGAAGGAAATGAACACACCCACTCTCTCTCTCACACACACCCCCAAGAAAAGAAAAAAAAAACGGTGGGTGCGCTGAGTGGGTTTGGAAAAAAGAGAGAGAAAAAAAATTGAAACAAAGTAATACAATACAAAAAATGAAATTTTAAAGTCCAGCAGTAACTCCAGCTTCAGACAAAACGTGAAAATAGTGTTTATGTTCTTCTGTCTCTTGCTGACTATTCAGGAATTATCAGTCTTTTTCTTGCCTTTGGCAGTGGTTGGATCTGAAGACCTCTTTGACTGCTTGTTTGTTTCGGCCTATTCCAGAATTAAAAGGCCCGCCCAGGCTGGCCCTGGGAGTTTCTTAATCCAAATCCCTTTTCTTGCTGGGTGGAGCTAAGTTCCCTCCCTGTAGCTTGACCAGCAGCCCTGCAGTTTGACCAGCAGCCAAACTACTAGGGAAAATGGCGTCTGTCTCACAGAGGATTTATTCCCACACGCTCTATGGGAAGCACTTCCGCAGTGACCCCGACCCTGCTGCAGGCCACCATCGACCCCCGCCACCGCGGGAGACGTCAGGTTACTCAGAGGTGAGTCTGGCTCAGTCTCATCATGCAGGATCGCTATTCCTCTCTCCCTGATCACAGTGCGCAGAGACTTTCCAGTCCTCCTCGGCGGCTCTGTGATCGGGTTAATGGTAACGTCCTCCAAAGGGAACTGAGTGCCGCCCTTCCGAGGCCTGCTCAAGGGCACTTCTAGCTCAAGGGGCACCTGGACCCTCCAAAGCAGGTCTGGCTCAGTCCCTTTTGGGTGTTAGTGCTCCTCTCCCGGGTTTTGATCTGCAACAGGCTTTGCGGCTTTGGCCCGCCCAGCCTCTCCGGCGGGTATGAGGTTTGACTTTTAAAAGTGCGATTGCGCCCCTCCTACCGTCTTGATGCGGCTTCTCCTTTGTTCTTCGATGTGGGGTGTCCTTTCTGTGATCAGATCCAGCCTCCTTTCGTCGATGGTTTCCCAGGAACTCGTCGCAATTCAGGCGATTTTGCAGGAGAGATGAGTGCACGTCCTTCTACGCCGCCATCTTAGCTCCACCCCTCTGATCTGGTTCTTCTCTCTCTTTTTCTTGATGAGTCTCGCCAGAGGCTTGTCAATTTTGTTTACCTTTTCTTAGAACGAACTTTTTGTTTTATTTATCTGTACTATAGTTTCTTTCATTTCTTTCTGATTTATTTCTGCCCTAGTGTTTATAATTTCTCTTCATCTACTGGCTTTGGAATGTTTTTGTTCTTCTTTTTACAATGGTTTTAAGCGGAGGGTTAAGTCATCTGCTTCATATTTTCCTAGTTTCTTGAGGTGGGATTGTATTGCTATAAATTTCCCTCTTAGAACTGCTTTTGGAGTATCCCATAGGTTTTGCACGGTCGTATGTTCATTGTCATTTTCTTCTAGGAATTTTTAAATTTCTCCTTTGATTTCCTCAGTAATCAGTTGGTTTTTTAGGTATGTGTTGTTTAATCGCCATGTGTTTGTGTTTTTAGTGTTTTTTTTCCTTTAGTTGATCTCTAGTCTCATTGCATTGTGGTCCGAGAAAATGGTTGATATAATTTCGGTTTTCTTGAATTGACTGAGGTTTGATTTGCTAATTTTACACTTACTGCAGGCCACCTCGACCCCGCCACGGAGCGTGAGGTCTGGCTCAGTCTCATCATGCAGGATCGCTATTCCTCTCCCCCTGATCACAGTGCGCAGAGACTTTCCAGTCCTCCTCGGCGGCTCTGTGATCGGGTTAATGGTAACGTCCTCCAAAGGGAACTGAGTGCCGCCCTTCCGAGGCCTGCTCAAGGGCACTTCTAGCTCAAGGGGCACCTGGACCCTCCAAAGCAGGTCTGGCTCAGTCCCTTTTGGGTGTTAGTGCTCCTCTCCCGGGTTTTGATCTGCAACAGGCTTTGCGGCTTTGGCCCGCCCAGCCTCTCCGGCGGGTATGAGGTTTGACTTTTAAAAGTGCGATTGCGCCCCTCCTACCGTCTTGATGCGGCTTCTCCTTTGTTCTTCGATGTGGGGTGTCCTTTCTGTGATCAGATCCAGCCTCCTTTCGTCGATGGTTTCCCAGGAACTCGTCGCAATTCAGGCGATTTTGCAGGAGAGATGAGTGCACGTCCTTCTACGCCGCCATCTTAGCTCCACCCCTCTGATCTGGTTCTTCTCTCTTTTTCTTGATGAGTCTCGCCAGAGGCTTGTCAATTTTGTTTACCTTTTCTTAGAACGAACTTTTTGTTTTATTTATCTGTACTATAGTTTCTTTCATTTCTTTCTGATTTATTTCTGCCCTAGTGTTTATAATTTCTCTTCATCTACTGGCTTTGGAATGTTTTTGTTCTTCTTTTTACAATGGTTTTAAGCGGAGGGTTAAGTCATCTGCTTCATATTTTCCTAGTTTCTTGAGGTGGGATTGTATTGCTATAAATTTCCCTCTTAGAACTGCTTTTGGAGTATCCCATAGGTTTTGCACGGTCGTATGTTCATTGTCATTTTCTTCTAGGAATTTTTAAATTTCTCCTTTGATTTCCTCAGTAATCAGTTGGTTTTTTAGGTATGTGTTGTTTAATCGCCATGTGTTTGTGTTTTTAGTGTTTTTTTTCCTTTAGTTGATCTCTAGTCTCATTGCATTGTGGTCCGAGAAAATGGTTGATATAATTTCGGTTTTCTTGAATTGACTGAGGTTTGATTTGTGGCCCAAGATGTGGTCTATCCTGGAGAATGTTCCGTGAGCACTTGAGAAGAAAGTGTATTCTTCTGCTTTTGGATGGAATGTCCTAAAGATATCGATGAGGTCCATCTTTTCCAGTGTGGCATTTAAGGCTTGTATTTCTTTATTATTTTTCTGTTTGGATGATCTGTCCATTGGTGTGAGAGGAGTGTTAAAGTCTCCTACTATTACTGTGTTATTATTGATTTCTAATTTTAAGTCTGAAAGTATCTCTCTTATGTATTGAGGTGCTCCTGTGTTGGGTGTGTAGATATTCATGACTGTTATGTCTTCCTCTTGGATAGATCCCTTAATCATGATGTAGTGACCTGCCTTGTCTCTTAGAATCTTCTTTACTTTAAAGTCTATTTTGTCTGATATGAGGATTGCTATCCTAGCTTTCTTTTGATTTCCATTTGCATGGAATATCTTTTTCCAGCCTCTCACTTTCAGTCTATGGGTGTCTCTAGGTCTGAAGTGGGTCTCTTGTAAACAGCACATATATGGGTCATGTTTCTGGATCCATTCAGCCAGCCTGTGTCGTTTGGTTGGAGAATTTAATCCATTTACATTCAAAGTAATTATTGATACAAATGTTCCTATTGTCATCTTCTTAGAAGTTTGTGGTTTGATTTGTGGGACTTCTTCTACTCTTGTATTTCTTGGCTATATCAGGCCCTTTAACACTTGTTGTAGGGCTGATTTTGTGGTACAGAATTCTTTTAGTTTTTGTTTGTCTGAGAAGCTTTTGACTTCTCCATCGATTCTGAATGAGATTCTTGCTGGGGAGAGAATTTGTGGTTGGAGGTTATTCTCTTTTAGCCATTTAAATGTGTCCTGCCATTCTCTTCTGGCCTGTAGTGTTTCTGTTGAGAGATCCGCAGTTAGATGTATGGGGTTTCCTTTATATGTTATTTGTTGTTTGCTTCTAGCTACTTTTAGTAATCTGTCTTTATATTTAGTCTGCATTAGTTTGATTCGAATGTGCCTTGGTGTGTTTCTTCTGGGGTTTATCCTGTATGGAACTCTTTGTGCTTCTTGGATGTGGCTGACTATTTCCTTTCCCATGCTGGGGAAGTTTTCTACTATAACCTCTTCAAGAATTTTTTCATAACCTTTCTTTCCCTCTTCTTCCTCTGGAACTCCTATAATTCTAATGTTCGTGCATTTGATAGTGTCCCATAGGTCTCTAAGGCTATCCTCAGTTCTTTTAATTCTTTGGGCTTTGTTCTGTTCCTCACCAGTTATTTCCACCAGTCTATCTTCCAGCACACTTATCCATTCTTCAGCCTCGGTTACTCTACTGTTGAGGCCTTCTATAGTATTTTTGAGTTCAACAATTGAGTTGGTGGTCTCTATTTGCTTATTTTTCATTTCCTGCATGTCTTTTCTCAATGCACTAATTTCCTCTAATATTCTGTGTTCGGTGTTTTGCATTCTCATTAGTATAGTTTTTCTGAATTCTCTTTCAGATAATTTTTCTATCTCCTCTTCTGTCATTTGAAGCTGTGATTCTCTAGCTTGGTCCTTCATTTGTGCAGTGTTTCTCTGTCTTTTCATTATTAGGTTAGTTTTTGTTTCTTTGTGGGTGTCTGTGTGTATGGAGTTCCTTTCCCCATCAGGCTTTTTGGTTAAATTCTCCCTTCCTTTATGTTTCTGTCCTTCTAGAAGGGTTCAATGGTTTGTGTCTTGGGTGGTGTTAGGTCTTGTTTACAGGTGAAGAATCTCTAGTGTTTTATGTTCTTTGATAGTGTGTGGTCTTGGAATCAGGGCCTCTACTCCGAGGATCCTTGGCTTGATGATTGGTCAGGGGGTGTAGGCTCTATGTCTGGTTTGCTATGGTGTTCCGTGATATTTGTTCAAATACTCGCATCTGAGGATCAAGAAGTGTGTCCCTAATGGGTGACAGTCATAAAAGCATGCAGATGTTTTCTAACATAGTCATAAGATATACATACATACACAGCAATAACCACATCTAACCAGTCTTACAGTGACAAAGCATAGGAAATATTTCTGGCAAACGACGCAATCAAAGATGGTACTTGCCCGTTAAGCTCTGAATTAATTAAAATAGTGCCTGGAAAAATACATCTTGGGTAAGGTCCTGGCTTGGACTATTTCCTTGAAAGCAATTTTTATCTAAGACATGTGTTGGGGTGAGGAGGTGGAGAGTGTATGGGTAATGAGAAGGAATAGATTCGACTTGGAAGGATTTTATAGGGTTATGTAGCCAAGAGTAGTGTGTTGTATTGTTTAGTGCAGCTGGAAGAGAATAGTGGAGACAGAAAGGTAGGAAATATTTATCTAGGGGGTAGTGGTATATAGGAGAAAGTTTTAGATTTAGAACATAGAGGGAGGAAGGAGTGGGAAAGAGGAAAGAAAATTAGAAGTTCAAGAATTTCATTTAAAAAAAATTAAGAATTAAAAATCAAAAAAAAAAAAGAAATTAAAAAGTAAAAAAGGGAAGAGAAACTTAAAAAGAAGAGACCAAAAAAAAAGAAAAAAACCCCAAACCTGACCAATCAAACGAATAAACAGAACCGCCCACAACAGATAAGCAAAAAAGCCAAATACTGTCCCTGATTTTTATCCTCTCATCTGTCTGGTGGAAGCCAGTCTGTTCTCGATGGTGTTGTCTTGATGATGTAGCCTTTCGCTTATGGCACTGGTCTGCAAGCTCAGGTGCTGGTCGGGCCGGCGGGCTGATCCCAGTCCATCGGGCGGGGGGCTGCGGCACATGCGCAGTCCCGTGTTGGGCCATGGGCATCCTGGCTCTGCCGCGCACCAGCCGGTAGCCTCTGATACCTGCCCTTTTCCCCGCTTCCTCCGCTACAGGTGTAGCTATGGGGGTGCACGGGTTCATCCGCCACTCGCGCGCGTGCGCACTGCCAGTTGCACCTCCAAGTCCCAGAGGCAGGCACAAGCTTCCCCGTCTGGCTCTAGCTTGGTCCCTGGTCAGCAATCTGTGGGCGACTTCCCCTTCAGCCAGTCCCCCACTAGGAGTGTTTGAACTCACCCGGTGCCAGGCAGAAAGCCATGATTTTCGCCCGGCCGCACCTTCTGTCTCCTGGATAAGCGAATTTTAATGTCATAAGGTATACATACATACACAGCAATAACCACATCTAACCAGTCTTACAGTGACAAAGCATAGGAAATATTTCGGGCAAGCGATGCAATCAAAGATGATACTTGCCTGTTAAGCTCTGAGTTAATTAAAATAGTGCCTGGAAAAATAGATCTTGGGTAAGGTCCTGGCTTGGACTATTTCCTTGAAAGCAATTTTTATCTAAGACATGTGTTGGGGTGAGGAGGTGGAGAGTGTATGGGTAATGAGAAGGAATAGATTCGACTTGGAAGGATTTTATAGGGTTATGTAGCCAAGAGTAGTGTGTTGTATTGTTTAGTGCAGCTGGAAGAGAATAGTGGAGACAGAAAGGTAGGAAATATTTATCTAGGGGGTAGTGGTATATAGGAGAAAGTTTTAGATTTAGAACATAGAGGGAGGAAGGAGTGGGAAAGAGGAAAGAAAATTAGAAGTTCAAGAATTTCATTTAAAAAAAATTAAGAATTAAAAATCAAAAAAAAAAAAGAAATTAAAAAGTAAAAAAGGGAAGAGAAACTTAAAAAGAAGAGACCAAAAAAAAAGAAAAAAACCCCAAACCTGACCAATCAAACGAATAAACAGAACCGCCCACAACAGATAAGCAAAAAAGCCAAATACTGTCCCTGGTTTTTATCCTCTCATCTGTCTGGTGGAAGCGTCTGCTCTCGATGGTGTTGTCTTGATGATGTAGCCTTTCGCTTATGGCACCGGTCTGCAAGCTCAGGTGCTGGTCGGGACGGCGGGTTGAACCCAGTCCATCAGGCGGGGGGTGCGGCACACGCGCAATCCCGGGTCGGGCCGGAGGTGTCCTGGCTCTGCTGCGCACCCGCTGGTAGCCTCTGATACCTGCCCTTTTCCCCGCTTCCTCCGCTGTGGGTGTAGCTATGGGGGTGCACGGGCTCATCCTCCACTGGTGCCCGCGCACTGCCAGTTGCGCCTCCAAGTCCCAGAGGCAGGCACAAGCTTCCCCGTCTGGCTCGATCCCGGTCCCTGGTCAGCAATCTGTGAGCGACTTCCCCTTCAGCCAGTCCCCCACTAGGAGTGTTCAACTCACCCAGTGCCAGTCGGAAAGTCGTGATTTTCGCCCGGCCGAGCAGCGCGATTTTCACACTGGGCACTCCCTTCTGTCTCCTGGTGGGTCACTAGGCAGCAAGCATGTTCTGCTCGGCCCTGCTCCGGTATCCTATCTTTGCAGTGTCTTAATTTCTGCCGGCGATCCGGGTGGATTCTTAGAGTTTTCACGCTGAGCGCTGCCCTCTCTCCCCTGAGGCTCTGCTTAGGCCCCCTTTTAGGGCACTTGCTGGCACGCTCTCCGCCGGTACGGTCCAGCGTGGGGGTTAAGATAGAGGATTCTTAGAACCCTAGCTCTGGGAAATTTCTGGCTATTCAGTCTTCTACTCTCGCGGACCTATAGAATTCTTCTGTCGTCTAGCGGCAAGTTTGTTGGTGGTGGTTCTTTTCTTGGTTAGTTCTGGTGATTCTGTTGGGGAGCTGGTGAAATCTTCCCCTCATGCCTCCGCCATCTTGACTGTGTCCCCTCTATTATGACATTCTGAACAAGTCAGTTAACTGTGTTCTGACTTTTCTGTTACCCCATCTATAAACCATGGGGTTTATACATGTCACCTCAGGAAGGTATTATGCGAGTTAATGAACCAGAGGTTGTAAGAGGGATATAGGCTGTTGGATGAAAGGCCCTGCTTAAGTATAGAGCATTTCAGTTTTTTGTGGCCTGATTCTTCAGGGCCAAAGCAACATATCAGAAAGTCATGGTACTGCTATTAAAGGGCAGAAGGCACCATCAGTACATTCTCAATGTAAGGCGAAAACACTGTCTCGAAAAGGAGTGGTTTGGGATTTTATAACGAACTGTTCATGGTGGCTCCTTTTTTGCTGCAGCTGCCACACACCCTGTGTGATAAAATTAGTCTCATTTTGCCCAATTTGTCCTTGGTTCCCTTGACACAAATGCATTCCCCTTAAAATCCCTTCTGAATCAAATGAGCTCTGGTATAGAAATATAAGGTGTACAAATACATCAGCTAAAATGGATGATAAGAGAACAAACCTGCAGGGCTAGTTGTGCCTCTGGCAGATTTTTAGCTGTTCCTTTTGACATACTAAAGCAAGAGGACTTCTGCAGCTAAGATGTATTAAAGGGTTTTTGTTATCACAACAGCGAGAGATGGTACAAATGGGGCAAATGTAATATGCTACCTCCAAGCAGCATCTATGATAAGTGTTGTACAGAAGAGACAAACACTCAGATTATGAGACCTTTCTAAAGGTCTCTAATTCTGCTTATATTGCTTAACATTGTGACAATTATGCAGGGCTTGTTCTATTTGATTTGGGGTTCACTTTTCACTGAGCTATATCCCCTACTGACCACATTAACTCTCATCTGCTCTGACTTCAACCTCATCTCTGTCATTGGCTGCTTCCAGTAATTCTTCCCCAAAGGCTCCTGTTGAAGCACTTAGTGTTCACTATTTTGGGGGACATTTCTTTTTAACATTTAAACTAGTATGCTTTAAATATATTTTGTCTGCCATCATTGAAGTAAAATTCACATTTATAATGAGATTAGCTGTAAGGGATTTAGAACACACTTCATTTTGTTTGCAATTTCCGTAGACACTTCTCACTTTCCATAACAAAGCTGGTTTTCCTACCCGGGGGAAAAAAATAAATATTCACAAGTTTGGAGAAAAATATATACATATTTTTCTGAATAATGAAAGACAAACCAGCCCGCCTGAAAACAGAGAAAGCAAAGAACTGAGTTTCATTTTTTCCCTTTCTGTGCATACCCCTTGCATTCTTTCCTTTATTTAGTCCTACTCCTTGTAAGAATAAGTAAACCAGAAATAAAAGACTCCCTCTTGGTTTTCCCCCACTCAGAGATACCCTAAGGCTTACAAGATGGTAGTTTTTCCATTATAGCCAGTTGCTGTAAATCAGGTGTGTGAATAAGAACACCTGAATCCTTCTAGACTTGCATGTTTACTAAGTTTTACAAGCTGAAAAGCATGGGCTCTTGGGGTATTAGGGGTTGTTTTAACATTAAAACATGTCTGCCTGATGCTGTGAATACAGCTACAAAAGCACAAAAATCAGTTTTTTCCTTTCCTTTGCCATGGAGCTGCAATTTTTCCCAGGAGCCTTTGACACTCTACTTTATGTCTCATTTCTTCCTATTGTATGGAATCTCTTTCATATTCTTTTTTTTTTCTTTTTAATACTTCAATGCTCAGGATTCATTCACATTTTAATGGGAGGACAACACAGTTTTGCATGTTTTTGAAGATTAACAGTATTTACCCCTTCCCATGATACATAGTTAAACCGCTTTGGTTTCTGCCTACATTTGGTCTCCGTTGCAGAGGCTGGGGAGATATGCACAGTTATGCTTCAGCTCTTCAGGTGCCTCTTCTGCTTTAACGAAT
>JAIOJX010000018.1:8495415-8596710 GCA_022376925.1 Tragulus kanchil
GGGTGGCCCATGTGTGCTGCAGCGGGCCAGGGCTGCAGTTCATCCCCCGTGTGCATGGCTGAGACCAGAAACCCTTGGGTGAGAGAGACAGAGAAGCATGACAGTGATCCACCAATAGAACTGAGCTGTGTCTGAGCCACACAGATGGAGCTTTGTGACTCTGGCTTCCCAGCAGATCACGTGCTGAGTGCCAGCTGTCCTCTTGATCAGAGCCGCTCCCGGTCCTGCAGCAGTCCTGAGGGGGTGTGCCACACTGCAGTGTAGGCGGTGGAGCGGGGTGCTGCTCTGGGCACCCTGCACACTCGGGCGGGCATCCCTCCTGTGTGGTGGCCTTGTGCATTTAAGCTGCAGAGTGCTCGCTGTTACACTGGGTGGAGTTCAGCTCTTCTGCCATGAAGGGTCATAATAAATGGCTGCACCGCACATTGTGTGTGTGTGTGTGTGTGTGTCTGTGTGTGTTTGGAATGGCAGTGTCAGCAGCAAAAGGATAAAGAGGACGGGGGATGGGAGGAGGGAGGGGCCTTGCGCTATACGCACCCCAGCCCTGTCTTCTGGCAGACTGTGTAACCGCTCTGATGGAATGACTTCCAGAAGCTTTCTGCTTTTGAGCTCCCAACCCAGCAATTTTCCAAAT
This sequence comes from Tragulus kanchil, assembly GCA_022376925.1. NCBI lineage: Eukaryota > Metazoa > Chordata > Mammalia > Artiodactyla > Tragulidae > Tragulus > Tragulus kanchil. The sequence continues at coordinate 8,496,050 of JAIOJX010000018.1, forward strand.
GATTGTGTGTGCTTTCAAAGAGTGGCGAGACTCAGTGAAATTCTAGAACAGGAATGTCAGCAAGGCGTTGTCAACCGTTTGCACAGAGTGTTTATGTTCAGAAGTATTGGCAAGAAAGAGTGCCCTTGAAAAATTGAACTTTGAGAACCAAAGACATGAAATTGCAGGCCAGGGACTGTCCTTTCCTTGTGAAAAACAAAATCTATACTGCAAAGATTGAAAGACACCCAGTGTTTTGCATACATTAACGTAAACCAGTCTGTATAAAGAAACTAAATTGCGGATCTGTTAACTGGAACATGATCATGAAAACTGGTTTTTGTTCTGTCTGTTGGGATACCAGAATAGCATCTAGATAACAGTTATTCATGGACATTAAATTGAGAGCTTTTTTCCAACTTTTTATTTTCTATTGGAGTGAGCATCCCTGGTGGCTCAGATGGTAAAGAGTTTGCCTGCAATGTAGGAGACCAGCGTTCAATCCCTTGGTTGAGAAGGGAATGGCTGGAAAACAGCATGGCCACCCACTGCAATCTTCCTGCCTGGAGAATCCCATGGACAGAGGAGCCTGGTGGGCTACCGTCCATGGGGTCACAGAGAATCAAGCATGACCGAGTGACTAACACGTAGCCAAGGAACAATGTCGTGATAGTTTCAGGTGGACAATGAAAGGACTCAGCCTACATACCTATGTATCCATTCTCCCCCCAACTCCCCAAATTGAGAACATTTCTGTGACATTCAAGATTCTGGTTGTAAATCAAGTAGGGCAAAGGTCCTACCCCCAAAGGACCTCCCAGGGTAGGAGGGGAGGAGAGACACCAAGAGTTACAACCAGGGCGATGACACATAACTGTTGTCATGGTGAGAAGTTAGGTGGTGCTCCAGATTCTTTGCGGAAAGAGGGTGAGGTAGTCTTTGTGTGTGTCCTCAGTTGTGTCTGACTCTCTGCAACCGCATGGAGTGTAGCCCGCCAGGCTTCTCTATCTAGGGGATCTCCCAGGCAAGAAGACTGAAGTGGGTTGCCATTATCTCCTTCAGAGGATCTTCCCAATGCAGGGACTGGACCCAGGTCTCATGCATTGGCAGACAGATTCTTTGCTGCTGAACCACCTGGGAAGCCAAGGTGGCTTGTGGCTGGGGCTTATTGGGAAGACAGGTGGTGTTTGAGCTGAAACAAACCCAGGCCCACAGGAACAGAGCCAGCAGCATCGCCTTGCCTCCAGCCTTGTTTTCTTGGGAGTGGCCACCTCACCCATCGCATTCTTGGAGCCTCCACCTGCTGTTCTGGGAGGTTTGGCACCATATCTCCTGGCTCGGTTGCCATGGCCAACAGCAGTGCGCTCCCTGCACAGTCTACTCCTGCCTCAGTGGCATGCGGACCTCGACAGCCAGGTACAGCAGTTTGCTCGGCTGTCGTAACAAACTGCCAGAGACTGACCAGCCTCAGCAGCAGATCCTTAGTTTCTCACTGCTCTGCAGGTCTGAGGCCAGGCTCCAGGTATCGGCAGGGGTGGTGTCTCCCAGGCCCTCCCTCTGTGACTTGTGGGTGGCCACCTACCTGTGCCCTCACCTGGTCGTCCTTCTGTGCGTGTCTCTGTCCTAATCTCTTCTGAGAAGCACACCAGTCAGATTGGCTAGGCTCCACCCCATAATGGCATTTCACCTGAATCACCTCTTTAAAGATCCTCATTCTGGGCTTCCTGGGTCACAGAGAATAAGCATGACCGAGTGACTAACACGTAGCCAAGGAACAATGTCGTGATAGTTTCAGGTGGACAATGAAAGGACTCAGCCTACATACCTATGTATCCATTCTCCCCCCAACTCCCCAAATTGAGAACATTTCTGTGACATTCAAGATTCTGGTTGTAAATCAAGTAGGGCAAAGGTCCTACCCCCAAAGGACCTCCCAGGGTAGGAGGGGAGGAGAGACACCAAGAGTTACAACCAGGGCGATGACACATAACTGTTGTCATGGTGAGAAGTTAGGTGGTGCTCCAGATTCTTTGCGGAAAGAGGGTGAGGTAGTCTTTGTGTGTGTCCTCAGTTGTGTCTGACTCTCTGCAACCGCATGGAGTGTAGCCCGCCAGGCTTCTCTATCTAGGGGATCTCCCAGGCAAGAAGACTGAAGTGGGTTGCCATTATCTCCTTCAGAGGATCTTCCCAATGCAGGGACTGGACCCAGGTCTCATGCATTGGCAGACAGATTCTTTGCTGCTGAACCACCTGGGAAGCCAAGGTGGCTTGTGGCTGGGGCTTATTGGGAAGACAGGTGGTGTTTGAGCTGAAACAAACCCAGGCCCACAGGAACAGAGCCAGCAGCATCGCCTTGCCTCCAGCCTTGTTTTCTTGGGAGTGGCCACCTCACCCATCGCATTCTTGGAGCCTCCACCTGCTGTTCTGGGAGGTTTGGCACCATATCTCCTGGCTCGTTGCCATGGCCAACAGCAGTGCGCTCCCTGCACAGTCTACTCCTGCCTCAGTGGCATGCGGACCTCGACAGCCAGGTACAGCAGTTTGCTCGGCTGTCGTAACAAACTGCCAGAGACTGACCAGCCTCAGCAGCAGATCCTTAGTTTCTCACTGCTCTGCAGGTCTGAGGCCAGGCTCCAGGTATCGGCAGGGGTGGTGTCTCCCAGGCCCTCCCTCTGTGACTTGTGGGTGGCCACCTACCTGTGCCCTCACCTGGTCGTCCTTCTGTGCGTGTCTCTGTCCTAATCTCTTCTGAGAAGCACACCAGTCAGATTGGCTAGGCTCCACCCCATAATGGCATTTCACCTGAATCACCTCTTTAAAGATCCTCATTCTGGGCTTCCCTGGGAGTCCAGTGGGTAAAGACACTGTCTTGCAGTGCAAGGGGCACTGGTTCGATCCCTGGACTGGGAAGAACCCACGTGTCACAGAGCGGCTGGAACAGTGTCTCCAACAACCGAGCTGGCGCTCTGGAGCACATGCACCCAGAGCTGATGCTCTGTAGTGACAGAGGCCACTGCGATGGGAGGCCCACACAGGCCAAAGAACAAAGATGGATGAAAATAAATAAATGAAAGACCAATAGAAGTGGCCAAAGAAAAAAAAAAATCCTCATTCCATCACCCTCTGAGACCCTGGGGGGGTGGGGAGGTGAGGGCTTTGGCATCTGAATTGGGAGGAGGGGTGGAGTTAGCTCACAATACCAGGAGGGATGTCCATGCTTCTCCCTAATGCTGTGTCCACACTTTCTGAGGGAAGTATCCTTTCATCACTGACCTTGCCAGCTCACATCTAATGTCCTAGCATTTAAAATAAAGGAGGAACTTCCCTGGTGGTCCAGTTGTTAAACGTCTCCCTGTCAATTTGAGGGAGACAGGTTAGATAGATCTCTAGTCTGGTAATCACATATGCCTCCAGGGAAGTAAGCTCCTGGGCCACAACTAGTGAAGCCTACACACACTAGAAGCTGAGATCCACAACAAAAGAAGCCAACCAATGAGGAGCCCAGGCACCACAACTAGAGAAAGACCTTTCCCAGGCATGAATACTGGAGTGGATTGCCATGCCCTTCTCCAGGGTATGCTCCCAACCCAGGGGTTGAACTTGGATTTCCTGCATTGGCAGGCAGATTCCTTACCACTGAGCCACCAACAAGCAACCACAACTAGATTATGGTGTTGACTGGACATAAGCAACATGCTTTGGATGTCACTGTCTCCCAGCACCCCCAGATAGAACTGTCTAGTTGCAGGAAAAGAAGCTCAGGGCTACCACTGATTGTGCATTACGGTGAGTTGTATGCATATTTCAGTATATCTCACAATATAGTAATAATAGAAATGAAGTGCTCGATACATGTAATGCACTTGAATCAACCCCCAAATCATGCCCTCACCCTCAGTTCACTAAAAAATTGTAGAGGACTGTTTCCTGGGAGGTTCCACAGACAAATCCTGTGAGCTGGAGCCCAGCTCCTCCTGCTGTGGCCGCTGGCGGGTTCCAGCTCCTGGCCTCCTCCCAGGCCTCCGCCCCACCCAGAGGAGCTGCTGTCAGCCTGCTGGCTCTGAGCGGCAGGCTTGTGTTCTGTTGGGACAGATGGGAGAAGCTGGGGAGGGGTGAAGACTTAGATAGTTCATCCCAGTGACAGCCAGAAGGTGCAGTCTATCTGAAATCACGCTCTTTAGTGAAAAGGCACTTTCACAGTAAATCCAGCCATACACTAGTCCTTCTGAGGGTCACCTTCTTGCAGGATTTCCCTGAGATGTGGCTTGGTGTCCAGAGCCTGATGCCAGGACTGACTTCCTTTTTATTGAAGTCTACTTGCTTTCCAGTGTAGTGTTTCTGCTGTACAGCAAATTGAATCAGCTACATGTATACACATGCCCCCTCTTTCTTGGATTTCCTTACCATTTCAGTCACCACAGAGCACTGAGTAGAGCTCCCTGTGCTGTACTGTAGGTTCTCATTACTTACCTATTTTATACACATTATCAATAGTGTATGGGCTTCCCTGGTGGCTCAGTCATAAAGAACCCACCTGCCAATGCAGGAGACATGAGATTGATCCCTGGGGTGGAAGCTCCCCTGGAAGAGAGCATGGCAACCCACTCCAGTATTATTGCCTGGAGAATCCCATGGACAGAAGAGCTGGGTGGGCTACATACAGTCCATGGGGTCACAAAGAGTGGGACATGACCGAGTGAATAGCACTTTCAGGTTTTTTTCACTTTCTTCCATCAATAGTGTGCATGTGTCAATTGCAATCTCCCATTTCCTCCCAGCCCACCTTCTTCCGCCTTGGTGTCCATATATTCCTTCTCTAGGCAAGACTGACCTTCCATGTCCTCAACAGGCTGCTCACAAGTAGGTTTCATAATAGGTGAGTGTTGGTGCTTGGAGCTCCACCCTCATGCGCTGCTCGCTTTTCTGGCCTTCAGTGGGCTAAGGGGTAATTGAAGCTTTCTCTTCTGATCCGCCACGCCGGGTAATTAGGAAGCTGTGCTGGGATGATCTACAAGGTAAAGCACAAGCTTGGAACTTTCCAGGATAGAGCCCAGCTTTCTGGCTGTGCAGCGTCTTCTGAGCACAGAGCCCTGGCAGAGAGACCTCTGTGCTTCCACACATAAGAACCAGTGGCCATCTGAGGGTCCTGGCTTGGCCGTGGTGGTGTGCTTTTATGTCTTCATTTGTAGCTACATTTTCTCCTTGTGACTTCCGGACATGCAGAGCCAGGATGAGGGAAGGCAGGTTTGCCTCCTGGCTGGTTGTGTCTTGTGACTTGATGTCATTTGGAAGGTAAGGCAGTGGTCGGATGGCTCCAGAGCACTCTTTTTTTTTAATTTTGGCCACTTTTATTTTTTATTTATTTATTTTCGTCCATCTTCATTCTTTGACCTGTGTGGGCCTCCCATTGCAGTGGCCTCTCTCATTGCAGAGCACCAGTTTTGGACACATGTGCTCCAAAGCGCTGACTCTTAATCAGACACACCGGTCCAGCCGCTTCACAGCACGTGGGAGCTTCCCGGGCCAGGGATCGAACTGGTGCCCCTTGCACTGCAAGGCGGTGTCCTTACCCAATGGACCACCAGGGAAACCCCAGAGCACTCTTGTTACCCGGAAAGACCTAGCATCCCTCACCACCATCAACTTCCGGAGCATTCTCGCCACTCGCCCTGGAGGGATTAGTTCATCCATCATCACCATCTACTTATGGAGCCTTCTTGCCACCAAGAAGAGATTATTTCCTCCTCACCACCCTCCACTTCTGGAGTATTCTTGCTACCCGGAAAGGCCTAGTTCATCTGTTACTACCACCCACTTCAAGAACATGCTCACCACCCTGAAGGGATTAGTTCATCCATCATTATCATCCACTCCTGGAGCATTCTCGCCATCCCTAAGGGCCTAGTTAATCTGTCAGCACCATACACTTTTAGAGCTTTCTTATCACCACAAGGGAAACCTTGTTCCTGTTGAGTGGTCGGTCCTGAAATGGCCTTCCTTTTAATGTTCAGTTTGCAATGAGCACTCTTGATAGGTGATAGATGACGGTATGTTACCGTGAATGGTGTCAGATTCTAGATCTCCAACGGAGAAGAATTCACATTGGGATCAAAAAGACTCGGCTTTGGTCATTCAGAGCTTTGTGAAATAAGTTTATTAAGAAAAGAGGATAGACAGAGAGAGCTGCCAGTATAGACACTGGAAGAAGAATAGAAGAGTACCCCAGAAGCCACTTTAGGCATGGCGTTTTATACTTTTTCAGTTGGTTATTAATAGTTGTTTAAAACAATATTTTAGAGCTGTAAGGGCCCTGTAGACCTACACCCACATTAACATGAGATTAGCTAGGACCCTCTCCAGACCTCAGGTCTAGCTATAACATTTTAACATAAAAGTCCTCACTAGGCCCATAACATTAGCATAAGACAAAATAGTTTCAGTTTCAGCGAATCTTCATTCTTTGACCTGTGTGGGCCTCCCATTGCAGTGGCCTCTCTCATTGCAGAGCACCAGTTTTGGACACATGTGCTCCAAAGCGCTGACTCTTAATCAGACACACCGGTCCAGCCGCTTCACAGCACGTGGGAGCTTCCCGGGCCAGGGATCGAACTGGTGCCCCTTGCACTGCAAGGCGGTGTCCTTACCCAATGGACCACCAGGGAAACCCCAGAGCACTCTTGTTACCCGGAAAGACCTAGCATCCCTCACCACCATCAACTTCCGGAGCATTCTCGCCACTCGCCCTGGAGGGATTAGTTCATCCATCATCACCATCTACTTATGGAGCCTTCTTGCCACCAAGAAGAGATTATTTCCTCCTCACCACCCTCCACTTCTGGAGTATTCTTGCTACCCGGAAAGGCCTAGTTCATCTGTTACTACCACCCACTTCAAGAACATGCTCACCACCCTGAAGGGATTAGTTCATCCATCATTATCATCCACTCCTGGAGCATTCTCGCCATCCCTAAGGGCCTAGTTAATCTGTCAGCACCATACACTTTTAGAGCTTTCTTATCACCACAAGGGAAACCTTGTTCCTGTTGAGTGGTCGGTCCTGAAATGGCCTTCCTTTTAATGTTCAGTTTGCAATGAGCACTCTTGATAGGTGATAGATGACGGTATGTTACCGTGAATGGTGTCAGATTCTAGATCTCCAACGGAGAAGAATTCACATTGGGATCAAAAAGACTCGGCTTTGGTCATTCAGAGCTTTGTGAAATAAGTTTATTAAGAAAAGAGGATAGACAGAGAGAGCTGCCAGTATAGACACTGGAAGAAGAATAGAAGAGTACCCCAGAAGCCACTTTAGGCATGGCGTTTTATACTTTTTCAGTTGGTTATTAATAGTTGTTTAAAACAATATTTTAGAGCTGTAAGGGCCCTGTAGACCTACACCCACATTAACATGAGATTAGCTAGGACCCTCTCCAGACCTCAGGTCTAGCTATAACATTTTAACATAAAAGTCCTCACTAGGCCCATAACATTAGCATAAGACAAGAAAGTTAGTTTCAGTTTCAGCATTGAAATTCTTTGCCTTTCTTTTTCCTTTTTCCTTCCACTTTCCTCCTTGGGACCTGCTGCCTCCTTACCAAATCTGCCTATTAGCTCCTTTCACTCTCTAGAGTTAGACCATGTCTTATGCCCACACGGCTGTTATCAGTCAGAGGTGAGATGGATCCTGGACTGACAGGTTGAGTTCCTCGTACTCAGTCTGTTAAGTGGTGATGAGGCACCTGCAGCTAATCTCAAAAACTGGGTTTCTCATAAATTCTATGAAGTTCACACTTTGAAAATAAAAAAGAACGATTCAGCATTTGCCTCTTAAGCAGCTTGGTGGTGGTGGTAATTTAATCTCTCAGTCGTGTCTGACTCTTTGCAACCCCCTGGACTGGAGCCCGCCAGACTCCTCTGTCGATGGGATTCTTCAGGCAAGAACACTGGAGGGGGTTGCCATTCCTTCTCCAGGGGATCTTTCCCACCCAGATACCAAACTGAGTCTCCTATGTTTTTCCTGTCTCCTAAGCAGCTTTAAGTGCATTAACATAGGTCTAAGTAGATGTGAAACACACCCCAAACCCAGGAGTCCATGCAGGGCATGTCAGAGCCAGGAGTGTGCTTGTGGTCTGCTTCCACCAGGCCCCTGAGCATCTGCTCTCCCTATCCCAGCACTGCAGAGGTCACTGCCATGTCCACCGGCAGCCAGAATGAGAGGATAGGAAGGTGAGGGAAGAAGATGGAGGGTGGGCAGGAGAAGGTGCTAGCTGAGAAGACATATGACTTCAGGTTTTCTCAAATGTAAGCCTTGGAGCACCCGTGTTCCTTGGACACATGCCTGTCCTCCTTTCAAGTTTAATCCTTCCTCTCTTCATTGCTGTGCAAACCTTAAAATTCTAACCAGGGCCTTCTGGATGGTGTCTCATCTTGTATGTGTGTGTAGGGCGGGGATTCCCATCATTGAAGGTGATGAGCTCGTTAACCCCAGTAGGGATGGAAGCGTGAATCCAGGTTCACCCAGCTCTGCCCCACAAACAAGGGATGCCATGCCAGGGAGCTACAGGTCTTAAATTAACATAAAAGTCCTCACTAGGCCCATAACATTAGCATAAGACAAGAAAGTTAGTTTCAGTTTCAGCATTGAAATTCTTTGCCTTTCTTTTTCCTTTTTCCTTCCACTTTCCTCCTTGGGACCTGCTGCCTCCTTACCAAATCTGCCTATTAGCTCCTTTCACTCTCTAGAGTTAGACCATGTCTTATGCCCACACGGCTGTTATCAGTCAGAGGTGAGATGGATCCTGGACTGACAGGTTGAGTTCCTCGTACTCAGTCTGTTAAGTGGTGATGAGGCACCTGCAGCTAATCTCAAAAACTGGGTTTCTCATAAATTCTATGAAGTTCACACTTTGAAAATAAAAAAGAACGATTCAGCATTTGCCTCTTAAGCAGCTTGGTGGTGGTGGTAATTTAATCTCTCAGTCGTGTCTGACTCTTTGCAACCCCCTGGACTGGAGCCCGCCAGACTCCTCTGTCGATGGGATTCTTCAGGCAAGAACACTGGAGGGGGTTGCCATTCCTTCTCCAGGGGATCTTTCCCACCCAGATACCAAACTGAGTCTCCTATGTTTTTCCTGTCTCCTAAGCAGCTTTAAGTGCATTAACATAGGTCTAAGTAGATGTGAAACACACCCCAAACCCAGGAGTCCATGCAGGGCATGTCAGAGCCAGGAGTGTGCTTGTGGTCTGCTTCCACCAGGCCCCTGAGCATCTGCTCTCCCTATCCCAGCACTGCAGAGGTCACTGCCATGTCCACCGGCAGCCAGAATGAGAGGATAGGAAGGTGAGGGAAGAAGATGGAGGGTGGGCAGGGAGAAGGTGCTAGCTGAGAAGACATATGACTTCAGGTTTTCTCAAATGTAAGCCTTGGAGCACCCGTGTTCCTTGGACACATGCCTGTCCTCCTTTCAAGTTTAATCCTTCCTCTCTTCATTGCTGTGCAAACCTTAAAATTCTAACCAGGGCCTTCTGGATGGTGTCTCATCTTGTATGTGTGTGTAGGGGCGTGGGGATTCCCATCATTGAAGGTGATGAGCTCGTTAACCCCAGTAGGGATGGAAGCGTGAATCCAGGTTCACCCAGCTCTGCCCCACAAACAAGGGATGCCATGCCAGGGGAGCTACAGGTCTTGTCCTTCCAGAGAGGCACCATGAGTCCTTACGTGTCATCTGGGAACCCAGAGTAGCTGCACCCACAGGAAGTTGGCTTTATATGTCTGCTCTCATGGCACTTGTAAATCTGTTTTGTGTTTTATGGACTTCCCTGGTGGCTCAAATGGTGAAGAATTCGCCTTCAATGCAGGAGACCCAGGTTCGATCCTTGGGTCGGGAAGATCCCCTGGAGGAGGGCATGGCCACCCGCTCCAGTCTTGTTGCCTGGAGACTCCCATGGACAGAGGAGCCTGGTGGGCGACCGTCCATGGGGTCGCAAAGAGTCAGACGTGACTGAGTGACTAATATTTTGTGTTTTCTTGTCCAGAGAGCTATAAAAACAGGGAAAATATATCTAGACGTATTTAGCAATATAATGAAAAGTCTCACGTTGTGTGATTCTGTGTGTAGATGCTGCTCGGAACAGGCAGATCTGAAGAGACAGAGGGAGGTGGGTGGCTGCCAGGAGGGAAGGCCGGGGAGGCGGGTAGTGGTCACTCCCAGTGGTGTGGAGCTCACAGAAACGTCGTGGAACTAGTTGGTGGTGAACGTTGTACAACTCAGAATTTACTAAAAGCTACTACATCAGATGCTGCCAAAAGGTGAATTTGAGGGTGTGTCAAGTCCATCTCAGTTTTTAAAATCACATCTATGGACTTCCCTGGTGGTTCAGTGGGTAGGGAGTCCACCTCACAGTGCAAGGGGCACTGGTTCCATCCCTGGCCCAGGAAGATCCCACATGCCTCGGAGCCGCTGGGCCGGTTTGTCCAATGACGAGCCAGTGTTCTGGAGCGCATGCGCCCAGAGCCGGTGCTCTGCAGCAAGAGAGGCTACTGCTGTGGGAGGTCCACACAGGCCAAAGAACAAAGATGGATGAAAATAAATAAATAAGAAATCAATAAAAGAGGCCAATATTAAAAAAAAAAAAATCATACCCTTAAAAAAAAATCGCTTCAGTGCTGGAAATTCACAAAAAAACAAACTTTTTTTTTTTTTTAATTTAAAATGAGACTGTGTGAGAAGAGATGTATGATGGCAAAGGGGAAATGGGTGTGAGGAAGGGTAGGCTTAGGGGTTTGGGGTTAGCTCTTCGATACAGGATGGCTAAACAAGGCCCTAGTGTAGAGCACAGGACGCTCTCACAGCCTGTGGTAAACCATAATGGAAAGGAATGTGAAAGGATATATGTGTGACCAGATCACTTCCCTATACAGCAGAGATTAATGACGTGGTGCTTCAACTCCCCTTGAATAAAATTTGAAAAGAAACACTCCAATAAAATACTGCTTTTCACTCGTTAAATTGTCAAACATGTAACTCTGCTGATGCCTTGTGTTCTATGTAGATCAATAGAATGTCTACACATTGATCATGATACTGTAAATTAGTACACAGCACTTTGGTATAACATTTGTTTTTGTGAAGTTGGAAAGAAATTTAGAAAAAAAGAAAAAAAGGCTGTGTGTTGCTCAAATCTGAGAAAGGCTCAGCTCTAGCTCAGAGAGTTACAAACTTTGCAGAGGATCAGAGAGTAAACATTTTGGGGCTCGAGGAACTCAGTGTTCCTGTCGGGCAGACCTCTGTGCTGATGTGGTCTGGGAGCAGGCGTGGACAGTCCCATAAGGGCTGGGTGTGGCTGTACTCCCACGACACTGGACAGAGAGGGTTTGCCAGCCATGGGGTTTGGCCAAGGGACTAGGCGATGAGCTTCAGTAGGTGTCCTTCCCGGAGGGGAGGTGGGGCCTGAATGGTGGTCTATTCAGATATGTCTGGGGTGGTTTTCTGCAACATGATACACATTTCTCTTGTCGTTTTCATCTTACTGGTCTCTGGCCTGGTTGCCGTGGCTCATTTACACCATGAGCGTGTAAGACAGTGGAAGATGCTGTGAGTAGAGGCTCCTTCCTGACACCCTGACAGGCCCTGACAGCATCCTCAGATCACAAGGGCTCTGTCCAGGCCAAGTGACTTGGATGAGGCTTGAAGCTTCACCAAGTTTGCCCAAGAGGCTAAGAGAAAGAGTTCCCTTTGGAACATACCTGTACCAGGGTACTTATTATGTTCTGTTTGTTTCTTATTTGTGGACTTTTTAAGGGCACAGATGTTCTCTCAAGTATAGAAGCATTTTTGTATTCAGCTTATTACAGGTATTTACAATGTTGAGTCTTAATGGCATCAACAAGCATAAGCTTTGAGCATCTTATACACTTAATAAGTTGGCCTTGTTGTGGAAAGCATGGATGTAGGAAAGCCCAATGATAAACCTTAATTTTATAAAAATACTTTCCCTTTAGAAATCATTCACTGAAGGTCTCTTTTAAAAATGAGTTCCCAATGCAGAAGCAGCTTCCAGAGCCTGATTTCTAATATTGCTGTTGTTCAGTCATTAAGTCATGTGGCCCCATGAACTGCAGCACTCCAGCCTTCCCTGCCCTTCACCATTGCCTGGAGTTTGCTCAAATTCACGTCCATTGAGTTGGTGACGCCCTCCAACCCTCTCGCCCTCTATCATTCCCTTCTCCTGCCCTCCATTTTTCCAACATCAAGGGCTTTTCAAATGAGTCGGCTCTTTGCATCAGGTCACCAAAGTGTTGGAGCATCTGCTTCAGCTTCAGCATCATTTCCTCCAGTGAATATTCAGGGTTGATTTCCTCTAGGATTGACTGGTTTGATCTCCTTGCAGTCCAAGGAACACTCAAGAGTCTTCTCTAGCACCACAGTTTGAAAGCATCGATTCTTTAGCGCTCAGCCATCTTTATGGTCCAACTCTCGCATCCGTACATGACTACTGAGAAAACGGTAACTTTGATCGTATGGATCTTTGTCAGCAAAGTGATGTCTCTGCTTCTCTATTAAAGGATCCAGGAATGGCTGAATGTAGCGTTGGGGCCAGGAGTATACAAAATGGGTCTGGAGTATGCTGTGCCCCCAAAGTAAGGAAGCGCTCAAGCACACAGAAACACACACACACACACAGAAAACCCTGCAGCAATGAGGATATGCCAAAGGGACACCGATTTAGTAGTTTCATGTGACTAAAGCTACAGTGCAATGAAGTGGTATATGACATGGTATATATAACATCCGCTTCACCAAGTTTGCCCAAGAGGCTAAGAGAAAGAGTTCCTTTGGAACATTACCAGGGTACTTATTATGTTCTGTTTGTTTCTTATTTGTGGACTTTTTAAGGGCACAGATGTTCTCTCAAGTATAGAAGCATTTTTGTATTCAGCTTATTACAGGTATTTACAATGTTGAGTCTTAATGGCATCAACAAGCATAAGCTTTGAGCATCTTATACACTTAATAAGTTGGCCTTGTTGTGGAAAGCATGGATGTAGGAAAGCCCAATGATAAACCTTAATTTTATAAAAATACTTTCCCTTTAGAAATCATTCACTGAAGGTCTCTTTTAAAAATGAGTTCCCAATGCAGAAGCAGCTTCCAGAGCCTGATTTCTAATATTGCTGTTGTTCAGTCATTAAGTCATGTGGCCCCATGAACTGCAGCACTCCAGCCTTCCCTGCCCTTCACCATTGCCTGGAGTTTGCTCAAATTCACGTCCATTGAGTTGGTGACGCCCTCCAACCCTCTCGCCCTCTATCATTCCCTTCTCCTGCCCTCCATTTTTCCAACATCAAGGGCTTTTCAAATGAGTCGGCTCTTTGCATCAGGTCACCAAAGTGTTGGAGCATCTGCTTCAGCTTCAGCATCATTTCCTCCAGTGAATATTCAGGGTTGATTTCCTCTAGGATTGACTGGTTTGATCTCCTTGCAGTCCAAGGAACACTCAAGAGTCTTCTCTAGCACCACAGTTTGAAAGCATCGATTCTTTAGCGCTCAGCCATCTTTATGGTCCAACTCTCGCATCCGTACATGACTACTGAGAAAACGGTAACTTTGATCGTATGGATCTTTGTCAGCAAAGTGATGTCTCTGCTTCTCTATTAAAGGATCCAGGAATGGCTGAATGTAGCGTTGGGGCCAGGAGTATACAAAATGGGTCTGGAGTATGCTGTGCCCCCAAAGTAAGGAAGCGCTCAAGCACACAGAAACACACACACACACACAGAAAACCCTGCAGCAATGAGGATATGCCAAAGGGACACCGATTTAGTAGTTTCATGTGACTAAAGCTACAGTGCAATGAAGTGGTATATAACATGGTATATATAACATCCCTCGGCTTCCCTGGGGGTCCAGTGGTTAAGAATCTGCCCTGGTATGCAGGGGACACAGGTTCGGTCCCTGTTGTGGGAACTGAGATTCCACATGCCCTAGAGCGACTAAGTCTGTGTGCCACAATTACTGAGCGTGTGCTCTGGAGCCTAGGAACCGCAACTGCTGAGCCCTCTTGCCACAACTACTGAAGTTTGTGGACCCTAGAGCCTGTGTTCGGCAACAAGAGAAGCCTACACACCACAACTAGAGCGGATACCTCGCTCAACTAGAGAAAGCCTGAAGTGAAGACCCAGCACAGCCAAAAATAAATGAATCAATAACATTATTTTAAAAAAAAAACAAAAACACAAAACACCTAGTGTGAAGAATGTGGGTTTTGGGGGTGGAAAACAGATTCAAATCCTCACTCTCCTTCTCCATGTGGCTGCATCAGTACCTAAGCTTGCTCATAACTGCCCAGCAACTTGTCTTTCCTGGAACATGGAATAGCATAGCAACAAGGCCTTGGCATAGCAGCCTTCCTTGCAGACTTATATAGATGTTTAATGTGTGTAACAATAATGCAAGGGCACAGTGCCCATGATCAGGCAGGGGCAAAAAATAAGTCACTTTTAGTTAAAGTAGCCATGTGTGTCTCTGTTGGTGGCTCAGGTGTGTCCAACTCTTTACCAGCCGATGCATGTAGCCCGCCAGGCTCCTCTGTCCGTGGGAATGTGCAGGAAAGAATAAGGGAGTGTGGGGCCTTCCTGGTAGCTCGGTGGTGAAGAGTTCACCTGCCCATGCAGGACACATGGGTTCAATCCCTTATCCGAGAGGATCCCACATACTCCGGAGCAACAAGGCCTGTGAGCCACCACTATGGAGCGTGTGCTCTGGAGCCTAGGAACCGCAACTGCTGAGCCCTCTTGCCACAACTACTGAAGTTTGTGGACCCTAGAGCCTGTGTTCGGCAACAAGAGAAGCCTACACACCACAACTAGAGCGGATACCTCGCTCAACTAGAGAAAGCCTGAAGTGAAGACCCAGCACAGCCAAAAATAAATGAATCAATAACATTATTTTAAAAAAAAAACAAAAACACAAAACACCTAGTGTGAAGAATGTGGGTTTTGGGGGTGGAAAACAGATTCAAATCCTCACTCTCCTTCTCCATGTGGCTGCATCAGTACCTAAGCTTGCTCATAACTGCCCAGCAACTTGTCTTTCCTGGAACATGGAATAGCATAGCAACAAGGCCTTGGCATAGCAGCCTTCCTTGCAGACTTATATAGATGTTTAATGTGTGTAACAATAATGCAAGGGCACAGTGCCCATGATCAGGCAGGGGCAAAAAATAAGTCACTTTTAGTTAAAGTAGCCATGTGTGTCTCTGTTGGTGGCTCAGGTGTGTCCAACTCTTTACCAGCCGATGCATGTAGCCCGCCAGGCTCCTCTGTCCGTGGGAATGTGCAGGAAAGAATAAGGGAGTGTGGGGCCTTCCTGGTAGCTCGGTGGTGAAGAGTTCACCTGCCCATGCAGGACACATGGGTTCAATCCCTTATCCGAGAGGATCCCACATACTCCGGAGCAACAAGGCCTGTGAGCCACAACTATGGAGCCTGTGCTCTAGAGCCTCGGAACTGCAACTATGGAAGCCCATGTGCCCTAGAGCCTGAGTTCCAGAGTAAGAGACATCACCGCTATAAGGAGTCTGCTTACCTCAACTGGAGAGTAGCCCCCACTCCCTGCAGCTAGAGGAGAGCCTGCAGCAGCAGTGAAAACCCAGAATAGCCAAAAATAAAATAAAAAATAAATAAACTAAGAAAGAATAATGGAGTGGGTTACCATGCCTCCTGCAGGGCGTCTTCCCCACGCAGGGATTGAACTTGGGTCTCCTGTATTACAGGTGGATTCTTTACCCTTTGAGCTGCTAGGGAAGCAGAAAATAGCCACAATACAGGGAGATACTGCAAAGTACCATGTGTTGTTTATTTAAATAAGTGAGGGTCAAAAAGAAATTGGGGTGAATTTTGAAAAGGGTGAAGCCAGTGGTGACTCTGTAACCTGAAGGGTAAGTGCAGGACTGGGGAGAGTCGGATTGGTCCGTTGAGGAAAGGGCTGTCAAGGGATCCTGCAGGGGGGCACTTTCTGTGTGTGGTGGGGGGAGCCCCCCAGGTCTCAGGCTGTCTTAGGAGGAGAGGCGGGGTGAGGGGACTTTAAATACAGATCATTGTGAAGTGGTGGGTTGGGTAAGTTGGGGTCAGCCTGCGACCCCTCTTTGGTCTGCACAGAACGCATTATAGGCAGTAAAACTTCCGGAAGCATTGTTAGTTGTTTGAATTACATTCCTACTGAGTGTGTAATAACCCTCAAAATACAGATGGGAGGGAAAATAGGCCATGGAGTGTGTGTGTGTGTTAATTGTTCCATCTGACCTTAAGGTTGTGAGATTGCACGTTGGGCTATATGTTGATGCGCACAGGTAAATGGACCCACCTGCGTAAAATGCACTACAGCACTCTTTTCTGTGTTTCCTTCTTTTAAATGATAAAGTGGAAGACGCTCCCCCGAGCACTTGGGGCTTTTGAGGGCGAAGGCTTTGGGGTTTCGCAGAGAAGCTTTGGTAATGTTCCCGCTGAGGGCAGGAGTCGCCAGGGAACCTTGAGTCCGGGGATTGCAGTCCACGGAGCCTGCGTGAACTTGCCCATCACTAGGCGGCCGCCGGTGGGCAGCCAGACAGACGCGGGGGCTGCGGCAGAGCCAGCGGCCGAGCTGCGCTCCCGGCCGGCGGCGGCGGAGCGCGGGTCCCCTCTCCTGGCCTCTGCGGGATAAGGCTACCTTCCCGCTGCCTGGGCTGGTCGCTGGGCTTGGCAGCGGCTCGCGCCCCTTTTGTTCTCCTGCCTTGAAGAGCAACCTTGAAGAGAAGATTGTCTGCGCCCAAAGCAGTGCGGGGATTTGGGGAGACCTGCGGGCGTGCTCCTTGGGTACTGTTCTGCCTGATGGTAAAGGATCAAGTCGATGCGGTGGGGGTGGGGAACGGACAGAGTCCGCTGGAGCTCTGCCCGCGTGCATGAGGGTGTGCAGGCACGCAAGCCTGTGCTGTGTGTGTGCTGGTAGACACGTGCAGTCTTGGGCGCTTAGGACTGTGGGCGGCGAGCTGCTGGGACTGGGAGCCCTTGGCATGGGGGGTGCGCTCCTCGTGAGGTCTGCTTCCCCAGCCGCCTCAGGAGGCTGGTGGGGAGGGGCGCCAGCAGGACATGAAGACCCTTTATTGCTGTGCCTTTTTTTTTTTTTTCTCCATAACGGTAAGACATAAGCGTTTTTCACGACGGAGTCTTGGAAAGTGGACGTAGAAAGGAAATGGTGAGTCAGCCCTATCAGAATGAAAAAACAGGCAGGGAAATCAGGTGTGCGTGTTGAGTCATGAAAAACTGCTTGGTGGCTGAATTCGCTCCTAGCCTGTTAATTGCAATGGAAAAAAATGTAAATGGAGAAAAGTGCATGAGGTGGTTCTGAGCATTTTGCAGTTCTTGGATTTTGGCTCTTTCGATTGTGACCTTTGACAGACATACATTCTGTACGGGTTTTGTTGCATATGCTCTGTGGGGTGAATTTTTCGGGGTTTTTATTTTGCCTTTTATATTGTGGTAAATGAAACACGTTTTTAATTTTAGCCGTATTCCTGAGTGAAATGGTTTGCTTTACCAACTCATGCTTTTGTGTATGTGGTGGAAATGTGCCATTTGCACAGGGAGACTGCTGCATGTGTGTGCAGATGCATACACACCATCCGGGTCTGCGTGCAGGGACTCACATAGTTAGCAGTCATCTTGAAGCGGATGCTCGGCCGTCATACTTGGGGGGAACTCTGAGAGGAAAAGGAGTTTGGAGGGAGGTCTTCAGAAATTGGCCTGGCAGCGCGGACAACAAAGCAACCTGCTGCCACGTACATTGTCAGAAGACCTCCACAATGAATGAATGGAAAATCATGCGCCCCTTTGTTCTCCTGCCTTGAAGAGCAACCTTGAAGAGAAGATTGTCTGCGCCCAAAGCAGTGCGGGGATTTGGGGAGACCTGCGGGCGTGCTCCTTGGGTACTGTTCTGCCTGATGGTAAAGGATCAAGTCGATGCGGTGGGGGTGGGGAACGGACAGAGTCCGCTGGAGCTCTGCCCGCGTGCATGAGGGTGTGCAGGCACGCAAGCCTGTGCTGTGTGTGTGCTGGTAGACACGTGCAGTCTTGGGCGCTTAGGACTGTGGGCGGCGAGCTGCTGGGACTGGGAGCCCTTGGCATGGGGGGTGCGCTCCTCGTGAGGTCTGCTTCCCCAGCCGCCTCAGGAGGCTGGTGGGGAGGGGCGCCAGCAGGACATGAAGACCCTTTATTGCTGTCCCTTTTTTTTTTCTCCATAACGGTAAGACATAAGCGTTTTTCACGACGGAGTCTTGGAAAGTGGACGTAGAAAGGAAATGGTGAGTCAGCCCTATCAGAATGAAAAAACAGGCAGGGAAATCAGGTGTGCGTGTTGAGTCATGAAAAACTGCTTGGTGGCTGAATTCGCTCCTAGCCTGTTAATTGCAATGGAAAAAAATGTAAATGGAGAAAAGTGCATGAGGTGGTTCTGAGCATTTTGCAGTTCTTGGATTTTGGCTCTTTCGATTGTGACCTTTGACAGACATACATTCTGTACGGGTTTTGTTGCATATGCTCTGTGGGGTGAATTTTTCGGGGTTTTTATTTTGCCTTTTATATTGTGGTAAATGAAACACGTTTTTAATTTTAGCCGTATTCCTGAGTGAAATGGTTTGCTTTACCAACTCATGCTTTTGTGTATGTGGTGGAAATGTGCCATTTGCACAGGGAGACTGCTGCATGTGTGTGCAGATGCATACACACCATCCGGGTCTGCGTGCAGGGACTCACATAGTTAGCAGTCATCTTGAAGCGGATGCTCGGCCGTCATACTTGGGGGGAACTCTGAGAGGAAAAGGAGTTTGGAGGGAGGTCTTCAGAAATTGGCCTGGCAGCGCGGACAACAAAGCAACCTGCTGCCACGTACATTGTCAGAAGACCTCCACAATGAATGAATGGAAAATCATAAGTTTATGTGTCATAAAAGAACTACAGGTTGGGAGCAGGTTTGATGAATGGTTGACCTGCTTCCTTTCCTTGGAAGCCAGAATCTTTGAGGGTGTATATTATAAATATCTTTTAACATTTTGTTGCTGACATGTATTTTCCAGATGGGAGGAACTTGGACAAACACTATGCTTGTTTTTGTCTAGCATAGTAGGAAGACATTTCATGCTCTCCGCCTTTCACACACACACACATAACCACAAACACACACCCCTTAGGGAAGAATATTTGCGAGGATATTGTCATTCATGAACGCATGAACAAAACACAGAAAGACCATTTATAAAAGTATATTAACGTATATTTACTACTATGTGTAAAATAGATACCTATTATAGAGCACAGGGAGCTCAGCTCAGTGTTCTGTGATGAGCTAGAGGGTTGGAATAGGGGAAGAGAGAGAGGTTCCAGAGGGTCTATATGTATACATATGGCCGATTCACACTGGTAAACATACAGCTGAAACTAATACAATGTTGTAAAGCAATTGTCCTCCAATTAAGAAAATACATATTTTTTTAAAAAAAATAGGAGTGTTAGAAATCACCATCCATATTCGTGTTGACTGTACAGGTGAGATACGGTTTGTCCTGCCCAGCTGGGGTCTGATGACCCTGTGCACGTATGCTGGTGGCTGTGGTTTTTTGCATGAGTTGGCAGCTCTTCCAGCCGCCCTTGGGTTTTGCAGGCTGGGGAAGCTAACACTTCATTTGGCTCTCAGAATGTGTTGGCTTTCCTCTCACTGCCTTGAATTCTTCGTCTCTTGTAGGCATTAAATTTTGATCTAGGTGGGGAAGCTGTACAAACAAGAGCTGGCATTGTGTGTCCCCCAGATCAGCCAGTCTCTCCCCGGTCAGTGGACAGTCGTGTTTTCTGACTTTCCCTCTGGCAGGTTCAATAGACAGGTCATTTCTGGGAGGGTTTGTAGACCTCCCTGGATGTCTGAAGAGATCCTAGAGTTATTTCGTGTTTTAAAAATCTGTATTCATTCCTTGAACTCTGAGAGGAAAAGGAGTTTGGAGAGGTCTTCAGAAATTGGCCTGGCAGCGCGGACAACAAAGCAACCTGCTGCCACGTACATTGTCAGAAGACCTCCACAATGAATGAATGGAAAATCATAAGTTTATGTGTCATAAAAGAACTACAGGTTGGGAGCAGGTTTGATGAATGGTTGACCTGCTTCCTTTCCTTGGAAGCCAGAATCTTTGAGGGTGTATATTATAAATATCTTTTAACATTTTGTTGCTGACATGTATTTTCCAGATGGGAGGAACTTGGACAAACACTATGCTTGTTTTTGTCTAGCATAGTAGGAAGACATTTCATGCTCTCCGCCTTTCACACACACACACATAACCACAAACACACACCCCTTAGGGAAGAATATTTGCGAGGATATTGTCATTCATGAACGCATGAACAAAACACAGAAAGACCATTTATAAAAGTATATTAACGTATATTTACTACTATGTGTAAAATAGATACCTATTATAGAGCACAGGAGCTCAGCTCAGTGTTCTGTGATGAGCTAGAGGGTTGGAATAGGGGAAGAGAGAGAGGTTCCAGAGGGTCTATATGTATACATATGGCCGATTCACACTGGTAAACATACAGCTGAAACTAATACAATGTTGTAAAGCAATTGTCCTCCAATTAAGAAAATACATATTTTTTTAAAAAAAATAGGAGTGTTAGAAATCACCATCCATATTCGTGTTGACTGTACAGGTGAGATACGGTTTGTCCTGCCCAGCTGGGGTCTGATGACCCTGTGCACGTATGCTGGTGGCTGTGGTTTTTTGCATGAGTTGGCAGCTCTTCCAGCCGCCCTTGGGTTTTGCAGGCTGGGGAAGCTAACACTTCATTTGGCTCTCAGAATGTGTTGGCTTTCCTCTCACTGCCTTGAATTCTTCGTCTCTTGTAGGCATTAAATTTTGATCTAGGTGGGGAAGCTGTACAAACAAGAGCTGGCATTGTGTGTCCCCCAGATCAGCCAGTCTCTCCCCGGTCAGTGGACAGTCGTGTTTTCTGACTTTCCCTCTGGCAGGTTCAATAGACAGGTCATTTCTGGGAGGGTTTGTAGACCTCCCTGGATGTCTGAAGAGATCCTAGAGTTATTTCGTGTTTCACTTTTAAAAGAAGACTCTGTATTCATTCCTTGAGGGTCACGAAGGCTTCTCACATCTGTATATTGGACTTCACAATGTGGAGTACCATGTTCATTTCACAATAAGCAAACTGGGGCTTAAGTGACTGGATTCACACAGCTTCTGTGTGTGTGTGTGTTTACCTTTGTATTTTGTATTGGAGTATAGCTGATTAAGAATGCTGTGATGAGTGCAATATAAATTCAGTATCTGGCATCGTTGGTTTTCTTTGCTTTGTGCATGTTAGACCTGGTATTTGTACTGATACAGTATTCCTTTAGTTTCACATACTGTTCATTTTGACATACTCTTTAATAGTAACCAATATGTCTTTTCTAGGGTGTTATAAAGAACTAGGCAGATCCATCTCCTGACCCTAAACATGGTCCTATGGTAAACTGCTTGAGGAAATTGGATCTCCAAGATTACGGGTGGGAAAGTGTTTTCCATTGGAGATCAAAGAGGGCAGATAGGCATGCAGCTTGTGGATTAAGCAGAACTTCTTTTTGAAAGGGCAATCTTGAAGATTATGACTGGATGAACTAAGGTGATTGGCAGTGGAAAGAATCAGAACATGTGAAATTCCTTAAAAATTTGTTGACTTAAATAGCTTTGCCTATGTTACACAATAAAAAGAAACCCTTTACACTTTGCAGAAAGTCAGCATTAAAAAAAGAAAAAAAGACTGCTGTAATGGGACCTTCCCTGGTGGTTCAGTGGTTAGGAATCTGTCTTGCAATGCAAGGAATACCGGTTCAATTCCTGGTCTGGGAAAATCCCACATGCTGAGGATTAACTAAAACCCCAACTAAGAGAGCAGCCTTCACTCAACACAGCTAGAAAAAAAAACAAAACAAAACAAAACTCAAGTGCAGTAACAAGACCAACCAAGTAAAGTGAATAAATAAATAATAATAAAAAAGAGGACTTCCTCGGTGGTCCAGTGGGTGAAGAGTCTGCCTTGTGGTGGAAGGAGCACCGGTTCGATCCCTGGCCCGGGAGGATCCTGTGTGCTGTGGAACAGCTGGACTGGTGTGTCCAATGACAAGCCAGCGCTTTGAAGTGCATGCCCCCCAGAGCCAGTGCTCTGCAGCCAGAGAGGCCACTGCAGTGGGAGACACACACGTACCAAAGAATAAAGATGATGAAAACAAAGAAATAAATAACCAATAAAAGAGGCCAAAATTTCAGTCTAAATTAAAAATACCCTAAAAAGAAATAGAACAGCTATGGGACTTCCCTGTGGTCCAGTGGTTAGGACTTCACCCTCCATTCCTGGTCGGAGAACTGAGATCCCACATGGCTTGTGACTCGGCCAAAATTAATAGTCATAATTATAATAAAGTGTACAATTTTTTAAGTAGAACAACTAGAAATTTCAGGAAGGTCTTTAACATGTTTACATACAGGCACACCCAGACATGTATATACACACATATGCATGGATGCTATATATGTGTTCACATCCGCATGTAAGAATACAAATATGTACACGTGCACACAGGTCCTATGGTAAACTGCTTGAGGAAATTGGCTCCAAGATTACGGGTGGGAAAGTGTTTTCCATTGGAGATCAAAGAGGGCAGATAGGCATGCAGCTTGTGGATTAAGCAGAACTTCTTTTTGAAAGGGCAATCTTGAAGATTATGACTGGATGAACTAAGGTGATTGGCAGTGGAAAGAATCAGAACATGTGAAATTCCTTAAAAATTTGTTGACTTAAATAGCTTTGCCTATGTTACACAATAAAAAGAAACCCTTTACACTTTGCAGAAAGTCAGCATTAAAAAAAGAAAAAAAGACTGCTGTAATGGGACCTTCCCTGGTGGTTCAGTGGTTAGGAATCTGTCTTGCAATGCAAGGAATACCGGTTCAATTCCTGGTCTGGGAAAATCCCACATGCTGAGGATTAACTAAAACCCCAACTAAGAGAGCAGCCTTCACTCAACACAGCTAGAAAAAAAAACAAAACAAAACAAAACTCAAGTGCAGTAACAAGACCAACCAAGTAAAGTGAATAAATAAATAATAATAAAAAAGAGGACTTCCTCGGTGGTCCAGTGGGTGAAGAGTCTGCCTTGTGGTGGAAGGAGCACCGGTTCGATCCCTGGCCCGGGAGGATCCTGTGTGCTGTGGAACAGCTGGACTGGTGTGTCCAATGACAAGCCAGCGCTTTGAAGTGCATGCCCCCCAGAGCCAGTGCTCTGCAGCCAGAGAGGCCACTGCAGTGGGAGACACACACGTACCAAAGAATAAAGATGATGAAAACAAAGAAATAAATAACCAATAAAAGAGGCCAAAATTTCAGTCTAAATTAAAAATACCCTAAAAAGAAATAGAACAGCTATGGGACTTCCCTGTGGTCCAGTGGTTAGGACTTCACCCTCCATTCCTGGTCGGAGAACTGAGATCCCACATGGCTTGTGACTCGGCCAAAATTAATAGTCATAATTATAATAAAGTGTACAATTTTTTAAGTAGAACAACTAGAAATTTCAGGAAGGTCTTTAACATGTTTACATACAGGCACACCCAGACATGTATATACACACATATGCATGGATGCTATATATGTGTTCACATCCGCATGTAAGAATACAAATATGTACACGTGCACACATAGATGTGTATGATAGAGATTATATATTGGAAACCAAGTAAATCTTCATGTAAATAAATTACTGAAGCCTATTGAGTAAACAGTCCATTTCTAAATATGGTCCAGTTGAGTAATGATCAGACAATATCCTGAGATATGGCATTTTCCAAGTTTTGGGTCACGTGCATTGTGTGAAAGGGAGATGCTGAAAGCAGATGGTTTTGTCTTAATTTACAGAGATGCTATGTTATTCTGTGTTTTAATCTCTTTTACCACAAAATTTCTCAGAATTCAAAAATGACCCCTTATTTCATAAGCTTGATGTATGTTTTGGAGAGCCAAGATTTATACTTATGTGGGTTACAGCTCTCTAGGCTGTGGTATAGTCTTTACTAACATTTCCTTCTCTTTTTTTAAAAAAAATCTGCTTTACTAATTAGAACATTTTTATTAAAAAAATACAGAGAGACTGCTCTGGCAGCCTAGTGATTAAGACAGCCACCTTCAGGGCAAAGCAGCCCCCTCCAGTCTTCTTGCCTAGAGAATCCCATGGACAGAGGAGCCTGGGGGGCTGCCGTCCATGGAGTCACAAAGTATTGGACATGACTGAGTGACTAATCTAATGGCAGGCTAGTGGTGAAGATTCCAACCTTCCATTGCAGGGAGCATGAGTTTGATCCCGGGTCAGGGTGCTAAGATTCCACATGCCAAGCTGTGTGACCCCCAGAATCAAAAATAAATAAAATAGCTATTGTCAGTGCACTATGAGAAAAGGGGATCCTGCAGGGATGCTGTGGGACGGCCTGGAGGGGTGGGATGCGGTGGGGGGGATATACTTACGACTAATCTGTGGTCATACATATCTGTAAACAACAAAACTCTGTAAAAGTAAAAAGATAAAAGGTAAAAAATAAATAAATAAATAAGGAAGACAAGATAAAATCAAAAACATATGGAAATTCGGGAAAGCAGAAGGAAGACATTAAAAATTGTCCTCAACCTCACATCCAGAAACACCAC
Source organism: Tragulus kanchil (assembly GCA_022376925.1). Lineage (NCBI taxonomy): Eukaryota > Metazoa > Chordata > Mammalia > Artiodactyla > Tragulidae > Tragulus > Tragulus kanchil. Next base: position 8,520,801 of record JAIOJX010000018.1, read on the forward strand.
TGTGCCTACCCTGAGAGCTTTTTCAAGGTAAATGTTCATTGATCGACATGTGATCACACTATACGTACTGTATGTGAAGAGAGGTGTGTCTGTGGTGTGTGGCATGCTAAGATGTGGCTTCCCAATTGTGGACTTACTGGGATGTTCCCAGTCTTTCCCAGGGGGAAGCTAACACCATAGCGAACACATATGGTGAAATATTTCTGCGCTTACTCATTTCCTTGGGAGAACAGACTGGGCATAGAATTTCCAGGAAGTCTTGTAGAAAATGCCCCCAGGTTGCCCTCCAGCAGGTGGGTCTCTTTTATTCCCACCAGCAGCAGCCTAGACTAGTCCAGCTTCCCCCAAAACCTTGTCTGAGGTAGACATTTTATGAATTCCTCGACTTGATAGGGAAAGCTTTTTTTTTTTTTTAATTTTGGCCCCTTTTATTATTATTTCATCATTTATTTATCTTCATCCATCTTTATCCCTTGACCTGTGTGTGCCTCCAATTGCAGTGGCCTCTCCTGTTGCAGAGAACCAGCTCTGGGCGCATGCACTCCAGAGTGATGGCTCATAATTGGACACACCAGTCCAGTCACTCTGCAGCACATAGAATCTTCTCTGGCCAGGGATCGAACCAGCACCACTTGTACTAAAGGAGGACTCTTTACCAACTGGACCACCAGGGGAAACCCGGAAAGAACTACTTTTACAGGAAGAAAGCAGCCCTCCAGTCTTCTTGCCTAGTTGACAGATTCCAACCTTCCATTGCAGGGAGCATGCGGGTTTGATCCCGGGTCAGGGTGCTAAGATTCCACATGCCAAGCTGTGTGACCCCCAGAATCAAAAATAAATAAAATAGCTATTGTCAGTGCACTATGAGAAAAGGGGATCCTGCAGGGATGCTGTGGGACGGCCTGGAGGGGTGGGATGCGGTGGGGGGGATATACTTACGACTAATCTGTGGTCATACATATCTGTAAACAACAAAACTCTGTAAAAGTAAAAAGATAAAAGGTAAAAAATAAATAAATAAATAAGGAAGACAAGATAAAATCAAAAACATATGGAAATTCGGGAAAGCAGAAGGAAGACATTAAAAATTGTCCTCAACCTCACATCCAGAAACACCACTGTGCCTACCCTGAGAGCTTTTTCAAGGTAAATGTTCATTGATCGACATGTGATCACACTATACGTACTGTATGTGAAGAGAGGTGTGTCTGTGGTGTGTGGCATGCTAAGATGTGGCTTCCCAATTGTGGACTTACTGGGATGTTCCCAGTCTTTCCCAGGGGGAAGCTAACACCATAGCGAACACATATGGTGAAATATTTCTGCGCTTACTCATTTCCTTGGGAGAACAGACTGGGCATAGAATTTCCAGGAAGTCTTGTAGAAAATGCCCCCAGGTTGCCCTCCAGCAGGTGGGTCTCTTTTATTCCCACCAGCAGCAGCCTAGACTAGTCCAGCTTCCCCCAAAACCTTGTCTGAGGTAGACATTTTATGAATTCCTCGACTTGATAGGGAAAGCTTTTTTTTTTTTTTAATTTTGGCCCCTTTTATTATTATTTCATCATTTATTTATCTTCATCCATCTTTATCCCTTGACCTGTGTGTGCCTCCAATTGCAGTGGCCTCTCCTGTTGCAGAGAACCAGCTCTGGGCGCATGCACTCCAGAGTGATGGCTCATAATTGGACACACCAGTCCAGTCACTCTGCAGCACATAGAATCTTCTCTGGCCAGGGATCGAACCAGCACCACTTGTACTAAAGGAGGACTCTTTACCAACTGGACCACCAGGGAAGCCCGGGAAAGAACTTTTTAAAAAAATTTTTATTTTAATTTTTACTTTTACAGAGTTTTGTTGTTTACAGATACGTATGATCCCAGATTAGTCATATGTATTATCTCCTCCATCCCACCCCTCCAGGCCATCTCAAAGCCCCCCTACAGGATCCCCTTTTCTCATAACGTACTGACACTAGCTATTTTTTTCACATATGACAGTACAGGTTTTCATGCTACTTCCTTTACACCTCCAACCCGCTGTTCCTTCCCCACAATGTCCATATGTCTACTCTCTATGTCTGTTTTTTCATCACTTCACTGTGTGTGTTATCATTACTATCCTACTAGATTCCATATATATGTGTTTATATATTGTATTTGTCTTTCTCTCTTTGACTTACTTCACTTTTTGATGATAGGTTCTAGATCCAGCCACCTCATTAGGGCTGATTCTTCTGCATTTCTCTTTACATCTGTGTAGTATTCCATTGTGTATATGTACCAGGGCTTTTGGATCCATTTGTTCGTCGCTGGGCATCTAGGTTGCTTCCATGTTCTAGCTATTGTATAGAGAGCTGCAATGAACAGTGGGGTACAGGTGCTTCTTTCAGTTTTGATTTCATCAGGGTATAAGCCTAAGAGTGGAATTGCTGGGTCGTATGGTGCTTCTATTTTTAGTTTTTTAACAAGTCTCCATACTGTCTTCCATAGAGGCTGTATCAATGTACATTCCCACCAGCTATGCAAAAGTGTTCCCTTTTCTCCACACCCTCTCCAGCATTTATTGTCTGTCAATTTCTTGATGATGGCCATTCTGACAGGTGTGAGGTGATATCTCATTGTTGTTTTGATTGGCATTTGTCTAATAATAAGTGAGGTTGAACATCGTTTCATGTGCGTTTGGGCCATCTGTATGTCCTCTTTGGAGAGGTGTCTGTTTAGGTCCTTTTCCCATTTATTGATTGGGTTTTTTATTTTTCTGGTGCTGAGTTGTCTGAGTTGCTTGTAGATTTTGGAGATTAATTCTTTTGTTTATGTATGATTCTATTCTGTGGTTGTCTTTCATCCAGATATGCTCATAGGAACCTACATGGACTCCCCTGTTGTACTCTTTACCAACTGGACCACCAGGGAAGCCCGGGAAAGAACTTTTTAAAAAAATTTTTATTTTAATTTTTACTTTTACAGAGTTTTGTTGTTTACAGATACGTATGATCCCAGATTAGTCATATGTATTATCTCCTCCATCCCACCCCTCCAGGCCATCTCAAAGCCCCCCTACAGGATCCCCTTTTCTCATAACGTACTGACACTAGCTATTTTTTTCACATATGACAGTACAGGTTTTCATGCTACTTCCTTTACACCTCCAACCCGCTGTTCCTTCCCCACAATGTCCATATGTCTACTCTCTATGTCTGTTTTTTCATCACTTCACTGTGTGTGTTATCATTACTATCCTACTAGATTCCATATATATGTGTTTATATATTGTATTTGTCTTTCTCTCTTTGACTTACTTCACTTTTTGATGATAGGTTCTAGATCCAGCCACCTCATTAGGGCTGATTCTTCTGCATTTCTCTTTACATCTGTGTAGTATTCCATTGTGTATATGTACCAGGGCTTTTGGATCCATTTGTTCGTCGCTGGGCATCTAGGTTGCTTCCATGTTCTAGCTATTGTATAGAGAGCTGCAATGAACAGTGGGGTACAGGTGCTTCTTTCAGTTTTGATTTCATCAGGGTATAGGCCTAACAGTGGAATTGCTGGGTCGTATGGTGCTTCTATTTTTAGTTTTTTAACAAGTCTCCATACTGTCTTCCATAGAGGCTGTATCAATGTACATTCCCACCAGCTATGCAAAAGTGTTCCCTTTTCTCCACACCCTCTCCAGCATTTATTGTCTGTCAATTTCTTGATGATGGCCATTCTGACAGGTGTGAGGTGATATCTCATTGTTGTTTTGATTGGCATTTGTCTAATAATAAGTGAGGTTGAACATCGTTTCATGTGCGTTTGGGCCATCTGTATGTCCTCTTTGGAGAGGTGTCTGTTTAGGTCCTTTTCCCATTTATTGATTGGGTTTTTTATTTTTCTGGTGCTGAGTTGTCTGAGTTGCTTGTAGATTTTGGAGATTAATTCTTTGTCTGTTGTTTCATGTGCTATGATTTTCTCCCATTCTGTGGGTTGTCTGTTCACCTTTTTTGTAATTTCTTTTGCTGCACAAAAGCTTTTAAGTTTCATTACATCCCACGTGTTAATTTTTGTTTTTGGTTCCACTCTTCTAGTAGGTGGGTCAGAGAAGATCTTTCTTTGATTGATGTCCTTGAGTGTTTTGCCTATATTCTCCTCCAAGAGTTTCAAGGTTTCTGCTCTTACATTTAGGTCTTTAATCGAGTTTGAGTTTGTCTTTGTGTATGGTGTCAGGGTATGTTCCAACTTCATGTTTTTGCATGTAGCTGTCCAATTTTCCCAGCACCATGTGTTGAAGAGGCTGTCTTTGTCCCATTTTATAGTTTCACCTCCTTTGTTAAAAATAACGTACCCATAGGTTCGTGGGTTTACCTCTGGGCTCTCTATCTTGTTCCATTGGTCTATATTTCTGTTTTTGTGCCAGTGCCATACTGTCTTGATGACTGTTGCTTTGGAGTATAGTCTGAAGTTAGGGAGGCTGATTCCTCCAGCTCCATTTTTCTTTCTAAGGATTGCTTTGGCTATTCGAGGTCTTTTGTGTTTCCATGTGAACTGTGTTATTCTTTGGTCTAGTTCTGTGAAGAATGTCCTTGGTAGTTTGATAGGAATCGCATTGAATCTATAGATGACATTTGGTAGTAGGGTCATTTTCACAATATTGATTCTTCCGATCCAGACACATGGAATATCTCTCCATGTGTTTAAGTCTTCTTTAATTTCTCTCATGAGTGTCTTGTACTTTTCTGTGTACTGTTCTTTTGTTTCTTTGGGTAGGTTTATTACCAGATATTTCATTCTTTTGATTGCAGTGGTGAAGGGGATTGCATTTTTTATTTCATTTTCTGATTTTTTATTGTTTGGGTATAGGAATGCCAGTGATTTCTGCGTGTTGACTTTGTATCCTGCGACTTTGCTGAATTCCTTGATTAGCTCTAGTAGCTTTGTAATAGAGTCTTTGGGATTTTCTATGTATAAGATCATGTCGTCTGCAAAAAGAGAGAGCTTGACTTCTTCCTTTCCAATCTGGATTCCTTTTATTTCTTTCTCTTCTCTTATTGCCTTTGCTAGAACTTCCAGGACTATGTTGAATAGTAGTGGTGAAGTACATTTGTCTGTTGTTTCATGTGCTATGATTTTCTCCCATTCTGTGGGTTGTCTGTTCACCTTTTTTGTAATTTCTTTTGCTGCACAAAAGCTTTTAAGTTTCATTACATCCCACGTGTTAATTTTTGTTTTTGGTTCCACTCTTCTAGTAGGTGGGTCAGAGAAGATCTTTCTTTGATTGATGTCCTTGAGTGTTTTGCCTATATTCTCCTCCAAGAGTTTCAAGGTTTCTGCTCTTACATTTAGGTCTTTAATCGAGTTTGAGTTTGTCTTTGTGTATGGTGTCAGGGTATGTTCCAACTTCATGTTTTTGCATGTAGCTGTCCAATTTTCCCAGCACCATGTGTTGAAGAGGCTGTCTTTGTCCCATTTTATAGTTTCACCTCCTTTTTTAAAAAATAACGTACCCATAGGTTCGTGGGTTTACCTCTGGGCTCTCTATCTTGTTCCATTGGTCTATATTTCTGTTTTTGTGCCAGTGCCATACTGTCTTGATGACTGTTGCTTTGGAGTATAGTCTGAAGTTAGGGAGGCTGATTCCTCCAGCTCCATTTTTCTTTCTAAGGATTGCTTTGGCTATTCGAGGTCTTTTGTGTTTCCATGTGAACTGTGTTATTCTTTGGTCTAGTTCTGTGAAGAATGTCCTTGGTAGTTTGATAGGAATCGCATTGAATCTATAGATGACATTTGGTAGTAGGGTCATTTTCACAATATTGATTCTTCCGATCCAGACACATGGAATATCTCTCCATGTGTTTAAGTCTTCTTTAATTTCTCTCATGAGTGTCTTGTACTTTTCTGTGTACTGTTCTTTTGTTTCTTTGGGTAGGTTTATTACCAGATATTTCATTCTTTTGATTGCAGTGGTGAAGGGGATTGCATTTTTTATTTCATTTTCTGATTTTTTATTGTTTGGGTATAGGAATGCCAGTGATTTCTGCGTGTTGACTTTGTATCCTGCGACTTTGCTGAATTCCTTGATTAGCTCTAGTAGCTTTGTAATAGAGTCTTTGGGATTTTCTATGTATAAGATCATGTCGTCTGCAAAAAGAGAGAGCTTGACTTCTTCCTTTCCAATCTGGATTCCTTTGATTTCTTTCTCTTCTCTTATTGTCGTTGCTAGAACTTCTAGGACTATGTTGAATAGTAGTGGTGAAAGTGGACACCCCTGTCTTGTTCCTGATCTTAGAAGGAATGCTTTCAGTTTTTCACCATTGAGGATAATGCTCGCTGTGGGCTTCTCATAGATGGCTTTCACTATGTTGAGATAGGTTCCTTCTATGCCCATTTTCTGAAGAGTTTTTATCATAAATGGGTGTTGTACTTTGTCCAAGGCTTTTTCTGCATCTATTGAGATGCTCATGTGATTTTTATCTCTCAATTTGTTGATATAATGTATCATACTGATTGATTTGTGGTTATTGAAGAATCCTTGCATGCCTGAAATGAAACCAACTTGATCATGATGTATGAATTTTTTGCTGTGTTGTTGAATTCTGTTTGCTAGGATTTTGTTGAGGCTCTTGGCATGAAAGTTCCTCAGTGAAATTGGCCTACACTTTTCTTTTTTTGTGTTGTCTTTGCCTGGTTTTGGTATCAGGGTGATTATGTCCTTGTAGAATGTGTTTGAAAGTGTTCCTTCCTGTGCAACTTTTTGAAAGAGTTTTAGAAGGACAGGCATTAGCTCCTCTTTAAATGTTTGGTAGAATTCACCTGTGAAGTCATCTTGCCCTGGGCTTTTAGTTTGGGGTAGATTTTTGATCACAAATTTGATTTCTGAGCTTGTGATTGGGTTGTTCATAGTTTTTATTTCTTCCTGGTTGAGTCTTCGGAGATTAGCCTACTCCAAGAAACTGTCCATTTCTTCCAGGTTGTCCAGGTTGTTGCCATATAGTTGTTCATAATAGTCTCTTACAATCCTTTGGATTTCTGCATTATCTGTTGTAATATGTCCTTTTTCATTTTTGATTTTGTTGATCTGGTTCTTCTCTCTTTTTTTCTTGATGAGTCTGGCCAGTGGCTTGTCAATTTTGTTTACCTTTTCAAAGAACCAGCTTTTTGTTTTGCTTATCTTTACTATTGTTCCTTTCATTTCTTTTTCATTTATTTCTGCTCTGATCCTTATGATTTCTCTTCTTCTGCTGGCTTTGGGGTATTTTTGTTCTTCTTTCTCCAGTTGTTTTAAGTGTCGGGTTAGGTAATCTGCTTGGTGTTTTCCTGGTTTCTTGAGGTAGGTTTGTATTGCTATAAATTTCCCTCTTAGAACTGCTTTTGCGGTATCCCATAGGTTTTGCACTGTCGTGTGATCATTGTCATTTACTTCGAGGAATTTTTAAATTTCTCCTTTGATTTGCTCAGTAATCAGTTTGTTTTTAAGGCATGTGTTGTGTAATCTCCATGTGTTTGTATTTTTAGGTTTTTTTTTTTTTTTTTCCTGCAGTGGATCTCTAGTCTCATTGCATTGTGGCCTGAGAAGATGGTTGATATTTCAGTTTTCTTGATTTTACTAAGGTTTGATTTGTGGCCCAAGATGTGGTCTATCCTGGAGAATGTTCCATGAGCACTTGAGAAGAAAGTGTATTCTTCTGCTTTTGGATGGAAGGTCCTAAAGCTATCCATGAGGTCCATCTCTTCTAGTGTGTCATTTAAGGTTTGTGTTTCTTTATGAATTTTCTGTTTTGATGATCTGTCCATTGGTGTGAGAGAAGTGTTCAAGTCTCCTACTATTACTGTGTTATTGTTGATTTCTTCTTTTATGTCTGAAAGGATCTGTCTTAAGTATTGAGGCGCACCTGTGTTGGGTGCATAGATATTCATGACTGTTATGTCTTCCTCTTGGATATATCCCTTAATCATGATGTAGTGACCTGCCTTGTCTTATAATATTTTTCACTTTAAAGTCTATTTTGTCTGATATGAGGATTGCTTCTCCAGCTTTCTTTTGATTTGCACTTGCATGGAATATCTTTTTCCATCCTCTCACTTTCAGTCTATGAGTGTCTGTCAGTCTGAAGTGGGTCTCTTGTAAACAGCATATATATGGGTCTTGCTTCTGTATCTATTCAGTCAGCCTGTGTCTTTTGGTTGGAGCATTGAGTCCATTTACATTGAAAGTAATTATTGATATGAATGTACCTATTGTAATCTTAGAGATTTGGGGTTTGATTTGTAGGACTTCTCCTACTCTTGTATTTATTGGCTATATCAGGCCCTTTAACACTTGTTGTAGGGCTGGTTTTGTGGTACAGAATTCTTTGCGCTTTTGCTTGTCTGTGAAGCTTTTGACTTCTCCATCAATTCTGAATGAGATCTTTGTTGGGTAGAGAATTCTTGGTTGGAGGTTATTCTCTTTTAGCTGTTTAAATGTGTTCTGCCATTCTCTTCTGGCCTGCAGGGTTCCTGTTGAAAGATCAGCTGTTAAACGTATGGGGTTTCCTTTATATGTTATTTGTTGTTTGTTCCTAGCTGCTTTAAGTATTCTGTCTTTATATTTAGTCTGTTAGTTTGATTAGAATGTGCCTTGGTGTATTTCTTTTGGGGATTATCCTGTATGGATCTCTTTGTGCTTCTTGGACTTGGTTGACTATTTCCTTTCCCATACTGGGGACATTTTCAACTATAATCTCTTCAAGAATTTTTTCATAGCCTTTCTTCCCTTCTACTTCTTCTGGAACTCCTATCATTCTAATGTTGGTGCGTTTGATATTGTCCCATAGGTCTCTGAGGCTATCCTCTGTTTTTTTGATTCTTTGGGCTTTGTTCTGTTCTTCAGCAGTTAGTTATTTCCACCATTCTGTCTTCCAGCTCACTTATCTGTCTTCTGCCTCTGATACTCTACTCTTGAGACCTTCTATAGTATTTTTGAGTTCAGCAATTGAGTTGGTGGTCTCTGTTTGCTTATTTTTCATTTCTTGCATGTTTCTTCTCAGTGCACTTATTTCCTCTAATATTCTGTTTTTAGTGTTTTGAATCCTCATTAGTATTGCTTTCCTGAACTCTCTTTCAGATAATTTGTCTATCTCCTCTCCTGTCATTTGGAGCTGTGTTTCTCTAGTTTGTTCCTTGACTTGTGTAGTGTTTCGCTGTCTTTTCATTGTTAGGTTAATTTTTGTTTCTTTGTGTGTGTCTGTGTGTGTAGAGTTCTTTCTCCCACCAGGCTTCTTGGTTGAATTCTCCCTTCCTTTGGATTTCTGTCCTTGTAGAAGGGTTCAGTGGTTTGTGTATTGGGTGGCATTAGGTCTTGTTTGTAGGTGAATAATCTCTAGTGTTGTATGTTCTTTGATAGTGTGGGGTCTTGGAATCAGGGCTTCCACTCCGAGGATCCTTGGTTTGATGTCTGGTCAGGGGGTATAGGCTCTATGACTGGTTTGCTATGGTGTTCAGTGATATTAGTTCAAATACTAGCATCTGAAGAGCAAGAGGTGTGTCCCTAATGGGTGACAGTCATAAAAGCATGCAGATATTTCCTAACAGAGTGGGAAAATGTACATACATATACATCAATAACCACAACTGAACAGGCTTACAGAGATATAGCATAGGAAATTTTTCTGGCCAATGGCACAGTCAAAGATGGTACCTGACCCTTAAGCTCTAGATTAATTAAAATACTGCCTGGAAAAATAGATCCAGGGCAAGGTCCCGGCATGGAATATTACAATGAAGGCAATTTTTAACTAAGACATGTGTTGGGGGTGAGGAGGAGGAGAGTGTGTGGGTAATGAGAAGATATAGATTCGTCTTGCAAGGAGTTTCTCGGGTTAGGTGGCAAAGATTTGTGTGTTGTAGGGTTTGCTGTAGCTGGAAGGAAACAGTAGAGACAGGAAGGTAGAAAATATTTATATAGAGGATAGTAGTGTATAGGAAAAGATTTTACATTTAGAACATAGAGGGTGGAAGCAGTGGCAAAGAGGACAGAGAATTAAATGTTTCAAAAAATTAAAATTAAAAAAAATTAAAAATTGTAAGAGAGAAAAAAATTCACAGCGGGGGCTTCTCTGGTGGTCCAGTGGGTAAGGACACTGCCTTGCAGTGCAAGGGCCACCGGTTCGATCCCTGGCCTGGGAAGATCCCACATGCCGCGGAGCGGCTGGACCAATGTGTCCAATTACCGAGCCGGAGATCTGGAGCGCATGCACCCAGAGCCTGTGCTCTGTGACAACAGAGGCCACCGTGATGGGAGGCCCACACAGGCCAAAGAACAAAGATGGATGAAAAACAGATAAATGAAAAAACAGTAGAAGTGGCCCACTCACCCCCTCCCCTCCCCCCCCAAAAAAAATATTCACAGGAAGAGACAGAGGAACAAACCAAACCAAACAAGTGAATAAACAAAACAATCCGAAACAGACAGACAAAGAAAAAAGAAGAAAGGAAAAAAAAATTTGTTTTAATTAAAAAAAGAGAAAAAAATTAACAGGTAGAGATAGAGGAACAAACCAAAGCGAACAATCGAATAAACAAAACAATCCAAAACAAACAGACCAAAGAAAAGGGTGGGGATTAAATATTGTCCCTGGTTTTTATTTTATCTTCATCTGTCTGTGGACCTTCCTCCAGTCCGCTCTTGATGACACAGTCTTTCCCTTGGTTGCTATGGTTTCGGTTTTTGTTTTTGGCAAAACAAAGGCTTTGCTGTGAGCTCAAGTGCTGGCCTGGGCGCCGGGCTGTTCCCAGTCCGTCGGGTGGGGGCCATGCACTTGGTCCCGTGCTGGAGGGGGCCCCGGTTCCACTGCGCTCCCACTGGTAGCCTCCAATCCCTGCTCTTCTCCCGGTTTCCTCTGCCGCAGCTCTTTGCTGCGGGCGGCTGCTTCCTTGCTGCAGCTCTGGGGCTGCATGGACTCTTCAGCCGGTGGCCGGTGCGCACTGCCGGATACGGGACCAAGCCCCAAACATAGGCGAGAGCTTCCCCGTCTGGCTCGAGCCAGGTCTCTGGGCAACAACTGGTGGGGGATTTCCGGTTTAAGTTCCACACGCCCCCGCTAGCAGTGTCTCAACTTGCCTGGCGACCCGGCAGGATTTTCGCGCCCAGCACTGCCTTCTGTCCTCCCAGCACACTTTCCAGGCTCTCTCCCAGCGCTCTCTCCAGAGACTATGCTTTTGATTCCTTCTGTAGTGTTTTTAAGTTCAGCAATTGCATTGTTTGTCTCTGTTGCTTTGTAAGTTCTTGTATTTCTTTATTCAGTGTGTTAGTTGATTCTTGCTATTTCTCTAAAATTCTGTTTTCGGTGTTTTGGATCATTATTACTATCATTGTTCTGAATTCGCTGTCAGAAAGTTTGTCTAATTTCACTTCATCTATTTGGATGTGTGTATTTGTAGATTGTTCCTTCACTTGTGTGGTATTTCTCTGCCATTTTATTGTTATTATTATTTTTTTAACTAACTATGTTTGGGGTTTCCTTTTCCCAGACTTTGAGTTATGTCTGTCGGTGTTTGTTGTTTGGATGAGGCACCTTATTCTGTGTGATGCTGGTGGTTGGGTGATGTCAGGACTTACATACAAATGCTTGCCTTGTTGGAGTTCTCGCTGCTTAATGCTCTTTAGTGTTAAGTGTTCTCTGGTATTGTAGGGTTTTGGAGTCAGTGCTCCTTCCCTAAAGACCCGGGGCTTGTTGCCTGACCAGGGAATGGAGATTTCACGGCTGGTTTGTTATGGCATTAAATGGTATTAAAACATATATAAGCGAATGAGAAACAGAAGGTATACCTTTGACAAGTGGCAATTAAAATATCATGCAAATACTATTTAGCATACTGTATTATACCCACAGACATACAGACATAACATAACCCATACATTCCAACAAAAGATACAATATATTAGCACAGCAAATAGATAAAACCAAGAATGATATCCACCAGTTAATAACCAAATTCACTAGAGCACACATTGGAGAATAATGCTGTAGCAGAGTCCTAATTGGGGATAAGACAATGAGAACAAAACAGACTAGGAAATATGGTGGGAAAGGGAAAAAGAGAGAGGGAGGATAGAAGAGAAATATGAAATAATACTGCAAAGTTAAATATAGGGAGATAATGATTTGTATGTATTAGAGTTTAGTGCTGTAGGAAAAGAGCATCAGAGAAAGCAAAGAAATAGTTGTAGAGGAAGTAATAATACATATAAAAATTAAAACAGAGGTAAATATATAGAAAAATATAGAAAAACAAAGCAAAAACAATAAAAACAACCCCCGCAGAACCATAAAAGGCAAATATGGAATCAGAAGTATACACCAAAATAAAATGTGTTGTTGTAAACTTGAATATATTCAGTCTTGCTGATAAGATTGGTAGCTTCAACAGAGTTCAGTGGAGGAAAGAAAAAAAGAGGGGAAAAAGAAAGCAGGGGCAGGGGCAGAGGGGATGAGGAAGAAAAGAAAAAAGAGTGAAAAAGCGAGAAAAAGGATAAAAAATAAAACTAACAAAAATCCAGTGGTAAATCCAGCTGCAGTCAAAACGTGAAAATAGTGAATGTTTATGTTCTTCTGTCTGTTGCTGCCTATTCCGGAATTATCAGTGGTTCCTTTTCCCAGCTTACTGTGGGGGGCCTTTGGGCTTTAAGGACTTACATACAAATGCTTGCCTTGTTGGAGTTCTCGCTGCTTAATGCTCTTTAGTGTTAAGTGTTCTCTGGTATTGTAGGGTTTTGGAGTCAGTGCTCCTTCCCTAAAGACCCGGGCTTGTTGCCTGACCAGGAATGGAGATTTCACGGCTGGTTTGTTATGGCATTAAATGGTATTAAAACATATATAAGCGAATGAGAAACAGAAGGTATACCTTTGACAAGTGGCAATTAAAATATCATGCAAATACTATTTAGCATACTGTATTATACCCACAGACATACAGACATAACATAACCCATACATTCCAACAAAAGATACAATATATTAGCACAGCAAATAGATAAAACCAAGAATGATATCCACCAGTTAATAACCAAATTCACTAGAGCACACATTGGAGAATAATGCTGTAGCAGAGTCCTAATTGGGGATAAGACAATGAGAACAAAACAGACTAGGAAATATGGTGGGAAAGGGAAAAAGAGAGAGGAGGATAGAAGAGAAATATGAAATAATACTGCAAAGTTAAATATAGGGAGATAATGATTTGTATGTATTAGAGTTTAGTGCTGTAGGAAAAGAGCATCAGAGAAAGCAAAGAAATAGTTGTAGAGGAAGTAATAATACATATAAAAATTAAAACAGAGGTAAATATATAGAAAAATATAGAAAAACAAAGCAAAAACAATAAAAACAACCCCCGCAGAACCATAAAAGGCAAATATGGAATCAGAAGTATACACCAAAATAAAATGTGTTGTTGTAAACTTGAATATATTCAGTCTTGCTGATAAGATTGGTAGCTTCAACAGAGTTCAGTGGAGGAAAGAAAAAAAGAGGGGAAAAAGAAAGCAGGGGCAGGGGCAGAGGGGATGAGGAAGAAAAGAAAAAAGAGTGAAAAAAAGCGAGAAAAAAGGATAAAAAATAAAAATAACAAAAATCCAGTGGTAAATCCAGCTGCAGTCAAAACGTGAAAATAGTGAATGTTTATGTTCTTCTGTCTGTTGCTGCCTATTCAGGAATTATCAGTCTTCTTGCCTCTGGCCGGGTTTGTAATTGAAGGCCTCTTTTACTACTTGTTCATTTCTGCCTATTCCAGAACTAAAGGGCCCGCCCAGGCTGCCCCTAGTAGTTTCTTCGTCAGTAATCCAGGTACCTTTGTTGCTGGGTGGAGCTAAGTTCCCTCTCTGGAGTTTGACCTGCAGCCAAACTACAGTAGGGGTAATGGCGCCTCTCTCACAAAGGATTTATTCCCACATGCTCTATGAGAACACTTCTGCAGTGTCCCTGACCCTGCTGAAGGCCACCAATGACCCCTGGCTCTGCCGGACAGTTTAGAATACGCAGAGGTGAGTCTGGCTCAGTCTCATGTGGGATTGCTATACCCCCTCCTGGATCTCTGTGCGCACAGACTTCCCAGTCCCACTTGGCCGCTCCACGTTCGGGCTAATGGTAATGTCCTTCAAAGGGAATTGAGTGCCATTTTTCCGAACACTGCTTAAGGGCACTTCTAGCTTAAGGGGGCACTTGGACCCTCTAAAGCAGATCTGGCTTAGTCCCTTGTGGAGGTCACTGCTCCTTTCCCAGGTCTTGATTTGCAATAGGCTTTGCGTATTTGGCCTGCCCAGCCTCTCTGCCAGGCATGAGGTTTGACTCTTAAAAGCCCCGTTGTGCCCCCCCCACCGTCTCGTTGTAGCTTCTTCTTTGCTCTTCTACATGGAGTATCTTTTTTGTGATTGGATCCAACCTCCTCCTATTGATGGTTTTTCATGAATTTGTTGCATTACAGGGGATTTTGCAGGAGTGATAAGTGCACATCTTTTTACACTGCCATCTTAGCTCCACCTCCCGGGAAAGCATTTTTGACCTATTTGTTGTGCACAAATCTTTTTTGAACGACTGCCGTAACAGAGTTCAGTGGAGGAAAGAAAAAAAGAGGGGAAAAAGAAAGCAGGGGCAGGGGCAGAGGGGATGAGGAAGAAAAGAAAAAAGAGTGAAAAAAAGCGAGAAAAAAGGATAAAAAATAAAAATAACAAAAATCCAGTGGTAAATCCAGCTGCAGTCAAAACGTGAAAATAGTGAATGTTTATGTTCTTCTGTCTGTTGCTGCCTATTCAGGAATTATCAGTCTTCTTGCCTCTGGCCGGGTTTGTAATTGAAGGCCTCTTTTACTACTTGTTCATTTCTGCCTATTCCAGAACTAAAGGGCCCGCCCAGGCTGCCCCTAGTAGTTTCTTCGTCAGTAATCCAGGTACCTTTGTTGCTGGGTGGAGCTAAGTTCCCTCTCTGGAGTTTGACCTGCAGCCAAACTACAGTAGGGGTAATGGCGCCTCTCTCACAAAGGATTTATTCCCACATGCTCTATGAGAACACTTCTGCAGTGTCCCTGACCCTGCTGAAGGCCACCAATGACCCCTGGCTCTGCCGGACAGTTTAGAATACGCAGAGGTGAGTCTGGCTCAGTCTCATGTGGGATTGCTATACCCTCTCCTGGATCTCTGTGCGCACAGACTTTCCAGTCCTACTTGGCGGCTCTATGTTCGGGCTAATGGTAATGTCCTTCAAAGGGAATTGAGTGCCATTTTTCCGAACACTGCTTAAGGGCACTTCTAGCTTAAGGGGGCACTTGGACCCTCTAAAGCAGATCTGGCTTAGTCCCTTGTGGAGGTCACTGCTCCTTTCCCAGGTCTTGATTTGCAATAGGCTTTGCGTATTTGGCCTGCCCAGCCTCTCTGCCAGGTATGAGGTTTGACTTTTAAAAGCCCAGTTGTGCCCCTCCTACCGTCTCGTTGTAGCTTCTTCTTTGCTCTTCTACATGGAGTATCTTTTTTGTGATTGGATCCAACCTCCTCCTATTGATGGTTTTTCATGAATTTGTTGCATTACAGGGGATTTTGCAGGAGTGATAAGTGCACATCTTTTTACACTGCCATCTTAGCTCCACCTCCCGGGAAAGCATTTTTGACCTATGTTTGCTTGGTGACTAGCAAGGTTGAACTTCTTGGTGTGTTATTATCTCGACATTTCTTCTTATGTGTATTACTGCTCGTATCTTGTGTGTCCTCCTGATGACAGTGGGCCTTTCTCTTTTTTTCATTTTATATTGCAGTATAGTTGATGAACAATAATGGGTTGGTTTCACGTATATAGAGAAGTCATTCAGTTATACACATACTTGTATCTGTTGTTTTTCAAGTTCTTTTCCCGTTAAGGTTACTGCCGAATATTGAACAGAGTTCCCTGTACTATACATATAAAGTAGGTCCTTGTTGCTTATCTGATACAAATATTGCACAGTGAACATATCTGTCTCCAAACTCCCAATCTGTCCCTCTCCCACCTTTTCACCATCGTAGCTATAAATTCGTTCTCCAAGTCTGTAAGTGTTCTGTTTTGTAAGTTTATTTGTAACGGTTTTTAAGATTCCACATGCAAACAATATCATATGAGGTTTTTCTTTCTCTGACTTACTTCACTACAAATGACATTCTTTTTCACGACTGCATAGTATCCCATTGAATATATGTACCACATCTTCTTTATCCATCTTTAGGTGAACATCTAGGTTATTTTCATGTCTTTGCTATTGTAAACAGTCCTGCACTGAGTATTGGGGTGCATGCATCCTTTTGAATTATGTTTTTCTCTGTATGTACACCCAGGAGTGGGATTACAGGGTCATATGGTAGCTTTTTGGTAGTTTTTGGAGAAACCTCCATACTGTTCTCCATTCTGACTGTATCAATTTGCATTCCTAGAAACAGTGTAGTAGGGTTCAGTTGGTCCTTTCTTGATCATTGTTTTTTATGCTGCAACTAGATGCCTGAGGTGTATTCTGTGTTTTTAAAACATTGATGATTGTGTGTGTGTGTGTGTGCTCAGTCATATTTGACTCTTTGCAACCTCATGGATGGTAGTCTGCCAGGCTCCTCTGTCCTTGGGATTCTCCAGCCAACAAGACTGGAGTGGGTTGCCATGCCCTTCCTGACCCAGGAGTCAAACCCATGTCTCTTACGCTCCTCCATTGGCAGGTGGGTTCTTTACCCCCAGCGCCACCTGGAAAGCCCAAAGCCATCTTAGCTCCACCTCCCGGGAAAGCATTTTTGACCTATGTTTGCTTGGTGACTAGCAAGGTTGAACTTCTTGGTGTGTTATTATCTCGACATTTCTTCTTATGTGTATTACTGCTCGTATCTTGTGTGTCCTCCTGATGACAGTGGGCCTTTCTCTTTTTTTCATTTTATATTGCAGTATAGTTGATGAACAATAATGGGTTGGTTTCACGTATATAGAGAAGTCATTCAGTTATACACATACTTGTATCTGTTGTTTTTCAAGTTCTTTTCCCGTTAAGGTTACTGCCGAATATTGAACAGAGTTCCCTGTACTATACATATAAAGTAGGTCCTTGTTGCTTATCTGATACAAATATTGCACAGTGAACATATCTGTCTCCAAACTCCCAATCTGTCCCTCTCCCACCTTTTCACCATCGTAGCTATAAATTCGTTCTCCAAGTCTGTAAGTGTTCTGTTTTGTAAGTTTATTTGTAACGGTTTTTAAGATTCCACATGCAAACAATATCATATGAGGTTTTTCTTTCTCTGACTTACTTCACTACAAATGACATTCTTTTTCACGACTGCATAGTATCCCATTGAATATATGTACCACATCTTCTTTATCCATCTTTAGGTGAACATCTAGGTTATTTTCATGTCTTTGCTATTGTAAACAGTCCTGCACTGAGTATTGGGGTGCATGCATCCTTTTGAATTATTTTTTCTCTGTATGTACACCCAGGAGTGGGATTACAGGGTCATATGGTAGCTTTTTGGTAGTTTTTGGAGAAACCTCCATACTGTTCTCCATTCTGACTGTATCAATTTGCATTCCTAGAAACAGTGTAGTAGGGTTCAGTTGGTCCTTTCTTGATCATTGTTTTTTATGCTGCAACTAGATGCCTGAGGTGTATTCTGTGTTTTTAAAACATTGATGATTGTGTGTGTGTGTGTGTGCTCAGTCATATTTGACTCTTTGCAACCTCATGGATGGTAGTCTGCCAGGCTCCTCTGTCCTTGGGATTCTCCAGCCAACAAGACTGGAGTGGGTTGCCATGCCCTTCCTGACCCAGGAGTCAAACCCATGTCTCTTACGTCTCCTCCATTGGCAGGTGGGTTCTTTACCCCCAGCGCCACCTGGAAAGCCCAAAGCCACTTGGCACATAGAAGTCCTTTTTTAATTAACATTTTAAATATGAATCCACATGGATGAAGGCACTTAGATGTGAGCAATAAATTGTAGCTACTTTAATGCTCTGTTTCAATGAGGTGGTGGATATTTAGTAAATAATAGGTATTGTGGGACTTCCTTGGTGGTCCAGCGGTTAAGACTTCACCTTCCATTGCAGGGGGCGCAGGTTCGATTCCCTGATCAAGGAGCTAAGATCTCACATGCCTCACTGCCAAACAAGTAGGACAGAAATAACAGAAGCAATATTGGAACAAATACAAGAAAGACTTTAAAAATGGTCTGTGAAAGAAAGACTTCAAATATGGTCTGCGAGTCCAGAACATCTTTAGAAAAAGCAATAGGCACCTAGGGGCTTTGTGTGGGACTTTGGAGGCTAGATTTCATGAGTTTGGGTAAGAAAAAGACAGTTCAAGTGTTCTTCAGTTCTTTGGAATGAAACAGTGGGGCAGTATGCATGAATTGTCACGAATGAAGTTTTACTGTCTTAAGAGGCACTAAGTTGGCCTTTCCCTGGCCGGCCAGATGAAGCAGTGTGTGACAGGACATCTGAGCCATGAGTCACCTTCTCTGATGGTTGTCCACTTGATAGTATCTGAATGCCATTCTGTGATTTGTAACCAGATAGCTGCTTGACTGTGTATTGTTCTCTAAACCATCCACTGCATTGTTCAAGTTGTTTTGATAACTTTTTAAATGGCTTCACTTGGGGCTGCAGTGGGTCTTGGTTGTTGCGTGAACTTTCTCTAGTTTCGGCAAAGTGGGAGCTTCTCTCTAGTTGTGGTGCTGGGGCTTCTCAGGGCAGTGGCTTCTCTTGTTGTTCATTAGTGGTGACACATGAGCTTCGTTGTCCCCGACGGCATGTGAAATCTCCCTGGACCAGGAATTGAACCCATGTCCTGTGCATTAGGCAGGGGGGTCCTTAACCACTGGACCACCAGGGAATTCCCTGCCCTTTAGTATTTGATGCAGATGACCACAGTATGTTTCCCAAGCTATCTGAGTTAGCATAACATTCAAGTTCACTCTTGTATAAACAGAATGACTTCCCAAGACCTCAATATGTGAACATTTTTCTTTTATCGACATAAGCCTGTTTTTGTTCGTTTGTTTTTGCCCTCACTGTATGACTTGTGGGATCTTGGTTCCCTGACCAGGGATGAACCTAGGCCCTTGGCACTGAAAGCACCAACTCCTAACCACTGGACCACCAGGGAATTACCTGGTTGTTGTGTTTGTTTTAAATAAACTTCCCTGAGTTGGGTTAATATTTTATTCATTTGAAAGTGGGGAACAAACCTCCGACTACTTTTCAGGGTCCCAGGGGGGCTGGCACTCTGCTCACTCTTCCAGTTCCTGAGCCCTTTGAGCTGCAATCTCTGGACTTGAGGACACGATCACTCAGGAGTGTGGCCCCAGCTAGAGAGGGAGAAGGTGGGGGAACTGGGCGTGGTCTGTGGTCTATGGACCAACTGTAGAACCAGGAAGGGACCGTTCTCCTGAGAACATAACAAGAGAGGCATGCACAAAGTGCTTACCTCTCGGTGCAGTGGCCTTGGTGGATTGGAGACAGCTGAAGTGCCCGGGCCTGGTGTTGCATCCTGGGAGCAGATGTACCTCCTGGGATCCAAGGGGGTCCTCGGTGTGTGTGCAGAGGAGCTGTGTTCCACTTGCCAGGCAATATGTGACGTCTCTTCTTGCACTTGTGTGCTGACTCCTGGCTCACTGATGACTGCCCTCCTTGGAGCCTCCTCTCACAGCCATGAGCCATGGACAGAAGGGTCCATCAGAGACCTCCTTTGAGGACTCGGGTCAGAAGGATGTGTCAGAGAAAGCAGCAGACACATGGCCGACTAATCTATTGGAAGTTTGGTTATTGTAACACCCATGGTTATAGTTACGGCCTAGAGATATGTCCATGTGCAGCCTGCCTCTGTGTGTTTTGCTGGTGTGTGTGTGTGTGGGGGGGGTGCATATTAATTATACATCTGGGAAAGATAGAACTGGATATGGAAATGGATGAAAAGCAGAAGAGTTAGTCGTGTCCAGCTCTTTGTGGCCCCACAGACTGTAGCCCGCCTGACTTCTCTGTCCATGGGAGTCTCCAGGCAAGAAGACTAGAGTGGGTGGCCATGCCCTCCTCCAGGGGATCTTCCTGACCCAGGAATCGAACCCTAGCCTGGTGCACTGCAGGCAGATTCTTTACCACCTGAGCTATATGCAGAAGAGTGTGGAAAGATCAGTGCCTTGTGCAGCTCCACAAACAAGCAGTCTTTGTTTTTCTCATGTTTAATCATTGGTTGCTGGTTTCAAAGGCTCTATTAATGAGCTTGCTGCTGTCTTTGAAAGTTGTATCCCTTTGTATATAGCAATTTCCTGAAACAAGTCCCATAAGAATACTGTTGCAATGTAAAGTACATATTTCTTGATATTACAGTGTGAGGATTTCCACACACATAGAATCTTTCTTTCTCTTTTCTTTTTTTTTAACTTTCATTTGCATTTATTTTTTGCAGCATTTATTCCTGGGCCGTAAGTTTTGTTTCTTCAGTTTCTTCTGGGATATCTTTTTCTTCTGTGCAACCTCCTCTTCTGGTTTAGGAACAATCTGCTCTTTCTCAGTAAGGATCATCTCCATGTGGCAAGGAGAGCTCATGTATGGACTGATCCGACCATGAGCTCTGTAAGTCCTGCACCGCAACTTGAGGGCTTTGTTCACCTGGATGTGCTCAATGACCAGAGAGTCTACATCTAAGCCCTTAAGTTCAGCATTACTCTCTGCATTTTTGAGCACGTGCAGTAAAAAGTCAGCACTCTCTTTGGGCCACCAACCCTGCCTCCAACCCCACTGTTTGGTCTGTGCACACCTACCAACTCCACCATTGTAATGGCGGAATGGCACACACTGCTTCTTCAAAGGGGCATCTTTCAGATACTTCGTGGCTTTTCGGATATGCTTACCCTTTATGGCCTGGGCAGTTTCACGAGTGTTCTTAAAGTGAACACGACAATTCGAACCTCTTGAGTTGCATGATTTTGTGGGGTTTTCTGGGTCAAGTGAATAGTGCACCATATTAATTATACATCTGGGAAAGATAGAACTGGATATGGAAATGGATGAAAAGCAGAAGAGTTAGTCGTGTCCAGCTCTTTGTGGCCCCACAGACTGTAGCCCGCCTGACTTCTCTGTCCATGGGAGTCTCCAGGCAAGAAGACTAGAGTGGGTGGCCATGCCCTCCTCCAGGGGATCTTCCTGACCCAGGAATCGAACCCTAGCCTGGTGCACTGCAGGCAGATTCTTTACCACCTGAGCTATATGCAGAAGAGTGTGGAAAGATCAGTGCCTTGTGCAGCTCCACAAACAAGCAGTCTTTGTTTTTCTCATGTTTAATCATTGGTTGCTGGTTTCAAAGGCTCTATTAATGAGCTTGCTGCTGTCTTTGAAAGTTGTATCCCTTTGTATATAGCAATTTCCTGAAACAAGTCCCATAAGAATACTGTTGCAATGTAAAGTACATATTTCTTGATATTACAGTGTGAGGATTTCCACACACATAGAATCTTTCTTTCTCTTTTCTTTTTTTTTTTTAACTTTCATTTGCATTTATTTTTTGCAGCATTTATTCCTGGGCCGTAAGTTTTGTTTCTTCAGTTTCTTCTGGGATATCTTTTTCTTCTGTGCAACCTCCTCTTCTGGTTTAGGAACAATCTGCTCTTTCTCAGTAAGGATCATCTCCATGTGGCAAGGAGAGCTCATGTATGGACTGATCCGACCATGAGCTCTGTAAGTCCTGCACCGCAACTTGAGGGCTTTGTTCACCTGGATGTGCTCAATGACCAGAGAGTCTACATCTAAGCCCTTAAGTTCAGCATTACTCTCTGCATTTTTGAGCACGTGCAGTAAAAAGTCAGCACTCTCTTTGGGCCACCAACCCTGCCTCCAACCCCACTGTTTGGTCTGTGCACACCTACCAACTCCACCATTGTAATGGCGGAATGGCACACACTGCTTCTTCAAAGGGGCATCTTTCAGATACTTCGTGGCTTTTCGGATATGCTTACCCTTTATGGCCTGGGCAGTTTCACGAGTGTTCTTAAAGTGAACACGACAATTCGAACCTCTTGAGTTGCATGATTTTGTGGGGTTTTCTGGGTCAAGTGAATAGTGCACCATTTTTAGAGGTCACCTCAGGCCACTTTCTGGAAAAGCAGAATCTTTCTTTAATGTTTGTGTGAATTATATTTTGCCCCCAAATGGCAGTTTGTGTTCACATGTGTGTGTCACGTGTGCACCTCCCCTCGTAACGTATGATGGGCCAGTATACTTCCTCATGTCCAGTGTGGGTGTGCATTTGATGCCTGCTGTTAGCAAGTGTAGTAGGGACTGGTGTGGGCCAACATGTATGGATTTAATTCCTTAAAATGATTGAAGTAGGTTACCAGTGTCCTTGACTGAAGGTTGAAGTCTGATTTGGGGAGCAGAGATTCATTGGAACCACTGGCTCATTCTTCTTCTTTCTTCCTCTAGACAAGCAGATGCTCAGCGTGCGGAGAATGGTCCAGGAGCACAGGAGGACCCCCAGCAGCCAGCCCAAACCTCTGAGCCCCCTGGCACCTGGGAAGGACCTGAGGTGCCCCGGGAGGTCCGCGGCCGGGCAGGGACTCTCCCTCGTGATTATAGGTACCCAGAGCAGGGTGTACCAGCAGACCCCCAGCCTCTGAGCGAGGGCCCCCTGGCTAGGAGGCCTGCCCTGCAGAAGCCACCGCTGCCCAGGCGCGAGCTCCGGCCACTAGGGGGCGCAACTGCCGCTGACACACCTGCCCCGGCCCACCTGTGCCCTGAGCGCTTGGCTTCCTCGGCTGCAGCAGATGAGCCGTGGGCCAGCAGGGAGCCAGTTGGGCAGCATGTAGAGGAGCCTGCAGCCTGGCCAAGGCGGGAGGCGCCTCTCCCTTCCACGTTCCGGCCCCTGCAGACCTCTGCAATGGAGACCTCCCGCTCCCCGTCACCCCAGTTCGCACCACAGAAGTTGACAGACAAGCCCCCACTGCTCATCCAGGACGAGAATGCCACCAGGTAGTGTCTTGGGAGGGTGGCCTGAGTCCTTCTTCTCCTTTTTCCGTCCCCCCAGAACTGTGGGAGGGCTTCAGTGGATCTTCCTTGGGTGTGAAAGGGGCCCCCCAGCCCACTGGCTTAAGTTTCAAGTGAACACGACAATTCGAACCTCTTGAGTTGCATGATTTTGTGGGGTTTTCTGGGTCAAGTGAATAGTGCACCATTTTTAGAGGTCACCTCAGGCCACTTTCTGGAAAAGCAGAATCTTTCTTTAATGTTTGTGTGAATTATATTTTGCCCCCAAATGGCAGTTTGTGTTCACATGTGTGTGTCACGTGTGCACCTCCCCTCGTAACGTATGATGGGCCAGTATACTTCCTCATGTCCAGTGTGGGTGTGCATTTGATGCCTGCTGTTAGCAAGTGTAGTAGGGACTGGTGTGGGCCAACATGTATGGATTTAATTCCTTAAAATGATTGAAGTAGGTTACCAGTGTCCTTGACTGAAGGTTGAAGTCTGATTTGGGAGCAGAGATTCATTGGAACCACTGGCTCATTCTTCTTCTTTCTTCCTCTAGACAAGCAGATGCTCAGCGTGCGGAGAATGGTCCAGGAGCACAGGAGGACCCCCAGCAGCCAGCCCAAACCTCTGAGCCCCCTGGCACCTGGGAAGGACCTGAGGTGCCCCGGGAGGTCCGCGGCCGGGCAGGGACTCTCCCTCGTGATTATAGGTACCCAGAGCAGGGTGTACCAGCAGACCCCCAGCCTCTGAGCGAGGGCCCCCTGGCTAGGAGGCCTGCCCTGCAGAAGCCACCGCTGCCCAGGCGCGAGCTCCGGCCACTAGGGGGCGCAACTGCCGCTGACACACCTGCCCCGGCCCACCTGTGCCCTGAGCGCTTGGCTTCCTCGGCTGCAGCAGATGAGCCGTGGGCCAGCAGGGAGCCAGTTGGGCAGCATGTAGAGGAGCCTGCAGCCTGGCCAAGGCGGGAGGCGCCTCTCCCTTCCACGTTCCGGCCCCTGCAGACCTCTGCAATGGAGACCTCCCGCTCCCCGTCACCCCAGTTCGCACCACAGAAGTTGACAGACAAGCCCCCACTGCTCATCCAGGACGAGAATGCCACCAGGTAGTGTCTTGGGAGGGTGGCCTGAGTCCTTCTTCTCCTTTTTCCGTCCCCCCAGAACTGTGGGAGGGCTTCAGTGGATCTTCCTTGGGTGTGAAAGCCCTGTGGCTTTGACCCCACTTCCCATGCCAGATGTTAAGTTGGTCCTGGGACTAACATGGGGAGTATCTCCCACCTCTTCCAGTGGTCACTTGGATTTTTAACTTGCTGGGGGCTTTCCTATCCCTTTCGTCAGAGCCAATAAATTGATACCAGCCTTCCCTACAGACTTTTGCACAGAGAGCTGGGTTCCCCCAACTTCATTCTTTTTTTAAAGATGTATTTATTATTTGACTGTGCCAACCTCAGCATGAGACCTTCATTGCAAATGTCCAATGTTTCCACACTCTTTTTTTTTTCTTGTTGTTATATGAAAAGGCTAAGGTGGTGTATACCTTTCATTAAAGCAGAGAAAAAGTCCTTCAGGTTCCATGGTGCCAGTGTCAGAATTATCCGCAGGGAACTGTCTGTCATGCCTTTCTGTGGGTTGATGAGTGTCATCAGGCAGGTACCTGGCGAGGGGGCTGTGAGTCAGTCAGTTTAGTTGCTCAGTCTTTGTGACCCCATGAACCACAGCACACCAAGTTTCCCTGTCCTTCACCCTCTCCCGGAACTTGCTCAAATTCATGCCCATTGATTTGGGGATGCCCTCCAACCATCTTGTCCTCTGTTGCCCCCTTCTCCTCCTGCCTTCTGTTTTTCCCGCATCAGGGTCTTTCCCAAGAGGGTTGAGTGTGCACCTTTTTCTCAGTTCTCTGAGTGCCTCTGTAGACCTGAGAACTAGAAGGAAGGAAGAAGTTTCTCCTTTTTCTCTAGAGCATTAGTTCTCCCCTGGGGAGGAGTTCTTCCTGGGGGCATTTTAGCTCCCAGGGAATACTCAATGGGGTCTGCAGATGTTTGGGCAACACAGCTGGTGAGGATGAGGATGGCCCCTTGGCTCCTGCCATCTGGTGGAGGGAGGCCAGGGACGCTGCTCAACAACCTCCAGACCCAGGACAGCCCCCAGCCAGGAGTTAGCCAGCCCTGGATGTCAGACATTATCTACTATAGCAGCTACCAGTCCCTTGTGGACATAGAGATGTGAGTACATGGTAGGAAATAAAGCGTCTTGCTCGCTTTCACAGAGTATGGCTGCTTTCAGCATCATGGCAAGTCCTGGTGCCTCTCCCCGCTGTAGTGTCCTGAACACTTCCTTTCCTTGTGGTTGTGCTGGGTCTTCATTGCCATGGACAGGCTTCCTCTAGGTGTAGCAGCCAGGGACTTTTCTTGTTGCGCAGTGCGGGCTTAGTAGTTGTGGTGCTTGGGTGTACTTTCTCCAAGGCAAGTATGATCTTTGTGGACCAGGGATGGAGCTCGTGTCTTCCATATTGGCCAGTGGATTCTTTACCGCGGAGCCACAGGGAAGTGGGACTGGAGAGGTGGAGGACGAGGTGGGCCAGGCCCGGCCCCTCTCCAGGTAGCAACTCCTCCCAAAGTGAATCTGTTCACGTAAGTCCACATGAGTTGCCCACTGCCCACAGGGCCTGGTCCCAAATAGCACGTGAAGTTTTCTGTTTTTTTTCTTAACCCGTAAGATAACTCAGGCCAGAGGGGACGTTACTCACAACCTCCTGAGTCCTCCAGACATGGACTGGCAAGTCCAGCTTCATCTGTGGCCAGCCCTGCCCTCCGGCATTCAGACAGCAGCTGTCACCTCAAGACCCTTTCTGTTGGGAGCACTGTTACACTCTAAAAGGGAGGAGAAGCCATGCAGTGGCTTGTGTGGTGGGTGGCGTGTCTTTTATGGAGTAGCTGACACGGGCCTCTCGCTTCTCGGGTGCTGGTCCGGGTGTTGTGGGCTCCTCAGAGGGACATGGGTGTGTGCTTGCTCAGTGCTTCTGACCTCTGATGACTCCAGGAGGTGGGAGTGGTTTTGATTTTGCTTACCCTGAGCAAGTATGGATGTTCTCTCTCTGTCTTACGGGAGTCTGAGAGGAATTTCCACAAGCAGTGGCAATCCATACTTGTTCACAGGGCTCAGTGGGGGCATCTTGACACAGCCACTGGGTTCTCGTCCAGTGTGTCATCTGTGACAACAGAGGTTGTCTTGAACCCACGTCCCTTGCTGTACAGGTCTTTGTAGGAGGCCTGGTTCCCATCAGTGCCCCATGTCCTCCTGGGGAGCACACTGGCACAGGTGCTAACCATGCCACTTAGCAATTTGCTACCAAGAAAGTGGCTTATCATGTACTCAGCTCTGTGTCCCCATCCCCAGGCCCAGAGGTCCAGGTGGGTGCCTGCCTGAGAGAGTGGAATACCATTGACAAACACCATGATCTTCAGCCAGTGCTCACGCCTGGAGGCCTGTTCCATGCCCATCAGCACCCAGCCACCAGGCAGGGAGGGAAACACATTGCATGGGGCCTCCGAACTGCCTGGTGTTAGGGCGCGCCTCAGAGATGCCCTCCTTATTCGCCTGCCTGCTGGCTGATTTCCCGAGAGCTGCCCGCCTGCCTCATCTCCCGCTGTATCTGGTGTCTCCCCACTTCCAGTAACCTCCACTGGGAAGCCAGCCGGAGCACAGAGCAGCTCTTGTGTTCCGAGTTCAGCAGGCGGGTCCTGTGGCCTCCTGTGTGCCAGTCCAAGGCAGGGATGCAGAGATGAGGCAAGCACAGCCTTGCTGCCCTGTGGGGAATTTTAGGACAGTAATCCCTCACTGCAAAGGAGAATGCATTCAACTCCTGTTGTGAAACCACGAAGCTTCCTTTTAAATCGTGGCATTCTGAGGTTGGTTTGTGCCTAGGCTACAAGATGGAGACTGTGCCCAGCAATATGTATAAGCCTGAGATTGGACTGCTTGCAGAAGTGCTGGCAGGCGTTTTCCTAGAGCCTGTTCCTCGGTTTGGAGTGTGTGTGAGGAGGGAGCCAGGAGGGCTGCTTCAGGGTCATTTAGTCACCTCGGGCATCTCATGCTGTGAGAATCTGCTAGGGGGCAGCAGGGTGGTATGTGGGCCGAGGGCTCCCTCCGGACTGGGTGCTCTTGGAGGCTGGGCCCTGTGGGCAGCCGGTGACTCACTTGGACAGAGTTGTCACCCGGAGAGGGGCCCGGGCCTGGCCCATGCCACATCCTCCACCCAGCCATTCCCAATTCCCATGAAGAATGGATGAGACCTGGTTGCGGTAATGTCTTGTCCACTGTGTGTTCTGTCCTCAAGTAGATGTAGCAGTTCATCAAACTTCCTGAATGTGTAAAGCTGCACAGGTTTTTTTTTCTTAATTTCTTTTTTTTGGAGGGGTGGGGAAGGAGTGGGGTGGACGGGCCACTTCTATTGGTCTTTCATTTATCTATTTTCATCCATGTTCGTTCTTTGGCCCATGTGGGCCTCCCATCGCGGTGGCCTCTGTTGTCGCAGAGCACCAACTCTGGGCGCGTGCGCTCCAGAGCTCCAGCTAGGTAATTGGACATATCGGTCCAGCCGCTCCGCGGCACATGGGATCTTCCCAGGCCAGGGCTCGAACCAGCGGCCCTTGCACTGCAAGGTGCTGTCCTTACCCACTGGACCACCAGGGGAAGCCCTGCACAGGTTTTAAGAGGAGAGATCATCACACTTAGGAATGACCTGGAAGACGTGCTTCATTGGATAGAATCGACAGCCTTCAACGGATTTGTTTCTGTTGCTTTGCTTTTTCCTAATGTCTTCCTTGAGTTCAAATCAGGTCTCCCCACCAATCGAGGGTTGGAGCAGAAACGTACATACATGCTGAGTTCAAGTGACTTGTAGGTGGTGTGGGTTTCTAAACATGGAGGGTTCTTGCTTGTGTTTGCCTAGTGGGGTGAGATGCTGTAATGTTCCTTCCAAAACTTAGCATATCTGAACATTACAGCCTTTTACAGTGCATTCACTGAGAA
Source organism: Tragulus kanchil (assembly GCA_022376925.1). Lineage (NCBI taxonomy): Eukaryota > Metazoa > Chordata > Mammalia > Artiodactyla > Tragulidae > Tragulus > Tragulus kanchil. The sequence continues at coordinate 8,548,804 of JAIOJX010000018.1, forward strand.
GTGCAGCAGGGACTGTATATGACCACCTAGATTAAACACATCCACTCTCCACACTTTCTACTTCAGGAGAGGAGAAAATAGAAAATTAGTTCATTGTAGCCTGCATACCACACCCTTAGCAACATGGAAAGAACCATAGCATGTTGCCTTCCACCCCTTGTTTGCTGTACAACGAGTGAACATTAAGCTGCCCATCTAATCTGTCAGTAAGTCCATGAAGCACCTTCAGGTGGCACAGGTGACTGTCAGAAAAGGGAAAGACACCTTGATGTGGAGGAGGGTCAGGAGACAAAATTGGGGTCTAGACACCCCTAGACCTCCTGTGGCATCCTGGGACTTGATCTTCCCCATCTGCTTGGGCCCGACCAGCTCTTTCTGAATTCCCACCTGAAGAATGGATGAGACCTGGTTGCGTAATGTCTTGTCCACTGTGTGTTCTGTCCTCAAGTAGATGTAGCAGTTCATCAAACTTCCTGAATGTGTAAAGCTGCACAGGTTTTTTTTTCTTAATTTCTTTTTTTTGGAGGGGTGGGGAAGGAGTGGGGTGGACGGGCCACTTCTATTGGTCTTTCATTTATCTATTTTCATCCATGTTCGTTCTTTGGCCCATGTGGGCCTCCCATCGCGGTGGCCTCTGTTGTCGCAGAGCACCAACTCTGGGCGCGTGCGCTCCAGAGCTCCAGCTAGGTAATTGGACATATCGGTCCAGCCGCTCCGCGGCACATGGGATCTTCCCAGGCCAGGGCTCGAACCAGCGGCCCTTGCACTGCAAGGTGCTGTCCTTACCCACTGGACCACCAGGGGAAGCCCTGCACAGGTTTTAAGAGGAGAGATCATCACACTTAGGAATGACCTGGAAGACGTGCTTCATTGGATAGAATACGACAGCCTTCAACGGATTTGTTTCTGTTGCTTTGCTTTTTCCTAATGTCTTCCTTGAGTTCAAATCAGGTCTCCCCACCAATCGAGGGTTGGAGCAGAAACGTACATACATGCTGAGTTCAAGTGACTTGTAGGTGGTGTGGGTTTCTAAACATGGAGGGTTCTTGCTTGTGTTTGCCTAGTGGGGTGAGATGCTGTAATGTTCCTTCCAAAACTTAGCATATCTGAACATTACAGCCTTTTACAGTGCATTCACTGAGAAGTGCAGCAGGGACTGTATATGACCACCTAGATTAAACACATCCACTCTCCACACTTTCTACTTCAGGAGAGGAGAAAATAGAAAATTAGTTCATTGTAGCCTGCATACCACACCCTTAGCAACATGGAAAGAACCATAGCATGTTGCCTTCCACCCCTTGTTTGCTGTACAACGAGTGAACATTAAGCTGCCCATCTAATCTGTCAGTAAGTCCATGAAGCACCTTCAGGTGGCACAGGTGACTGTCAGAAAAGGGAAAGACACCTTGATGTGGAGGAGGGTCAGGAGACAAAATTGGGGTCTAGACACCCCTAGACCTCCTGTGGCATCCTGGGACTTGATCTTCCCCATCTGCTTGGGCCCGACCAGCCGAGTTCTTCTCTGAGTTCTGATTCCGGCCGGTGCCCTGGCTCACAGCGTGTCTTCAGCAGGCAGCCCTTCTCTTGGCAGAATCGAGCGGGTGATGGACAACAATACCACGGTGAAGATGGTGCCCATTAAGATCGTTCACTCGGAGAGCCAGCCTGAGAAGGAGAGCCGCCAGGGCCTGGCCCACGCCCCCGAGCCGCCCACGCTGCCCAGCGGACTCAAGCGGGACCAGATCAAGACACTAAGCACATGCGAGCATTCCTACTCGCGCTTCTGCCTGTACAGCCACCAGGGCGCCGAACCAGTGCCTGCTGCCAAAGACAGCCAGATTTCTCCTCCCACACTCAGCTATGTAAAGGCCAAAGAGAGGACCCCCGAAGACCTCAAGTCAGAGGAGCTGGCCCGCGAGATCGCAGGCAAGGATAAATCGCTGGCAGACATCCTGGACCCTGGCGTGAAGATCAGAACCACCATGGACTTGATGGAGGGCATCTTCCCCAAAGATGAGCACCTCCTGGAAGGAGCACAGCAGTGGAGGAAGATGCTCCCCAAGGTGCCCTCACCCAGGACTGTGGAAGAGAAGTAAGTAGACCTGCTTTGCTTCTGCTCTTCCCAGGGTGTGGTTCTAACCCACGCCTCGTGGGCTTTGAGGGCAAGGGGTGGGGCTGTACCTCTTTATCTGTTTTCTTGCGTGCTCTCTGGGGTCAGATTTCCATAAGTGCTTGGCATTTTTATTTTATTTTTAAAAAACTTTTGGCCTCTTTGATTGGTTTTCTGTTCATTTATTCTCATCCATCTTTTATTCTTTGGCCCATGCGGGCCTCCCATTGCAGTGGCCTCTCTCGTTGCAGAACACTGGCTCTGGGTGCATGCACTCCAGAGCACCAGCTCATAATTAGACACATCTGTCCAGCTGCTCTGCAGCATGTGGGATTGTCCCAGGCCAGGGATTGAACCGGCGCCCCTTGCACTCCAAGGCAGACTCTTTACCCATTGGACTACCAGGGAAGCCCCTTATTTTATTTTATTTTATTTTTTGTCACCTTTCTGAAATGAAAGGTCCATTCTCATGATGAAGACTCCCCTGAAGGCTCAGATGTTCAAAAATCTACCTGCAATACAGGAAACCTGGGTTCGATCCCTGGGCTGGGAAGATTCCCTGGAGGAGGAAATGGCAACCCACACAGTCTTCTTGGCTGGAGAATCCATGGGGTCCCAACGAGTCGCACATGACTGAGTGATTAACAGTTTCACCTTTTCATTCTGTAAAGCACACTCTCTGGCCTCTCTGATTCAGTCACCTGCCCACAGAGGTGCATCTGCTTCAGTCTGTCCTGCTGGTGTACAGGGTCTCTTAAGCATTGATGATAGACAGGAGCACCAGTGTCCTGCAGCAGCCAGGAGTCAGCTCACAGCAGGAGGCTGCAGAAGTAGCAGCTAGTGGAAGGGTGCTCGGTGAAATCATGGCCTGTGCGTGCACTTAAAATGGCAACAGATGGGGCTTCCCTGATGGTCCAGTGGGTAAGGACACTGCCTTCCAGTACAAGGGTCGCTGGTTCGATCCCTGGCCTGGGAGGATCTCGCGTACCATTGAGTGGCTGGATGGATGTGTCCAACTACCGAGCTGGAGCTCTGGAGCATGTGCTCAGAGCCGGTGCTCTGCAGAGAGAGAGGCCACTGCGGTGGGAGGCCCACATAGGCCAAGGAACAAATATGGATGAAAATAAATAGAGGAAAGACCAATAGAAATGGCCTCGCTCTCTCTCTCTATATATATATATACATATGGCAACAGACAGCTCCCCTGTATACCTCAGGCTCCTGAAGAAAGACATGTGCATCCTCCTTACCTCCCACAGGCAGGGCTTTGGGTACAATTTACCAGGGGATTTTTTTCTGGTCCCAATGCCTACTCTTTCCCCAATTGTTGTTGCTTGGTTCATTGATTTTTTTCTTTCTTTCTTTCTTTGTTTTTGTGTGCATCCCACAGCGTGTGGGATCTTAGCTTCCTGACTAGGAATCAAACCCAGGTCCCCAGGATTGGAAGACAGAGTCTTAGCCACTAGATCACCAGGGAAGCCTGCCCTTTCCCTGTTTCTGCTGTCTCCTCTCTCTAGCTGGTGTCCTTTAGTCAGCACCATGATTAGCTGGTCTCAGCCCAGGTTTGGGGTCTGAAGGGTGCATCTGTGTGCACGGTCAGAGCTAATGGACATTCTCCCGTTCGGTTCCCCAGGAGGGGGGAGACCAGCGTGCCAGCTCCTGCACCTTTGGCCACCAGCTCTACCTACTACAGCACGTCGGCCCCCAAAGCGGAGCTGCTGATTAAGATGAAGGACCTGCAGGAGCAGCAGGAGCCAGAGGAAGACTCAGGGAATGATCTGGAACATGACTTGTCTGTGAAGAAGGTACGGAGGCCGAAATCCAAATGAGAATTTGCTGGTGGCAGGCAGGTGGTCACACCGGAGTCCTCCTCCAGCCTGGCCCTGCACCATGTGCCATTTGTGTTGGGCAGGATGCTGATAGTTGCGTCTGTGGACTTTGTGGTACAGTCTTCTATTCTAAAACCGGGTCTCTGCACAGAATATTTCTGCTGTCTCTTTGTAATGAGATCCAGTGTCCAAATAGCTTGGTGACTAGCAGTCTCTTTCATTTTATGGTCAACTGCTAATGTCTCTTCTATCTCAGTTGAAATCCGGGGGACTTCATTATATGACCTTCAGCAAGGAACATATCCTCTTGGAATATGTTTGAAATTCCTGTAGTCAGATAAAAAATCCAACAGCAGATTGTAAAGTGCTATGTTAACCAAAAGCAGTTGGTGCTGAACTCCAAAAGCTAACCCAGGAAAGACCAATAGAAATGGCCTCGCTCTCTCTCTATATATATATATACATATGGCAACAGACAGCTCCCCTGTATACCTCAGGCTCCTGAAGAAAGACATGTGCATCCTCCTTACCTCCCACAGGCAGGGCTTTGGGTACAATTTACCAGGGGATTTTTTTCTGGTCCCAATGCCTACTCTTTCCCCAATTGTTGTTGCTTGGTTCATTGATTTTTTTCTTTCTTTCTTTCTTTGTTTTTGTGTGCATCCCACAGCGTGTGGGATCTTAGCTTCCTGACTAGGAATCAAACCCAGGTCCCCAGGATTGGAAGACAGAGTCTTAGCCACTAGATCACCAGGGAAGCCTGCCCTTTCCCTGTTTCTGCTGTCTCCTCTCTCTAGCTGGTGTCCTTTAGTCAGCACCATGATTAGCTGGTCTCAGCCCAGGTTTGGGGTCTGAAGGGTGCATCTGTGTGCACGGTCAGAGCTAATGGACATTCTCCCGTTCGGTTCCCCAGGAGGGAGGAGACCAGCGTGCCAGCTCCTGCACCTTTGGCCACCAGCTCTACCTACTACAGCACGTCGGCCCCCAAAGCGGAGCTGCTGATTAAGATGAAGGACCTGCAGGAGCAGCAGGAGCCAGAGGAAGACTCAGGGAATGATCTGGAACATGACTTGTCTGTGAAGAAGGTACGGAGGCCGAAATCCAAATGAGAATTTGCTGGTGGCAGGCAGGTGGTCACACCGGAGTCCTCCTCCAGCCTGGCCCTGCACCATGTGCCATTTGTGTTGGGCAGGATGCTGATAGTTGCGTCTGTGGACTTTGTGGTACAGTCTTCTATTCTAAAACCGGGTCTCTGCACAGAATATTTCTGCTGTCTCTTTGTAATGAGATCCAGTGTCCAAATAGCTTGGTGACTAGCAGTCTCTTTCATTTTATGGTCAACTGCTAATGTCTCTTCTATCTCAGTTGAAATCCGGGGGACTTCATTATATGACCTTCAGCAAGGAACATATCCTCTTGGAATATGTTTGAAATTCCTGTAGTCAGATAAAAAATCCAACAGCAGATTGTAAAGTGCTATGTTAACCAAAAAGCAGTTGGTGCTGAACTCCAAAAGCTAACCCAGGCACTTGGGGATACAGCAGGAACATGGCAAAATACTGAGTTCTTCCTTCCCTGAAGGCAGCACAGAAAGAAATACACAGGACAGGGCCTATGGGCCCCACCCAGTTCCCAACCTGCTCTTGTAAATAAAGTTTTGTTTAAAGACAGACAATTCATTCCTCTACATATGGCATCTGGTGGATTTAATAGCACAAACAGTATTGAGTAGTGGCTGTGTGGCCTCTGAAGTCTGAACTATTGGCTATCTGACCCTTTACAGAAAAAGTGTGCAAATGTACATTGTGATTGGTCAGAAAACTAAAACAGGGTGAAGGCATACAGAGATACTGGAGTGTGATTGTAGACAAGGCTCTGATGAACTCATGGTGAACTAAAACCTGGAATGATGTGAGGGAGTGTCTGGTTCTGGGGGCCTAGAGAGCAAGTGCAAAGGCCCTGGGGTGGGAGATACGTGTCACGTTGGGAAGTCAGCAGAGACCCCTGGTTGGAGCTGTGTGGATAAGGAGGCGGAGGATTGCAGTTGAGGTCAGAGACCACAGATGGAGCTGTTTAGACAGGAGGAAGGGGAATGGGAGATGAGGTCAACGAACAGAGGCTGGAGCTGTGTGGACAAGGAAGAGGCCAGTTGGAGAGGGCTTAGTGACTAAAGATGTGTGGTCAAAGAAGAAAAGGTCTGGAAGGTAGCTCAGGGACTCCCAGAGTCCCTGAGGACTCAAGAAACAGAGGCTGGAGCTGTGTCAGCGAGGAGGAGGAGGAAAAGGAGGAGGCTTGGAGATAAACTCAAGGCCCCAGTGGCTCTCCTTCTTACATTCAGTGACGTGTATGTTTCCAGACTGCTCTCTCCTTTCGTCCTTCCATACTTGCCTCGCTGGGTGCACTGACCTCTTCTCTGTGTCTACATCTCCACTGCTGCCCAGCAAACAGGTTCATCGGTACTATCTTTCTAGATTCCATATATATGTGCTATATGATAGTTGTTTTTCTGATTTACTTCTCTTAGGTAAATAATAGGCTCTAGGTTCTTCCACCTCATTTGCATTGATTCCATGCATTTCTTTTCGTGGCTGAGTAATATTCCATTGTATATATGTACCACAGCTTCTTTATCCATCTATCCGTCTGTGAACATCTCGGTTGTTTTCGTGTCTTGACTATTGTGAATAGTGCTGCATTGCACATTGGGGGACATATGTCTTTCTCAGTTATGATTTCCTCTAGAGTATATATGTCCAGCAGTGGGATTTGCTGGATTGCATGGTAGTTTTCTTCCTACTTTCTCCAGGAACCTCCCTACTGTTCTCCATAATGGGCTGTACCAATTTACATTGCCACCAACAATGCAAGAGGGCTGCCTTTTCCCCATGTCCTCTGGAGCATTTATTGTAGATTTTTTGATGATGACCTACTGTTTGTTGATGCAGAATAATCTACTGCCCCACAGGCTGGGAGGTGTGGGCAGTGCCGTGTGGCACCACTGTCAGTGGTGGCCCTGACCAGGTCTCTGCCCTGTACTCACAGCAGGAGCTCATCGAGAGCATCAGCCGCAAGCTGCAGGTGCTGCGGGGGGGAGGCGAGGGCCTGCTGGAGGACATGCAGGCCAACAGTGCGCTGGGTGATGAGGTGGAGGCCCTGGTCAAGACTGTGTGCAAGCCCAACGAGTTCGACAAGTTCCGCATGTTCATCGGGGACCTGGACAAGGTGGTGAACCTCCTGCTGTCGCTGTCTGGCCGCCTGGCCCGCGTGGAGAATGCCCTCAACAACCTGGATGACAGCACTCCTCCTGGCGATCGGGTACTTTCACTGAGGACAGAGGAAGGGGTGGGGGACACCTGTGGGGTTTGGAGGAAATGCCCTGAAGCCTCCCTTGGCCCGCTGTCCACCTGGTAGCACAAGGTCTTCTCACTCTCTCTGTTCTTGTCCTGGGGGCTGCTGTGAGCTTCTTCTTGTTACTGTTCAGTCGCTCATGCGTGTTTGACTCTTGGCAACCCTGTGGATGGCAGCCTGCCAGGCTTCCCTGTCTTAAACCGTCTCCTGGAACCTGCTGAAACTCATGTCCACTGAGTCGGTGATACTACTGACAGGCTTATTTAGCACTGGGGAAATTGAAGGAGTCACACACAGGACCTTGCCCGTCATCCTCCTGGGGACCTGGCTAGAGAGTCCTTGGGGTCCACTTTAGCGATGAGGAGTGGAGAGCCACACCGCCTTGTCTGTGTGTGGTGGATGTGGCATTCCATGGCCACGTCCATGTGCAGCAAGGGGCCAGCCTCCGCTGGGACCAGCATTGGAGCAAACTGTGGGTGTAGGGCAATATTCAAGGCCTGGGGAGGATGTCCAGCAGTGGGATTTGCTGGATTGCATGGTAGTTTTCTTCCTACTTTCTCCAGGAACCTCCCTACTGTTCTCCATAATGGGCTGTACCAATTTACATTGCCACCAACAATGCAAGAGGGCTGCCTTTTCCCCATGTCCTCTGGAGCATTTATTGTAGATTTTTTGATGATGACCTACTGTTTGTTGATGCAGAATAATCTACTGCCCCACAGGCTGGGAGGTGTGGGCAGTGCCGTGTGGCACCACTGTCAGTGGTGGCCCTGACCAGGTCTCTGCCCTGTACTCACAGCAGGAGCTCATCGAGAGCATCAGCCGCAAGCTGCAGGTGCTGCGGGAGGCACGCGAGAGCCTGCTGGAGGACATGCAGGCCAACAGTGCGCTGGGTGATGAGGTGGAGGCCCTGGTCAAGACTGTGTGCAAGCCCAACGAGTTCGACAAGTTCCGCATGTTCATCGGGGACCTGGACAAGGTGGTGAACCTCCTGCTGTCGCTGTCTGGCCGCCTGGCCCGCGTGGAGAATGCCCTCAACAACCTGGATGACAGCACTCCTCCTGGCGATCGGGTACTTTCACTGAGGACAGAGGAAGGGGTGGGGGACACCTGTGGGGTTTGGAGGAAATGCCCTGAAGCCTCCCTTGGCCCGCTGTCCACCTGGTAGCACAAGGTCTTCTCACTCTCTCTGTTCTTGTCCTGGGGGCTGCTGTGAGCTTCTTCTTGTTACTGTTCAGTCGCTCATGCGTGTTTGACTCTTGGCAACCCTGTGGATGGCAGCCTGCCAGGCTTCCCTGTCTTAAACCGTCTCCTGGAACCTGCTGAAACTCATGTCCACTGAGTCGGTGATACTACTGACAGGCTTATTTAGCACTGGGGAAATTGAAGGAGTCACACACAGGACCTTGCCCGTCATCCTCCTGGGGACCTGGCTAGAGAGTCCTTGGGGTCCACTTTAGCGATGAGGAGTGGAGAGCCACACCGCCTTGTCTGTGTGTGGTGGATGTGGCATTCCATGGCCACGTCCATGTGCAGCAAGGGGCCAGCCTCCGCTGGGACCAGCATTGGAGCAAACTGTGGGTGTAGGGCAATATTCAAGGCCTGGGGAGGCTGAGGGGTTTGGAGACAGGCATGCTGATGGATGAAGAGATGTAGCCTCAGGCTGCAGGAGGCCACCCTCGTCTTTGCAGATAGAAAGTGGATTCATGATGCCCTCCTTCCAGTCTGCAGCTTCTAGTCACCAGGGATCCCAACTGATTTCAGTAGCCCGTTTCTAGAATCAGTTCAGGGCTCTTTCTCTTTCCATTGGAATTAATTGGCTTTGCCTTCCCTCATTCCTTGAAAATGCACTCTGTCTTTGTCTCACTAGCAGCAGAAGGTCACCCTCTAGCAGGGACCAGGAGTCGTGCAGTCAGGGGTACATGCCCACTGCCACACCCTGGGAACAGTTTCTGTTTTCACCCCCCATGGAATAGCATCTCGGGTTTCCAGAGCCGCTCCTGTGTGTCGGCCCTCTGCACAGTGCTCCTGCACCTGGGATGCTCAGGAGGGGCAGGAGAGGCATCCAGGTCACCAGGTGGCAGAGAAACCAGAGTCTGCTGGTGTCATAAATTTGGAGCAAGTTATGGATGGTAGGGAATGTAGGTGTGTGAACTACGGGCAGAGCTTGACAGTGATTGCCATGTTCTAGATGTAGAGGCCCCTGTGTGCCCCAGAGTAAGGAGCTAGCACAGCTGCCCCATAGCCTCCCGTCTCTCCTGCCAGTCCTGAGCCATCCTCTTCACAGGCCGCTGCTCCTTCTGCCGGAAGGGTCTAGATATCCTGCACTGGGATTTTTAAAGGCACTGCTTTGACCCAGTCTGCCTCTGTGCTATCCGGGAAATGCCTTGGGCACACGCAGGCTCGCCAGCAGTCTTTGCTTCTCGAGGTGCCCGGGAGTGCTAACGAGTGTATATGTGGGAGAGGGGTGCATTCCGGGGGCTTCCACGCGGGTCCCATCAGAGCTCAGGTCCCTATCGGGTGGTGTCAGGGCTCTCCAGAGCCGCCGGCATTTGGGAGGTGCTGGCTGGTGTCCCACACTGGCCGGGTCCCCAGCAGGCTTGTGCGTCTTCTGTCTGTTCAGCAATCCCTGCTTGAGAAGCAGCGCGTCCTGATCCAGCAGCACAAGGACGCCAGGGAGCTGAAGGAGAACCTGGACCGCCGGGAGGGCATCGTCTTCGACATCCTGGCCAACTACCTTGGCCAGGAGAGCCTGGCGGACTACGAGCACTTTGTGAAGATGAAGTCCGCGCTCATCATCGAGCAGCGCGAGCTGGAAGACAAGATCCACCTGGGTGAGGAGCAGCTGAAATGCCTGTTGGACAGCCTTCAGCCAGAAAGAGGCAAATGAGGGCGTCCCCCTGGCCTTCCGCGGAGGAGGATGGGAGGCGGGGCCTCAGCTTGGGCCCGAGGCTGCAGCTGAAAACCTCAGCCTCTATTTCCGTCCTGCAGAGGGAACCCTCCCACAGCTAGGGGGCCCTTAGCAAAGCAATAATTTCTGTGTGTGTGTTTGGGGTGACTCCTTTCCTTCTTAGTTTCCCTTTGGAATGCTGAGCAGAGCAACTCCCCATCAGGCGTGGTCCTGAAGCATCCCCACATGGCACGGGGTTGGGGAGCCGGGTGCATCTGGGGGTCGTGAGTTCCTGTGTGTGGACTGGGCTGCAGGCCCGGGGTCCCCCACATGGCGCTGTGGGCCCTGGGTCTGCCCTCCACACACTGAACTCCCTCCTCTGCCTGGGAAGGAAGGATCCCGTCTCTAACCAAGGGCCTGGGGGTTGGGGGTGTCACCTGGCACAGGTGCTTTTCTGGGGGTCATTGGAGGCACGGGCTGTTCTGTTCTCCTGTTCGCCCAGAAGTGTTGAGCATTCGTTGTGTCTGTCCTATAAGGATGATCCCCGACCCAGGAAAAATCGTGATGATGATGTTGATGATTATTTATTAGCCTGTTAGAAAGGAGAGTCGTTTTCCATGTGGTTCAAAACCAACTGTGAAATGAAGAACTCACATGGTGGCTTCACTCGTTCTGAAATTGCCACTTGCACAGTGTGCTGGCTTGAAGACGTGCACACAGCAGACATGGGGCATTTGTTCTCCAGGGCTGACATCACCCTTCAAATGGTATTTTCCTGCAGAGTGGAATTACTTGGCTGAAAATATGTCCGGAAGGCATGTGCTTGCTAGGTATTTGTTTCTTAAGGCCAATGAGATATTTCCTCCCTCCTTCCACCCCCAGAACATTTCTTTGGTGAGTGTGTGATCGTGAATTCAGGTTAACAGCTTCTCACTTGCTGCCTCTCTCCATTTGTTACCGCCCTGTCAGGGCCATGCTCTGTTTCCGCTAAGAGCCGTGGTCCTGGCTTCTCAGAGGTCCCGGGGGACCACACAACTCATAGACCTGGTCTTTGTCTGCCATGGAGTTGACTGCATCTGCTCCCTTATTGTTTGAAACTGGGAATGGGAAAGAGAGTCTGTTCCTTAGAGAAAACCCTGTCGCGCTATCTAGAAGATAGTCGCAAATCCCACGTGTGACAGACAATTCGTATCCAGAATGTATAAAGAACTTTCCATGTTAACAGTATAAAAACAGACATCCCTGGTAAAACATGAGCCAGAGACTTAACTAGACACTTCACCAGAGAGGATATACACATGTCGATAAACACAGCGAAGGTGTTCCTCCCCCAGGGGCTTGGTCCTCATGGACTGACTTTTTTAAATGATTTTTAACCTGATTGTTGTGTGTTCCATCCCAGTTAGGTGAGCTGTGTGGTTCATGGTGATGTTCGGGTGTTGGTTTATGTTTCTCCGCATTTCCTCTTATGCTTGTAAAAGGAGTTTTCCAGTCGGTGGGGAGAGAGCTCTTTGTTACCAGTGACCACCACCTTACCAAACCCAGATGCGCAAAGCATCTTAAAGGGCACTAGTCCACGATCCGTGAGCCAGAGGGATGAGCTGGACTCCCTGGGCCATGGCAGGGATATCTCTGCAGCTGTGGGGAGGGGACCAACCTGGGAGGCTTCATTGATGCTGGCCATAGAACACTCCTTTAGCAGCCCACCCGCGCCAAAGAGAAAGGCCTTTCCCTCAGTTTTTTTCCTTCTTAAATTAAACTATTCCTGACTTAAAAAACCCCTCTTCTGCTGGTGAAGCGTCATCCTCCACCCCACGTGCTGTGGTCCCTTGCTGTGAAAACTGGTCACGTCAGACATGGGGCATTTGTTCTCCAGGGCTGACATCACCCTTCAAATGGTATTTTCCTATGGCTGCAAAATATGTCCGGAAGGCATGTGCTTGCTAGGTATTTGTTTCTTAAGGCCAATGAGATATTTCCTCCCTCCTTCCACCCCCAGAACATTTCTTTGGTGAGTGTGTGATCGTGAATTCAGGTTAACAGCTTCTCACTTGCTGCCTCTCTCCATTTGTTACCGCCCTGTCAGGGCCATGCTCTGTTTCCGCTAAGAGCCGTGGTCCTGGCTTCTCAGAGGTCCCGGGGGACCACACAACTCATAGACCTGGTCTTTGTCTGCCATGGAGTTGACTGCATCTGCTCCCTTATTGTTTGAAACTGGGAATGGGAAAGAGAGTCTGTTCCTTAGAGAAAACCCTGTCGCGCTATCTAGAAGATAGTCGCAAATCCCACGTGTGACAGACAATTCGTATCCAGAATGTATAAAGAACTTTCCATGTTAACAGTATAAAAACAGACATCCCTGGTAAAACATGAGCCAGAGACTTAACTAGACACTTCACCAGAGAGGATATACACATGTCGATAAACACAGCGAAGGTGTTCCTCCCCCAGGGGCTTGGTCCTCATGGACTGACTTTTTAACTGATTTTTAACCTGATTGTTGTGTGTTCCATCCCAGTTAGGTGAGCTGTGTGGTTCATGGTGATGTTCGGGTGTTGGTTTATGTTTCTCCGCATTTCCTCTTATGCTTGTAAAAGGAGTTTTCCAGTCGGTGGGGAGAGAGCTCTTTGTTACCAGTGACCACCACCTTACCAAACCCAGATGCGCAAAGCATCTTAAAGGGCACTAGTCCACGATCCGTGAGCCAGAGGGATGAGCTGGACTCCCTGGGCCATGGCAGGGATATCTCTGCAGCTGTGGGGAGGGGACCAACCTGGGAGGCTTCATTGATGCTGGCCATAGAACACTCCTTTAGCAGCCCACCCGCGCCAAAGAGAAAGGCCTTTCCCTCAGTTTTTTTCCTTCTTAAATTAAACTATTCCTGACTTAAAAAACCCCTCTTCTGCTGGTGAAGCGTCATCCTCCACCCCACGTGCTGTGGTCCCTTGCTGTGAAAACTGGTCACGTCAGAAAAGGGAAAGCTAGCTGTCCGTGGAGCCCCCTCCTCCTACCTTGGGGAGACAGTGGTGTCAGTGTGTTCCATTTTTGCTTTTCACAAAGCTTTTATCTGTGATCCTTTCCCTTCTGATACAGTATTGTGATCATTATGATGATATGTCTGTAAAATGTGAAAGTAGAATTTGTGTCTGTATCCCACCTTGCGGTGTCTTTAGAGAACATTATCTCCTGCACAACCATACACAGGGCTCTGGTGTCCTTCTGACGAAGCACATAGAGTCACAACAGTCCTATTGTTTTCCCCATTTGCCTCTTCAATGTCTGGTTGGCAGGGACCCAAGGTCGCTGTGAGTCACTGTATATAACTTCTATGTAGTTATATGACTGCAATCTGGTGCTAATGGTTCTCCCGTGGCATTCCTGGATGCTCACCCCAGGTCATAGCCCAGGTATCCAATGCTCTGTATCGCATGATTGCAGTCAGGGGCCTTGCCAGTGGCTTTTATCATCAGCCCACCATGGAAGATGTGTACAGATCTCATGCTCAACCCTTCCACTTACCTCTCAACAGATCGTCCTGCTTGACGTTAATAGAATAAATGGTGTCTCTCACTGAATGGACTATGTCTTTGATTTACATCTCTTAAGAATTGTGATGTCCTTTACCGTATGTCAGATTCCTCAGCATCTCTTAAATGTGTTTGAGTGTTTCTGCCTGTCGAGTTAAGGCCAATCTGTTTGCAGTCAGGAAAGTATCAGGGACACAGGTTGCATCAGGCAGCTGTCATCATGCTGTGTAACAACTACTCAGCAGGGTCTAGTGAGAAGTATTCTTTTAGAGTATAAATTTGTAGATTCGTCTGCCTCCTGGGACCAGGCATTTGGCTTGGGCAGGTCCCTAGCAGTTGCATAAGAAGATAACCCAGTCCCAGCAGTGCCTTCCCCGTGTGTGGTTATAGCGCACCTGCTAACCGTCCCTCACCGAAACAAGTCCCACAACCAAACCTAGAGTCAGAAGGTGTGGTGTGCGCTCCACCCGGGAGTGGAAGCAACCATAAGTCACGTGATTGCAGGGACCTGTGAAGAATTGGTGCCGTCCTTGGATCTCCCATCATCTCTCACATGATACAGAATAGCTCTCCATTGTCCAGGACTCAAAGCCGATATTCCAGAGCAAACCCACCTCTGTCACTGGAGGTCATATGGCTGCCAGCCTTTCCACACCTCAGCTTCCTCCTTTGCAGCTGCTGGGAGAGGAGCTGATACCGTCCACATGTGTGGAACCCTTACCAGGTCAGAAGAGAGCTGTGGAGGGAGGCGTTCACACCTCTGCTGCCTGAATCTGGAGGAAACACCTTCTCTGTATCCGGACACGTGGCTGTACTGGGTCTTCCTTGTGGCTCAGACATTTCTCTAGTTGCGATGCATGGACTTGACATTGCAGTGGCTTCTCTTGTGGAGCTCAGGCACCTGGAGCACATGGGCTTTGTTGCTCCCCAGTACGTGGGATCTTCCTTGATCAGGACACAAACCCTTGTCTTCTGTACTGGCAGGTGGATTCTTAACCACTGAGACATAAGGGAAGCCTGAGGGAGTCTTCTTAGTAAGGATTACTCAAACTTAGGAGAGTGATTTTATTTTTTAATTTTGGCGTCTTTTATTGTTTTTTCATTTATTTATTTTCACCTGTCTGTATTCTTTGGCCTGTGTGGGCCTGCCATTGTAGTGACCTCTCTTGTTGTACAGCACGGGCTCTGGGCACACGTGCTCCAGAGCACTGGCTTGTCATTGGACACATCAGTCCAGCCACTCTGTGTCAGGTGGGGATTTCCCGGGCCAGGGATGGAGCCAGTGCCCCTTTCGCTGCAAGGAGGACTCTCTACCCACTGCACAACCAAGGAAGCCCAGGAGAGTGATTTTTTTTGTTGTTTGGGACAGGAAGAAAGTAGACATAAATTACAGATTTTAAGAAGGGCACAAATGCTGCATACATTTTATTTTTGGCCTCTTACAGGCTCCTCCTTCTTGTCTTTGAGTTCTGAAATGATGGAGGAATTTGTGTGCAAGGCTGCTGGAGATGCAACGGTAGGCTGGGGTAGTAGGGTGACCCGTGGAAAGACATGCTCAAGCTTCTGTTTGTTCAGGGAAAGCCATGTTGGGCACACTGAATCGGTCGCAGTCATGGGACACAGGAGACCTTGTGTGCTTTCGCACCTGATGGCCTTACCACCGCAAGGTTCTACCCTGAAAGCCAGGGCAT
The DNA here is from genome assembly GCA_022376925.1 of Tragulus kanchil. Lineage (NCBI taxonomy): Eukaryota > Metazoa > Chordata > Mammalia > Artiodactyla > Tragulidae > Tragulus > Tragulus kanchil. The sequence continues at coordinate 8,564,202 of JAIOJX010000018.1, forward strand.
TCTGAGTGTGTGTTTTCTGCATTGCTCATGCAAAGAGAGCCTCGCACGTTGTGTGTGAGTGCATATGCGCTGTGTGCTGCATCACCCTGAGCCAGGTAAGCACCACAGGAAACCAGACCTGCGTCACCCACCTCCATTCTCCACCAGATCCCCCAAGTGCCTGTGACAGCTCCAGTACCCCCTGAAACCTAGGAAGTGAGGTGGAAAGGAAGGCAGAGAGGAAAGATCCTTAACCGGTGACAATGAACCCTTCTTTCTAATTTCAGTAAAGCCTAGGGCAGGCGAGCTTCACTGGAGGCCCTGCCCCTAAGACCTTGGAAGGGACTCACATTGGGAGGCCTGCAGCTTAAGCTCCACGTCAGCCTGTTTCTAGTTCACATTCGCTTAGGAAGTTCCAGTGTTGAGGCCTTCCAGATAGGGGCATCCCAGAAGGCCAGGACCCCGTGGACAGGGGATCACCCCAAGCACAGTAGATGACGGCCCTCTGAGTGGGACAACTAGATGCTGTACATAGGGCACAGTGAGGGAGAACACTGCCTTCCTTCAAAATACACCAGACAAACCCAAAGTGGCAGGGATGCTTTAGAAAAAGAAAGTTGGCCAGTTCTCCTAAAGGTACTAATATGTTAAAAACCACCAGAGGGTCAGCTTAAACTGGAGGGAATGAAGGCGCCTGACTACAGTGATGAAGTTTGTGCCCAGAGACTGGGCTGCTTCAGGAAGTGGGCCCAGTCTGGCCGTGGAAGAAGTCTGAATAAGGTCTGTAGATCACCGTGTTGTCAATGTGAATTTCTTTTTAATTTTACTGACATATAATTGACTTACAACATTCTGCTAATTTTTTCTGTATGACAAAGTGACGTATACACACACACACACAGATTTTTTTTCATATTCTTTTCCATTATGGTTTATTATGGGATACTGAATGTATCTCCCTGTGTTACATAGTAGGACCTTCTTGTTTATCCATCCTATATATAAATGTTTGCTAATTCCAAGCTCCCAGGCTTTCCCTTCCTTCTCCCTTGGCAGCCACAAGTCTGATCTCTGAGTCAGTTTTGTTTCGTTGAGATGTTGATGGGTATTGTATTTCAGATTCCACATATAAGTGGTAGAGTGTGGTATTCCTCTTTCTCTTGTTGACTGAGGATGATGAGATCATCCGTGTTGCTGCAAATGGCCCCCTTTTGTTCTTTTTTATGCCTGAGTAGTCTTTTTATCTTTTACTTATTTTTCATTATTTATTTTTTAAAAATTTTTACAGTTTTGTTGTTCACAGACATGTATCTTCCCAGACCAGTCATATGCATATCCCTGGCCTCCCTCCCCTCTCCCAGTCACCCCATTGCACCCCTCCAGGCCATCATACCCTGCCGTTGCAGGATCTCCTATTCCCTTGGAGCAATGACAATAGCTATCTTTTTCATATATGATAGTATAGATTTCCATGTTACTCCCTCTATGCCTCCCACCCACTGTTCATACCCAACAATGTCCATATATGTGTTCTCCATGTGTGTTTTTCCAATGCTTCACTGGGTGTGTTACCATGACCCTCTTACTAGATTCCATATATATGTGTTAGTATACTGTACTTGCCTTTCCCTTTTTGACTTACTTCACTTTTTATGATAGGTTCTAGATCCATTCACTTCATTAGGGCTGATTCTTCTGCATTTCTTTTTACAGCTGAGTAGTATTCCATTGTATATATGTACCAGAGTTTTTTTATCCATTCATTCATTGATGGACATCATTCATTGCTTCCATGTTCTAGATATTGTATAGAGAGCTGCAATGAACACTAGGGTACAGGTGCTTCTATCAGTTTTGATTTCATCAGGGTATAAACCTAATAGCGGAATTTCTGGATCGTATGGTGCTTCTATTTTTAGTATTTTAAGGAATCCCTATACTGTCTTCCACAGCAGCTGGATCAATTTACATTCCCACCAGCCATGCAAGAGTGTTCCCTTTTCTCCGCACCCTCTCCAGCATTTATTGTATGTCAATTTCTTTTTTTTTTTTAAACCTTTATTTTACTTTTAACTTTTACAGAGTTTTGCTGTTTACAGATATGTATGTTCTCAGATTAGTCATATGTATATCCCCCCCTTCCAACCCCTCCCGACCATGTATGTCAATTTCTTGATGACGGCCATTCTCATGGGTGTGAGGTGATATCTCAGTGTCGTTTTGATTTGCATTTCTCTAATAAGCGAGGTTGAGCATCATTTCATGTGTTTTTGGCCATCTGCATGTCATCCTTGGAGAGGTGTCTGTTTAGATCCTTTGCCCATTTTTTGATTGGGTTGTTCATTTTTCTGATGTTGAGTTGTCTGAGTTGCTTGTAGATTTTGGAGATGAATTCTTTGTCTGTTGTTTCATGTGCTATAATTTTCTCCCATTCTGTGTGTTGTCTGTTCAGCTTTTTTGTAGTTTCTTTTGCTGTACAAAAACTTTTAAGTTTCATTAGGTCCCACATGTTAATTTTTGTTTTTGGTTCCACTCTTCTAGTAGGCAGGTCAGAGATCTTGCTTTGATTTATGTCCTTGAGTGTTTTGCCTATATTCTCCTCTAAGAGTTTCAGCATTTCTGATCTTACATTTAGGTCTTTAATCCATTTTGAGTTTGTCTTTGTGTATGGTGTCAGGGAATGTTCCAACTTCACGTTTTTCCATGTAGCTGTCCAATTTTCCCAGCACCATGTGTTGAAGAGGCTATCTTTGTCTCATTGTATATTTTTGTCACCTTTGTCAAAAATAAGGTACCCATAGGTGTGTGGGTTTATCTCTGGGTTCTCTATCTTGTTCCATTCATCTATAGTTCTGTTTTTGTGCCAGTACCTTTCTGTCTTGATGACTGTTACTTTGGAGTATAGTTGGAAGTTAGGGAGGCTGATCCCTCCAGCTCCATTCTTCTTTCTCATGATTTCTTTGGCTATTCGAGGTCTTTTGTGTTTCCATATGAACTGTGTTATTCTTTGGTCTAGTTCTGTGAAGAATGTCCTTGGTAGTTTGATAGGGGTCGCACTGAATCTGTAGGTGATACTTGGTAGTATGGTCATTTTCACAATATTGATTCTTCCGACCCAGAAGCATGGAATCTCTCTCCATCTGTTTAAGTCTTCTTTAATTGCTCTCATGAGTGTCTTAAAATGTTCTGTGTATGGTTCTTTTGTTTCTTTGGGTAGGTTTATTCCCAGATATTTTATTCTCTTGGTTGCAATGGTGAAGGAGATTGCCTCTTGGATTTCGTTTTCTGAGTTTTAATTGTTTCTGTATAGGAATGCCAGTGATTTCTGTATGTTGATTTTGGATCCTGTGACTTTGCTGAATTCGTTGATTAGCTCTAGTAGTTTTCTAATAGTGTCTTTGGGGTTTTCTATGTGTCATATCATGTCGTCTGCAAATAGAGTTTTACTTCTTCTTTTCCAATCTGGATTCCTTTGATTTCTTTTTCTTATTGCTGTTGCTAGAACTTCCAGGACTACATGGAATAATGGTGGTGAAAGTGGACACCTCTGTCTTGTTCCTGATCTTAGAGGGAATGCTTTTAGTTTTTCACCATTGAAGATAATATTTGCTGTGGGCTTCTCATATATGGCTTTCACTATGTTATGATAGGTTCCTTCTATGCCCATTTTTTTTGAAGAGTTTTTTTATCATAAATATGTGTTGGATTTTGTCAAAGGCTTTTTCTGCATCTATTGAGATGATCATGTGATTTTTGTCTCAATTTGTTGATATGGTGTATCACATTAATTGATTTGTGGAAATTGAAGAATCCTTGCATGCCTGGGATGAACCTGACTTGGTCATGTTGTGTTGTCTTTGCCTGGTTTCAGTATCAGGTGATGGTGGCCTCATCGAATGTGTTTGGAAGTGTTCTTCCCTGTGCAATTGTTTGGAAGAGTTTTAGAAGGACAGGCGTTAACTCTTCTTTAAATGTTTGGTAGAATTCACCTGTGAAGCCATCTGGCCCTGGGTGTTTATTTTTGGGTAGATTTTTTTTATCACAAATTTGATTTCTGAGCTTGTGATTGGGTTGTTCATAGTTTCTATTTCTTCCTGGTTCAGTCTTGGGAGATTAATCTTCTCAAAGAAACTGTTTCTCATTTCTTCCTGGTTCAGTTTTTTTGGATTTCTGAGGATTTTTTCACAATATTGATTCTTCCGACCCAGAAGCATGGAATCTCTCTCCATCTGTTTAAGTCTTCTTTAATTGCTCTCATGAGTGTCTTAAAATGTTCTGTGTATGGTTCTTTTGTTTCTTTGGGTAGGTTTATTCCCAGATATTTTATTCTCTTGGTTGCAATGGTGAAGGAGATTGCCTCTTGGATTTCGTTTTCTGAGTTTTAATTGTTTCTGTATAGGAATGCCAGTGATTTCTGTATGTTGATTTTGGATCCTGTGACTTTGCTGAATTCGTTGATTAGCTCTAGTAGTTTTCTAATAGTGTCTTTGGGGTTTTCTATGTGTCATATCATGTCGTCTGCAAATAGAGTTTTACTTCTTCTTTTCCAATCTGGATTCCTTTGATTTCTTTTTCTTATTGCTGTTGCTAGAACTTCCAGGACTACATGGAATAATGGTGGTGAAAGTGGACACCTCTGTCTTGTTCCTGATCTTAGAGGGAATGCTTTTAGTTTTTCACCATTGAAGATAATATTTGCTGTGGGCTTCTCATATATGGCTTTCACTATGTTATGATAGGTTCCTTCTATGCCCATTTTTTTTGAAGAGTTTTTTTATCATAAATATGTGTTGGATTTTGTCAAAGGCTTTTTCTGCATCTAATGAGATGATCATGTGATTTTTTGTCTCAATTTGTTGATATGGTGTATCACATTAATTGATTTGTGGATACTGAAGAATCCTTGCATGCCTGGGATGAACCTGACTTGGTCATGTTGTGTTGTCTTTGCCTGGTTTCGGTATCAGGTGATGGTGGCCTCATCGAATGTGTTTGGAAGTGTTCTTCCCTGTGCAATTGTTTGGAAGAGTTTTAGAAGGACAGGCGTTAACTCTTCTTTAAATGTTTGGTAGAATTCACCTGTGAAGCCATCTGGCCCTGGGTGTTTATTTTTGGGTAGATTTTTTTTATCACAAATTTGATTTCTGAGCTTGTGATTGGGTTGTTCATAGTTTCTATTTCTTCCTGGTTCAGTCTTGGGAGATTAATCTTCTCAAAGAAACTGTCCATTTCTTCCAGATTGTCCACTTTGTTGCCAAATGGTTGTTCATAATAGTCTCTTATAATCCTTTGGATTTCTGCATTATCTGTTGTAATCTGTCCTTTTTCATTTTTGATTTTGTTGATCTGATTCTTCTCTCTTTTTTTCTTGATGAGTCTGGCCAGTGGTTGGTCAGTTTTGCTTGTCTTTTCAAAGAACCAGCTTTTTGATTTATTTACCTTTGCTGTTGTTTCTTTCATTTCTTTTTCATTTATTTCTGCTCTGATCTTTATGATTTCTCTTCTGCTAACTTTGGGGTGTTTTTGTTCTTCTTTCTCCAGTTGTTTGAAGCATAGGGTTAACTCATCTGTTTGATATTTTTCTTGTTTCTTGAGGTAAGATTGTATTGCTATAAATTTCACTCTTAGAACTGCTTTTGCAGTATCGCATAGATTTTGCACTGTCGTGTGTTCATTGTCATTTTCTTCTAGGAATTTTTTAAATTTCTCCTTTGATTTGCTCAGTAGTCAGTTTGTTTTTTAGGTATGTGTTGTGTAATCTCCATGTGTGTGTGTGTTTAGAAGTTTTGTTGTTTTTCCCCCCCTGCAGTTGATCTCTAGTCTCATTGCATTGTGGTCAGAGAAGGTGGTTGATATAATTTCAGTTTTCTTGAATTGACTGAGGTTTGATTTGTGTCCCAAGATGTGGTCTATCCTGGAGAATGGTCCATGAGCACTTGAGAAGAACGTGTATTCTTCTGCTTTTGGATGGAAAGTCCTAAAGCTATCCATGGGGTCCATCTCTTCTAGTGTGTCATGTAAGACTTGTGTTTCTTTATTAATTTTCTGTTTTGATGATCTGTCCATTGGTGTGAGAGGAGTGTTAAGGTCTCCTACTGTTATTGTGGTATTGTCAATTTCTTCTTTTATGTTTGAAGTGTTTGTCTTATGTATTGGGGCACTCCTGTGTTGGGTGCATAGATATTTATAATTGTTATGTCTTCCTCTTGGATCGATCCCTTGATCATTCTGTAGTGCCCTGCCTTGTCTCTTATAACCTACTTTATTTTAAAGTCTATTTTGTCTGCTGCGAGGATTGCTACTGCAGCTTTCTTTTGATTTGCACTTGCATGGAATATCTTTTTCCATCCTCTCACTTTTAGTATATGTGTGTCATTAGATCTGAAGTGGGTTTCTTATAAACAGCATATACATGAGCCTTGTTTTTGAATCCATTCAGTCAGTCTTTTCCTTGGGGCATTAGGTCTGTTTATTGGCTATATCAGGGCCTTTAACACTTGTTGTAAGGCTGGTTTCGTGGTACAAAATTCTTTTAGCTTTTCTTGTCTGGAAACCGTTTGACTTGTCTATCATTTCTGATATTCTCTTTTAGCCATTTAAATGTGTCCTGCCATTCTCTTCTGACCTGCAGGGTTTCTGTTGATAGATCAGTGGTTAAACGTCTGGGGTTTCCTTTGTAAGTTATTTGCTGTTTGTTCCTTGCTGCTTTAAGTATTCTGTCCTTATATTAAGTCTATGTTAGCTTGATTAGAATGTGCCTTGGTGTGTTTATTCTGGGGTTTATCCTGTATGGAACTCCTTGTGCTTCTTGGACTTGGTTGACTATTTCCTTTCCCATGCTGGGGAAGTTTTCAACTATAACCTCTTCCAGAATTTTTTCATAGCCTTTTTTCCCCTCTTCTTCATCTGGGACCCTTATAATTCTAGTATTGGTACGTTAGATATTGTCCCATAGGTCTCTGAGGCTATTCTCTGTTTTTTTTTTTTTTTTGATTCTTTGTGCTCTGTTCTGTTCTTCAGCAGTTAGTTATTTCCACTATTCTGTCTTCCAGCTCATTTATCTGTTCTTCTGCCTCTGATACTCTACTGTTGAGTCCTTCTATAGTATTTTTAAGTTCAGCAATTGAGTTGTTTGTCTCTATTTGTTTATTTTTCATGTCTTGCATGTCTCTTCTCAGTGCACTAATTTCCTGTAATATTTTGTTTTCGGAGTTTTGTATGCGCGCTAGTATAGCTTTTCTGAATTCTCTTTCCAATAATTTGTCTATTTTGTCATTTGTAAGTGGGTTTCTTATAAACAGCATATACATGAGCCTTGTTTTTGAATCCATTCAGTCAGTCTTTTCCTTGGGGCATTAGGTCTGTTTATTGGCTATATCAGGGCCTTTAACACTTGTTGTAAGGCTGGTTTCGTGGTACAAAATTCTTTTAGCTTTTCTTGTCTGGAAACCGTTTGACTTGTCTATCATTTCTGATATTCTCTTTTAGCCATTTAAATGTGTCCTGCCATTCTCTTCTGACCTGCAGGGTTTCTGTTGATAGATCAGTGGTTAAACGTCTGGGGTTTCCTTTGTAAGTTATTTGCTGTTTGTTCCTTGCTGCTTTAAGTATTCTGTCCTTATATTAAGTCTATGTTAGCTTGATTAGAATGTGCCTTGGTGTGTTTATTCTGGGGTTTATCCTGTATGGAACTCCTTGTGCTTCTTGGACTTGGTTGACTATTTCCTTTCCCATGCTGGGGAAGTTTTCAACTATAACCTCTTCCAGAATTTTTTCATAGCCTTTTTTCCCCTCTTCTTCATCTGGGACCCTTATAATTCTAGTATTGGTACGTTAGATATTGTCCCATAGGTCTCTGAGGCTATTCTCTGTTTTTTTTTTTTTTTTGATTCTTTGTGCTCTGTTCTGTTCTTCAGCAGTTAGTTATTTCCACTATTCTGTCTTCCAGCTCATTTATCTGTTCTTCTGCCTCTGATACTCTACTGTTGAGTCCTTCTATAGTATTTTTAAGTTCAGCAATTGAGTTGTTTGTCTCTATTTGTTTATTTTTCATGTCTTGCATGTCTCTTCTCAGTGCACTAATTTCCTGTAATATTTTGTTTTCGGAGTTTTGTATGCGCGCTAGTATAGCTTTTCTGAATTCTCTTTCCAATAATTTGTCTATCTCATTTTCTGTCATTTGTAACTGTGTTTCTCTGCTTTGTGAAAGAAATTATTTTGACTTGAAATCAGTCAGTTATCTTTTCTGAAAAGTTTGACCAGCTGAGGCTGAGATGAGGTTAACTCTTTGAGGGAGAGTATTTCAAAATTGGTGCCAAGGGCTTGCCTGGTTGTCAGTGGGTAAAGACTTCGCCTTGCAATGCAAGTGGCACCAGTTTGATCCCTGGCCTGGGAAGATTCCACATGCCATGGAGTGGCTTCGACTGGTGTGTCCAATTATGAGGCAGCACTCTGGAGCACATGCGCCCAGAGCCAGTGCTCTGCAGCAAGAGGCCACTGCAATGGGAGGCCCACACAGGCCAAAGAATTAAGATGGATGAAAATAAATAAATGGACGACAAATAAAAGAAGTCAAATTAAAAAAAAAATAAAGTGGTGCCGGGTACTATCTCCCAAGCGCATTACAACAGTTTGGTTGGGGAGAGACGGGGGAGGCAACAGTCACTGCCACGTGTACCGATGCTAAGATTCAAGGGTAGAACACGAGGGGAAAGCCTGCTCCCTTTTCTACGTTTCATCTAGTTTCCATCTAAGCATTTCATCGACTGACAGTCTGTATTGGAAAATGATTATTGCACTTAGGATTACAAGAGGTGAGTTTCTAGTACGAACCTTTTTACTGTATTTTTTAGCTGAGATGCTTTAGCAAAGAACTTTCCCTCCTGGAACCTGGCTACTTAGGTACGCTAAACTTCAGCCCATGCAGAAAAGGTCAACACTTCATTTCTCCCCTCTGATTGTTACCTTTCTAGAACAACAAGGGAGAATGCACTACGTACCTTTGGTGTTGGCCAGCATTTTGAAATTGTTTCCCAATCTTTGTTTTCCTTTTTGCAGTATGAACTCTTAAATATCAACTCAAGATTATTGCCATGCTTTAGGGAACTTTTCAGAGGCATTCAAGCTAATCAGGTTTGCTCTGTGTCCTGACTCTCACCTACCTCAGCCCTGGATTAATATATCCATAAATACTTCAATGCACATTTTTATTTCATTCTGTTTTATTTTTTACAGAGTTCAATTGTTCACTGCCACACATCAACCTGAATCAGCCACAGGTATACATATGTCCCCTCCTCTGACTCCCCACCCACCCTTTTCTGTCATTTTTTCTTGTCATTTGTAACTGTGTTTCTCTGCTTTGTGAAAGAAATTATTTTGACTTGAAATCAGTCAGTTATCTTTTCTGAAAAGTTTGACCAGCTGAGGCTGAGATGAGGTTAACTCTTTGAGGGAGAGTATTTCAAAATTGGTGCCAAGGGCTTGCCTGGTTGTCAGTGGGTAAAGACTTGCCTTGCAATGCAAGTGGCACCAGTTTGATCCCTGGCCTGGGAAGATTCCACATGCCATGGAGTGGCTTCGACTGGTGTGTCCAATTATGAGGCAGCACTCTGGAGCACATGCGCCCAGAGCCAGTGCTCTGCAGCAAGAGGCCACTGCAATGGGAGGCCCACACAGGCCAAAGAATTAAGATGGATGAAAATAAATAAATGGACGACAAATAAAAGAAGTCAAATTAAAAAAAAAATAAAGTGGTGCCGGGTACTATCTCCCAAGCGCATTACAACAGTTTGGTTGGGGAGAGACGGGGGAGGCAACAGTCACTGCCACGTGTACCGATGCTAAGATTCAAGGGTAGAACACGAGGGGAAAGCCTGCTCCCTTTTCTACGTTTCATCTAGTTTCCATCTAAGCATTTCATCGACTGACAGTCTGTATTGGAAAATGATTATTGCACTTAGGATTACAAGAGGTGAGTTTCTAGTACGAACCTTTTTACTGTATTTTTTAGCTGAGATGCTTTAGCAAAGAACTTTCCCTCCTGGAACCTGGCTACTTAGGTACGCTAAACTTCAGCCCATGCAGAAAAGGTCAACACTTCATTTCTCCCCTCTGATTGTTACCTTTCTAGAACAACAAGGGAGAATGCACTACGTACCTTTGGTGTTGGCCAGCATTTTGAAATTGTTTCCCAATCTTTGTTTTCCTTTTTGCAGTATGAACTCTTAAATATCAACTCAAGATTATTGCCATGCTTTAGGGAACTTTTCAGAGGCATTCAAGCTAATCAGGTTTGCTCTGTGTCCTGACTCTCACCTACCTCAGCCCTGGATTAATATATCCATAAATACTTCAATGCACATTTTTATTTCATTCTGTTTTATTTTTTACAGAGTTCAATTGTTCACTGCCACACATCAACCTGAATCAGCCACAGGTATACATATGTCCCCTCCCTCTTGAAGTTCACTCTTATCTCCCTCCCCAGCCCACCCCTCTAGGTTGTTACAGAGCACCTGTTTGCAAAGATAAAGACTCTATTATTTTATTTTATTTTTTATTATTTTTTTGCCTCTAAGTCATCATTTATTTTCATCCATCTAAACTCTTTGGCCTGTGTGGGCCTACCATTGCAACAGCCTCTCTTGTTGCAGAGTACCAGGTCTGGGCTCAAGCACTGCAGAGTACTGGCACCTAATTGGACACTCTGGGCAAACCACTCTGTCGCTATAGGGATCTTCCCAGGCCAAGGATCGAACCAGCACTCCTTGCACTGCAAGGTGGATTCTTTACCCATTGGGCCACCAGGGAAGCCCCAATAAGGACTTTTTTTTAAAGACAACTTTTTTGTTGTGATAACGGTGATGCAGTTAGTGATGATTTCCAAATTATTCAATTACCTAATGAGTGTTCAAATTTCCTAATTGTCTCACACATGTTTGACAGTAGTTTGTGGGTTTCTATCTCTTCAGAGTGTTTCATTCAGTTACATTCATTATTGCTTTTGTGATCAAATTGTCTCATCCCAGGCAAGGGAGCCAGGTTGATGTGAGTCCTCTGATAGACCTCAACTGGTGTTAAGATTTGTTAAAAAGCACTGTTATTCTAGGCAATCACAATACAGTGTTTAACTCAACTCTTCACTGAAGAAAATTCTGCAAAGGTATTCTACAAATGTGATTTTCCTGAAGAGCAAGAGTAAATGATATATCAATATAATTAACAACTACATTTATCAAATGGTCCGTGTTGAGATTAAAGCACATTTACTGCATATCTACTCACCTTTTTTACCAGTGGTTCTTTTTTTTTTTTAAAAGATTTATTTATTTATTTATTGGGGGGGTGGGGTGGGGAGGGAGGGGAGCAGGTGGGCTACTTCTATTGGGCTTTCATTTGTCTATTTTCATCCATCTTTGTTCTTTGGCCTGTGTGGGCCTCCCATCGCGGTGGCCTCTTGTTGCAGAGCACCAGCTCTGGGCACATGTGCTCCAGAGCTCCGGCTCAGTAATTGAACACATCGGTCGAGCCGCTCTGCGGCACGTGAGATCTTCCCAGGCCAGGGATCGAACCAGCGCCGCCTGCCCTGCAAGGCGGTGTCCTTACCCACTGGACCACCAGGGAAGCCCTTACCAGTGGTTCTTAACCTCATGGAAATGCCCCCCCCCCCCCCGGAATATTCCCATGCACACAATTCTGCCCACATTCAGAACACTTGAAATCTATGCATGGATCTCATTTTCAAAGTAATTTTCAAAATTGATTTGTTGTTTCATGGGCATGATCATAATTCTCAGCTTATTTTCAAAAATGAACTTCACTAGTTAAAAACTTACCTTGCCGTTCAATTGCTCAGTCATGTCTGACTTTTTGTGACCCCATGGATGGCAGCCCACCAGGCTTCCCCGTCCTTCACCATCTCCAGAATTTCTTCAAACTCGTGTCCACAGAGTGGGTGATACAGGATAAGCAGATATATCTTGCTTAAAGTCATTTTATTAAACAGTTCTGATGGTTTCAGCATTTAAAGTTGAAGAAAAAGAAGCATGCTTAATCAAATCAAATAATTACTGAAGTCATTTCCCTTTCAAGAAACATGACTAGGAAGCATGTTAATATTTGAGGAGAAGGCCTGTAGTGGGGTGACTCACACTCATCACTGCTTTAGCCTGCATGGTGGTAGTGAGCATAGTCCCCGTTAGGTGCGTTTGTTATTAAATAACATTAAAAACCATGCTTTAATAACTGTTTAGGGATTCTTCACATCCCAGAAGACTCATCCTCCAACATGTACTAGTGATTTAGTACATGCAAACACTTGTGTAGCCATTACCACTCTCTGATAACAGGACATTTTCGTCAGCTCAAAAAGAAACCGCATTAGGAATCCCCCATTAGTCGGAGGCTTTTTTTGACCTTCAGCAGGAATACCACCTGCATCTTGTACATATCTGGCCCACGATCTTAAATTAAGCATGCCATTCCTTCAGTGAGTCCTAGACATGGAGAGAGCATTTAGAAACACAGTTTGGGCATTGGTGGTACTCATTATACTGGGTTGTCCTTATATGAAGGTGTTTTAGTGGGCAGAACTACAATATATACATTTTTAAGAAGAAAAATGTACCACAGAATCTCATTCAAGCTTAACTTGTATCACTTCACTTTTATTAAGCTGCAATTTTATACTGTATTTTCTTTCCAGATTGAAAATCCAACAATATTGAAATACTTCTTGGCTTTCTCATATATAAATTTAAAAAATAATATTAGAGTATTTTTGTTAACCATAAGACTACTAAATGAAGTAAAAAATTTTGGTGTAATGATAGTTTTATCATTAACCATTCATGAGAGTTGTATGTCTATATTACCATCTTGGCAAGCAATTAAGTTTATTCATCTCATTTTCTATTTTTAGGGATTACTTTTCTGTTCTGACAATTTTATTTTTTGAATATGTGAACTATTTACATAATCTCAAGCTCAGAACTTCCCAGGTGGAGCTAGTGGTAAAGAACCTTCCTTCCAATGAGGGAGACATAACAGACACAGGTTCGATCCCTGTGTCAGGAAGAGTCCCCTGGAGCAGGGCATTCCAGTATTCTTGCCTGGAGTATCCGATGGACAGAGGAGCCCAGTGGGCTCCAGTCCATGGAGTTGCAAAGGGTCAGACACAACTGAGCAACTAACACACACAAAAGAAGTCAACCTCTATAGGTGGGATTTTGAGCAAGTGATGGGTAACAAAGTAAATAGGGAACATTTGCTGTATGCATAACATCACATTGAATATTCTAGATCTTCAAGGTCATATTGTTTTTAACTACAAAAGTATATATGTTTTTCATGGAAATCCGTGGCTTTGAAGGTCCATAGCTTTACTTTCAGAAGACCTCAAGGGCCGTCAGAAATAGAGACATCACTTCTTTTCTTCCTTGGTTGTATATGGTCTTAGCTGCAGCACACAGGATCATTGGTTGCAATTCATCGACTGTCTAGTTGTGGCACCCAGACCCACTTGCTTCATAGCATGTGGGAGCTTAGATCCTCAACCAGGGCTTGAACTCATGCCTCACTCCTGGTCCCACATAGCATGGTGGGTTCTTAACCACTGAACCACCAGAGAAATCCTAGAGACTCCACTCTTAAAGGGTGTACACACAGTCTCATGTGCTCCAGGATCCAGGGCCAAAAAACTGATTTGAAAAGAGCCTAGGTCAGATGCACCTGCTGATCCTGGAGGCCACCGGAGAAGCGGGAGGCAGCGCAGCCTGGGGACATGGACACTGGTGGCAGCCATTTTGCAAAACTCTTTCTGCCACATGAACCCTGGTGCTGGGCAAGTATACTGTGGAGTCCTTCTCTAGATTCTTAGGTTGGGGCCCAGCCTGCTGTCGAGGCAGTCCGAGTACAGGTTGAAAAAGTATTTCCAGTCACGGAGTATTCCAGGAGGGTGTAAGTTTATTAAAAGCCAAGAGTGGAGATAAAGTGGGTACAGTGAGTGCAGCGGGCCAACCTCCTGACAGGCCAAGGAAAGCCGACAGTTTTTGTGGGTTAATAGTCAGTTTTTATAGCCTCAAGACAGAAAATGCCAGCTCGAGAGTTGGCGTTAGGTGATTGCTTGGGGTGCTATAGGGTATTTACTGGAGTGGGTATGTCTGCCTATTTGGGAATCAGGAAGCTTGTTAGTGAGATCAGGGGGCTTTGGGTGAGGTTACAAAGGGACACCATCAGCTTCCAAAGTGTCCTTGATTCTGGGCTCTGCTTCTGTAGTCTTGATGCAAAGTCTCGCACCTGTGGCCTCAGAGAAGGACTCATCAGCCACCCGTGCCCACCACTCTACAGGTGCACTCACTGGGATGCCCGAGGCAGAGTAGCTCGCTGGGCAGGGACATAGCCCAACCCTCCTGCAGATAGGCGTCTTGAAGATCCCTTGAGCTTACAGTCACCACTCAGACGTGTCCCCAGGACCCAGTCCCACACTTAAGGGAACAAGTATGCAACATGGAACCCCCCAAGGCCCTGCCACCAAGAGACCCTGGGACCCGGCTCTGGTTACCAGGGGAGAGCCACCAGCCCCAGGACAAGCACAGCTGTGCAACTTACTAGGTAGGGACCCAGCCCTTCCCACCAGCTGTCCACCACCAGATCTGGGACATCATGAGTCCTTCAACCGGACTCCTCAGTCCCAGGCTGCACCCACCAGCCAGCAGGGATTCACTGGCACCATCAACAGACAAACTGTAACTCCAAGAACTCTAGACCAGTAACTGCCCACTCCAGAACCTGGCACTGCCCACAGTAGTCAAGCGGGATCTTTATTGGTAGTGGGGATGTAATTGGTAGGAGCCATTCTAAGAAGTTAGGTTGCCTTGATAGAAAAAGAAAGTATGATATGGGCACACATCTTAGCCAGAAAGGCAGGGTCTGGCTTTAAGGAAAGAGCTAGCTAGCTCTGATTTTGGAACCCTGAGACCCCTACTGATAGATTTTTCTTAGTCAAAAACATGAGAAATCCTTTTGACCTGCATCAAAGTATGTGCTTTATATCTCCCTACCAGGCCCTCATGAGGAGTTATTCTTGGCTGGTGGCTCAAATGTTGAGTAATCCACCTGCAATGAGGGAGACCTGAGTTCTATCCCTGGGTTGGAAAGACTCCCTGGAGAAGGGAAAGGCAAGCAACTCCAGGATTCTTGCCTGCTGCTGAGCCTCCTACAATGTGCAAAAGAATTATGTTGCTCCCCATGTCATGAGTACCAAGGTTGAGAAATCCTGCTTTAATCCTTACTGCTTCCCTGGTGGCTCAGGGGTAAAGAATCTGTCTGCAGTGCAGGAAACACAGGAGGTTTGGGTTCAGTCCCTGGGTTGGGAAGATACCATGGAGGAGAAAATGGCCAATCTTCTTGCCTGGAGAATTCCATGGGTAGAAGAGCCTGGTGAGCTACAGTCCATGGGGTTGCAACGAGTCAGATATCATTGATCACACAGGGCACTAACTGATGAGTTGTATAGGTAGTAAGTGTTGGCATAGAAATCCATACTTGGGCGAATTAAAGTGCTACTCTATCTTTCAAGCTGGAGTGAAGCCTTCTAATCAAGGGCTTTGCCGCTGAGGCAAGGAGGCTTTTTGGCCATGGCACAAGGCATGTGGGATCTTAGTTCCCCAAGCAGATTGAACCTGTGCCCCCTGCATTGGGAATGTGGAGTCTTGCCCACTGGACTGCCAGAGAAGGCCCCAGGCAAGAAGTTTTCCCTTGATGTAGGGGAAAACAAGGAACTAGTGGAGAAGAGCAGGTACAAGGATGACGAGAACTCTGTTGAAGGAGGCCCCTCAACAGTGTGACAGAGAAATGGCCAAAGAGGAAAGAGCCCGCAGTGAGGAAGTAGTCAAGCGGGATCTTTATTGGTAGTGGGGATGTAATTGGTAGGAGCCATTCTAAGAAGTTAGGTTGCCTTGATAGAAAAAGAAAGTATGATATGGGCACACATCTTAGCCAGAAAGGCAGGGTCTGGCTTTAAGGAAAGAGCTAGCTAGCTCTGATTTTGGAACCCTGAGACCCCTACTGATAGATTTTTCTTAGTCAAAAACATGAGAAATCCTTTTGACCTGCATCAAAGTATGTGCTTTATATCTCCCTACCAGGCCCTCATGAGGAGTTATTCTTGGCTGGTGGCTCAAATGTTGAGTAATCCACCTGCAATGAGGGAGACCTGAGTTCTATCCCTGGGTTGGAAAGACTCCCTGGAGAAGGGAAAGGCAAGCAACTCCAGGATTCTTGCCTGCTGCTGAGCCTCCTACAATGTGCAAAAGAATTATGTTGCTCCCCATGTCATGAGTACCAAGGTTGAGAAATCCTGCTTTAATCCTTACTGCTTCCCTGGTGGCTCAGGGGTAAAGAATCTGTCTGCAGTGCAGGAAACACAGGAGGTTTGGGTTCAGTCCCTGGGTTGGGAAGATACCATGGAGGAGAAAATGGCCAATCTTCTTGCCTGGAGAATTCCATGGGTAGAAGAGCCTGGTGAGCTACAGTCCATGGGGTTGCAACGAGTCAGATATCATTGATCACACAGGGCACTAACTGATGAGTTGTATAGGTAGTAAGTGTTGGCATAGAAATCCATACTTGGGCGAATTAAAGTGCTACTCTATCTTTCAAGCTGGAGTGAAGCCTTCTAATCAAGGGCTTTGCCGCTGAGGCAAGGAGGCTTTTTGGCCATGGCACAAGGCATGTGGGATCTTAGTTCCCCAAGCAGATTGAACCTGTGCCCCCTGCATTGGGAATGTGGAGTCTTGCCCACTGGACTGCCAGAGAAGGCCCCAGGCAAGAAGTTTTCCCTTGATGTAGGGGAAAACAAGGAACTAGTGGAGAAGAGCAGGTACAAGGATGACGAGAACTCTGTTGAAGGAGGCCCCTCAACAGTGTGACAGAGAAATGGCCAAAGAGGAAAGAGCCCGCAGTGAGGAAGGTCAGGTACAAGTTGATATTCATAATCCAAGTGGCAGGACTGTAGACTTGACATTGCATTGGAGAGGAAACAGCAAGAGGTGTATGCACTCACGTGAATGCACACAGGGACACACTGCCCCACCCCCATGCAACCTGTGACCTCTGTACTATTAAGGGTGAAGGAAGTCGGAAAATAGGCTGACTCCAGGGTGTTTGGAGCCTAAGTAAACTGGAGAAAGGGAGGCGCCATTGGAAGTGGCACCCATTTTCTGGATGGGTTAAAACTCCGGACAGATTTTCCAATGGACAGCAAGGGTGTTCAAAGAGAAAAAGTCAATTTGGGGGCAAATTGGAAAGCTTTTCTCACTTCATCAATATTTGCCCTGCCTCACAAGGTGGTTGTATGAATCAAAAGAAGAGACGTGGGGGGCTTCCCTGGTGGTCCAGTAGGTAAGGACACCGCCTTGCAGTGCAAGGAGCGCCAGTTCGATCCCCGGCCTGGGAAGATCCCACGTGCCGTGGAGCGGCTGGACCAATGTGTCCAATTACCGAGCTGGAGCTCTGGAGCGCATGCACCCAGAGCCAGTGCTCTGCGACAACAGAGGCCACTGCAATGGGAGGCCCACGTGGGCCAGAGAACAAAGATGGATGAACATAGATAAATGAAAGACCAATAGAAGTGGCCCGCCCGCCCCCCTCCCTCTCCATCCAATCCCCCCCCAAAATAAATAAATATATAAATATTAAAGGAAAAAAAAAGAAGAGACGTGAATTTATTTCTACAATATAAAATGTGACTTAAGTGGGGACCTTCTCTGGCAGTCCAGGGGTTAGGACTCTGTCCTTCCGCTGCAGGGGGGCGTGAGTTCAATCCCTCATCGGAGAAGCTGATTCCACATGCTATGAGGTACAACCCCCCCAAAAGTCAACAAATATGACTTAAGGATGAGGGAGGGCCTGTTGCCATTAATGGGACAAGAAATGAGGATTTTTGAGTCTTCGTAGTAGACGTGCTTAAAATCTGAAGGATGAATGACTTCTTTGAAGGAGAATTTTACAGGCAGGAAAAATTAAGGCCAAAAATAAAAAATAAAAAACAACCGTACTGTCAGAGGTAAGAGAAGAAAGAGGTACCAGAAAATGGAGAGAAACTTGTCTAGGTCCCATCAGCTCATGCAAACAAAGATAGTTGGAAATACCTTTCAGTCCAGGATTCGAATCTACCTTAAAAACTGCTTATTTCTGGTCCTTTCTTACAGCTGCGTTGTTTTTTTAAAAAAGTATTTTCCATCCATGTCATAGGGTTTCATATCAAACCAGGAATCAAAATAGTTATTGCTGGGATATTTAAAATACTCAGCCTCTGGGGTTGGATGGAGAGGGAGATGGGAGGGAAGTTCAAATGGGAGGGTTCAAGTGTATTCCTATGACTGATTCCAGGTTATGTAGAGCAGTAAACAACAAAACTCTGTAAAAGAAAAATATAAATTAACAACAAATGGAAGTGAGAAAGTAGGAGTTCACAACTGAGGAGAGAGAGAGAGACAAGGAGCTTTCAAGATGGTGGTACCATTCTGGTTTTGGTGCATAGTGAGAATGTAATTCTTATTACTGAAATACACATCATACCTGGATTCTCACCTATTATATGTTCACAGTAAAGAATGAAAATATAAAAAGAAAAAAAAACTCTGTGAAAGGAAAATAAAAATAGGGCTTCCTGGTGGCCCAGTGGGTAGAGTCCGCCTTGCAGCACAAGCGGCACCAGTTCCGTCCCTGGCAGAGGAAGATCTCACATGCCACGGAGCAGCTGGACCGGTGTGTCCAATGACGAGCCAGTGCTCTGCAGCGCATGCACCCAGAGCCAGTGCTCTGCAGCGGGAGAGACCACTGTGGTGGGAGGCCCACACAGGCCAAAGAACAAAGATGGATGAAAGGAAATAAATTTTTTAAAAAAGACCGAAATTTAAAAACAGAATAATAAGGAAAATAAAAATAAATTATATATATATATATATATATATATATATATATATATAAAACTCCAGCCTTCCCAGATTATATCCATTTGGATTACATAAAAAGGCAGCTGGGATGAAGGTAATTGCTTCTATACTCTTTGAGGGCCGGATGGGTTTTCTGCCTCCATCTCTCTCGTTCAGACCACCTTCCATAAACTTCCATTAGCCTGTTGTTGCCTGAGAACCTTGGAGGGTTTGATGAAGGATGGGGCTGTAATTGGTGTTTTAGGTAAAGGGAGGTGCTGAAACCTGAGGCTGGCCAAAAAGTTTGGGGTTTTCCATACGATGTAACAGAAACCTGAACAAACTGACCGACCTCAATAGATTTTTAATGGCTTCGTTTATTGTCTGATTTTTCACTGTCTACCATTCTGTAAGGTCTGTAGTACAGTCGTGCACGGCACAGACACTGTAGTTGAGGGAGTCACCCTATGCTTTTGGCATGGATTTCAGGAAGCCGAGTCCACACCCCATTATGTCTGAGCTTTCCCCGCTGCTGGCATCTGCCGTCAGAGTCATCCTCCCCGCTCCCTGGGGACCACTGAAAGTCCACACATGTTGATTCCAGCATCCCTCACCCTCAGGCTGGTGCCTTTACAGCCTTTTCCTGGTACTCAGGGACCTTCAGACTCTGACTGCAGCACAGCTCCTAAGGGTCACTCGTCCAGTCTTCTATCCCCCTCTTTGGAATCGCTGCCAGCCCTGATGCTTGCACATGCCCCATGAGGGGGCACAGCATCTCTGCTGAGACAGCCTGTTCCATCTTTGATTGGTTTTGATTCTCGTGGGTTAAGAATGCATGGGTACAGGTTTCCGTGGTAGCTCAGGGGTAAAGAGTTCACCTGCCAGTGCAGGAGTCATGGGCTTGATCCCTGATCCGGGACGATCCCACATGCTGCCTCGGAGCAATGAAGCCTGTGAGCCACTATGATGGTGGTGTGCTCTAGAGCCTCGGAGCCGCAACTATGAAGCCCATGGGCTGCAACTATGGAAGCCCGTGTGCCCTAGAGCCTGAGTTCCACAACTGAAGAAGTCACCGCCCCAAGAAGCCTGCTCATCTCAAGTAGAGCATGGCCGCCACTCCTTGCAACTAGAGAAAAGCTTGCTGCAGAATATTTTTTGCTATTCTGAAAACCCAGAATAGCCAAAAATAAAGAAATAAATAATACAAAAGAGAGTAACAGCTTAAAAAAAAAAAGAATTCATGTGGGGGCTTCCCTAGTGGTCCAGTAGGTAAAGAGTCCACCTTGCAGTACAAGGGGCACTGGTTCAATCCCTTGCCCAGGAAGATCCCACGTGCTGTGGAGCAGCTGGACCAGTGTGTCCAATTGTGAGTCAGCACTCTGCAGTGGGAGAGGCCACTGCAAAGGGAGGCCCACACAGGCCAAAGAATAAAAGATGGATGAAAATAAATAAATAAAAAAAACATTAAAGAGGCCACAAAATTTAAAAATTTTTCATTTTTAATAATGCATGAGTGCATCCATAAGGCTGGAACTGTGGGTGGGGAAATGGGATACACATATGAATAAGACACAAGCCTCCCCTTTGAAAGAGAGCAGAGCCAGATAGACATAATTACACCAAAGCCTTAGAAGGCTGGGGGGCAGGTGTGTCCAGAGATGGGGGTATGTGGAGAAGTATAGTGTATTGGGAGGAAATCACCTATGTTCATGTGGGAAAGGCTGTGCAGAGGTGACAGCAGAAAGCCTGGCGGGTGGCAGGACGCATGGTTTAGGCTTAATGCTAGGTGTCTCACAGAGCCAGATGGCTTTCTGCGACAGGGTGAGCCAGGATCATGTCTTCCTGTCTTCCCCACTCCGGGGTTTAACAGTGAAACCTATACCCTGAGTCCACTCAGTCTCCAGTTTTTAATTATTAAAAGGACGTTTCTGGTATTTGATAAAACCTTTCTGCAGTCCTCAAAGCCCGGCTCTTTTGAGAGAAAACCTTATCCATTGTTACTTTCGTGTGTGTGTAGAATCCTTATCCCACAAGATTCTTCAAGTATCTTCTATTTTTATCATAAATTTCCTTTTATTCAACTGTAGGTTGTTTACAATAAAGTTTACAACTTAATGGAAAAAAAGAGAGAGAAAGCCTTATCATTCATAACTATTCTTTTGGGAAACGAGCTTTTGTAAGAGCCTGTTGTAGAAGTCAAAAGCTGAACACAGTCTCCTGTATTCTCAGCACCGTCTGTTTACCCCAGAGGGGATAGAGGTCTCAGTGACAGTGGAAAGAAGACCTCAGGACAGACGTCATCCCCAGACCAGGAAATGACCTTGGATAATGGCAGAGTGATACTCCATTCTATAAACCCACTGAATCTTCTTTTTCCATTCATCTGTGGATGGGAGCGTCCATGAATATCTATCACTGCTGTCGTAAAGAGCACTAAAATGAATGTGAGGAGGCAGGACTGTTTTGGCAGCCACGAGGATGCGGGGAAAGCTTTGTCCATATCACTTAAAGGCTGGAGACTGCACGAGCACCCTCTGTGGGATGGGGTGTGGGTCCCCAGCTCTGCCGGGCATGCCAGAGGCCATAGGGAGGAGAGGGGGCAAGCTCCTGTCTACTTGGGCTGCAGCCATCCATGCAGAGAAGCTGTTGGCTGCCGCCTCGGGCCCGTCCTCCTCCAGACTCTCCTGAGGGGCTCCCAGACCCATCCTTGCCTGCCTCTGACTCTGCCAGAAACCCTTCCACCTCTTAGGGATTTGGAAACACATTCTTTCTACTGTGGTGTTTGCTTGTCTGCAAAATATAGTCCATCGTACTAGGGAATTGCATCCTTGAGTAATGGAGCAACTCAGAAAAAGACAAATGCCCAGCAATCTTGCTGTTTGCATGGTTCCAGGCATCATGATCGCCATCTCTGTGTGTGTGCAAGGAAGGAAAGCCACGTGGAGGCTTGCGCATGTGCCAGGTAAGTGAGAGTCTGAGGTCTGCTGTCTATTAAGACAGATTGCTTTCAGGGTATGCAGACTCGTTAATTACCCTGAGTCCACTCAGTCTCCAGTTTAATTATTAAAAGGACGTTTCTGGTATTTGATAAAACCTTTCTGCAGTCCTCAAAGCCCGGCTCTTTTGAGAGAAAACCTTATCCATTGTTACTTTCGTGTGTGTGTAGAATCCTTATCCCACAAGATTCTTCAAGTATCTTCTATTTTTATCATAAATTTCCTTTTATTCAACTGTAGGTTGTTTACAATAAAGTTTACAACTTAATGGAAAAAAAGAGAGAGAAAGCCTTATCATTCATAACTATTCTTTTGGGAAACGAGCTTTTGTAAGAGCCTGTTGTAGAAGTCAAAAGCTGAACACAGTCTCCTGTATTCTCAGCACCGTCTGTTTACCCCAGAGGGGATAGAGGTCTCAGTGACAGTGGAAAGAAGACCTCAGGACAGACGTCATCCCCAGACCAGGAAATGACCTTGGATAATGGCAGAGTGATACTCCATTCTATAAACCCACTGAATCTTCTTTTTCCATTCATCTGTGGATGGGAGCGTCCATGAATATCTATCACTGCTGTCGTAAAGAGCACTAAAATGAATGTGAGGAGGCAGGACTGTTTTGGCAGCCACGAGGATGCGGGGAAAGCTTTGTCCATATCACTTAAAGGCTGGAGACTGCACGAGCACCCTCTGTGGGATGGGGTGTGGGTCCCCAGCTCTGCCGGGCATGCCAGAGGCCATAGGGAGGAGAGGGGGCAAGCTCCTGTCTACTTGGGCTGCAGCCATCCATGCAGAGAAGCTGTTGGCTGCCGCCTCGGGCCCGTCCTCCTCCAGACTCTCCTGAGGGGCTCCCAGACCCATCCTTGCCTGCCTCTGACTCTGCCAGAAACCCTTCCACCTCTTAGGGATTTGGAAACACATTCTTTCTACTGTGGTGTTTGCTTGTCTGCAAAATATAGTCCATCGTACTAGGGAATTGCATCCTTGAGTAATGGAGCAACTCAGAAAAAGACAAATGCCCAGCAATCTTGCTGTTTGCATGGTTCCAGGCATCATGATCGCCATCTCTGTGTGTGTGCAAGGGAAGGAAAGCCACGTGGAGGCTTGCGCATGTGCCAGGTAAGTGAGAGTCTGAGGTCTGCTGTCTATTAAGACAGATTGCTTTCAGGGTATGCAGCTAAGATGGTGGTGTAGAAGGACGTGCACTCATCTCATCTCTCCTGCAAAATCACCTAAATTGCAACAAGTTCCTGAATAACCATCGACAGGAGGAGGTTAGATCCGATCACAAAAATGATACCCCACATTGAAGAGCAAAGGAGAAGCTGCAACAAGACGGTAGGAGGGGCGCAATCGTGTTTTTAAAAGTCAAATCTCATACCTGCCAGAGAGGCTGGGTGGGCCACATATGCAAAGGTTGTTGCACATCAAGACCTGGAAAAGGAACCACACAAGGGACTGAGCCAGACCTGCTTTAGAGAGTCCAAGTGCCCCCTTAAGCTAGCAGTGCCCTTGAATGGTGTTTGGAAAGGCAGCACTCAATTCCCTTTGAAGGAGATTATCACTAACCTGCTCATAGAGCCACCAAGTAGGACTGGAGACTCTGTGGGCGCCTTGATCTGGGAGAGGGGAATAGCAATCCCGCATGAGACTGAGCCAGACTCACCTCTGCGTATTCTGAAGTCTCTGGTCAAGCTGGGAGTCGTTGGTGGCCTGCAGCAGGGTCAGGGACACTGCAGAAGTGTTCTCATAGAGCATGTGGTAATAAATCCTTTGTGAGAGAGGCGCCATTACCCCTACTGTAGTTTGGTTGCAGGTCAAACTCCAGAGAGGGAATTTAGCTCCACCAAGCAACAAAGGTACCTGGATTACTGATGAAGAAACTACTAGGGCCAGCCTGGGCGGGCCTTTTAGTTCTGGAATAGGCAGAAATAAACAAGTAGTAAAAGAGGTCTTCAATTACAAACCCTGCCAGAGGCAAGAAAAAGACTGATAATTCCTGAATAGGCAGCAACAGACAGAAGAACATAAACATTCACTATTTTCACGTTTTGACTGCAGCTGGATTTATCGCTGGATTTTTAATTTTTATTTTATTTTATTTTTTATTCTTTTTTCTTGCTTTTTTCCCCACTTTTTTTTCTTTCTTACCTCATCCCCCCATCCCACTCCCCGCTTTTTTTCTCTCCTCCATTGAACTCTATTGAAGCTACCAATCTTATGAGTAAGACTGATTATATTCAAGTTTACACAATTCTTTTGTCCTTTATATGACACATTTTATTTTGGTATATACTTCTGATTCCACATTGGCCATTTATGGTTCTGTGGGGGTTTTGTTCATTTTTACAGTTTTTTACTTTGCTTTTCTATATTTTCCTATATACTTATCTGTGTTTTAATTTTTTAATTTTTTATATGTATCATTACATCCTCTACAACTATTTCTTTGCTTTCTCTGATGCTCTTTTCCTACAGCACTAAACTCTAATACATACAAATCTTTATCTCCCTATAATTAACTTTGCATTGTTATTCTATATTTCTCTTCTAGCCTCCCTTTCTCCTTTTCCCTTTCAGGACCATATTTCCTAGTCTGTTTTGTTCTCATTGCCTTATTCCCAGTTGGGACCCTGCTCTAGCATTATTCTCCACTTTGTGCTCAAGTTAGTTTGGTTATTAACTGGTGGATATCATTCTTGGTTTTCTCTTTTCGCTGTACTAACATATTGTACTGTATCTTTTGTTGGAATGTTGGGTTATGCTATGGCTGTATATGTTTGTGTGTATAATTCAGTATGCTAGCTAGTATTTGCATGATATTTTAACTGCCATTTGTCAAAGATATACCTTCTGTTTCTCATTCGCATATATATGTTTTAATATCGTTTAATGCGATAACAAACCAGTCATGAAATCTTCATTCCCTGGTCAGGCAACAAGCCCAGGGGCTTTAGGGAGGGAACACTGACTCCAAAACCCTACAATATCAGAGAACATCTAACACTAGAGAGCATTAAAGAGAGAACTCCAAAAAAGGGAAGCACTTGTATGCAAGTCCCAACACCACCCAACCACCAGCATCATGCAGAATAAGATACTTCATGCAAACGACAAACACTGACAGATGTAACACAAACTCTGGGAAAAGGAAACGTCATAGTTAGTTAAAAAATTAATAATAACAATGAAATGGCAGAGAAATACTACACAAGTGAAGGAACAATCGACAAATACACAAGTCCAAATACATGAAGTGGAACTGGACAAACTTTCTGACAGCGAATTCAGAAGAATGATAGTAAAAATGATCCAAATTGAAGAAAACAGAATTTTAGAGAAATTGCAAGAATCAACTAACACACTGAATAAAGAAATAGAAGAACTTACAGCAAAACTAACAGAGACAAACAACTCAATGACTGATCTTAAAAACACTCTAGAAGGAATCAAGAGCAGAGTATCTGAGACAGAAGACCAGATAAGTGTGCTGGAAGATAGAAGGGAGGAAGTAAGTGCTGAAGAACTGAATCGAGCTCAAAGAACGAAAAGATCAGAGGATAGCCTCAGAGACCTCTGGGATATGCACCAATATTCGAATTATAGGGATTCCAGAAGAAGAAGAAAAAAAGAAAGCATATGAGAAAATTTTGAAGAGCTAATAGTTGAAAATTTCCGCAACATGGGCAAAGAAATAGTCAAGTCTAAGAAGCGTGAAGAGTACCATAGAGAATAAACCCAAGAAGAAACACACCAAGACACATATTAATGAAGCTAACACAAATGAAATACAAAGACAGAATTCTAAAAGCAGCAAGGGGAAAGCAACTAGTGACATACAAGGGAAACCCCATACGTTTAACAGCTGATCTTTCATCAGAAACTCTGCAGGCCAGAAGGGAATGGCAAGACACATTTAAAGCACTGAAACAGGATAATCTGCAACCAAGAATACCCTTCAAGGTTCTCCTTCATAGTGGATGGAGAAATCAAAAGCTTTACAAATACGAAAACTTAAAAGAATTTAGTAACACCAAACCAGCCTTAAGACAAGTGTTAAAGGGACTTATATAGGCAACAAGTATAAGAGAAAAAGAAGATCTACAAAACAAAGCCATCATACCACCTATGAAGATGCCAATAGGATCATTTGTATCAATAATTGCTTTGAATGTAAATGGACCAAATGCCCCAAGCAAAAGACACAGAGTGGCTGAATGGATTCAAAAACAAGGCCCATAAATATGCTGTTTACAAGAAACCCACTTCAGACCTACTGACACACATAGACTGAAAGTGAAAGGATGGAAAAAGATATTCCATACAAATGGAAATCAAAAGAAAGCTGCAGTAGCAATCCACGTATCAGACAAGATAGACCATAAAATAAAGAGATTATGAGACAAGGCAGGGCACTACAGAATGATCAAGGAATCAATCCAAGAGGAAGACATAACAATCATAAATATCTATGTACTCAACACAGGAGCATCCCAATATGTAAGACAAACACTTTCAGATATAAAAGAAGAAATTGACAATAACACAATAAGAGTAGGAGATTTTAACACTCCACTTACACCAATGGACAGATCATCAAAACAGAAAATTAATAAAGAAGCACAAGCCTTAAATGCCACACTAGAAGAGATGAACCTCATGGATAGCTTTAGGACCTTCCATCCAAAAGCAGAAGAATATACTTTCTTCTCAAGTGCTCATGGAACATTCTCCAAGATAAACTACATCTTGGGCCACAAATCAAACCTCAGTCAATTCAAGAAAATTAAAATTGTATCAACCACCTTCTCTGACCACAATGCAATGAGACTAGAGATCAACTACAGGAGAAAAAATGCTAAACACACACACACATGGAGATTAAACAACACGTACCTAAAAATCCAACTGATTACTGAGCAAATCAAAGGAGAAATTTAAAAAATTCCTAGAAGAAAACAACAATGAACACACGACAGTGCAAAACCTATGGGATACCGCAAAAGCAGTTCTAAGAGGGAAGCTTGTAGCAATACAATCCTACCTCAAGAAACAGGAAAAATATCATCAGATGACCTAACCCTACCCTTAAAACAAGTGGTGAACAAAGAAAAGAAACACCCCAAAGTTAGAAGAAGAGAAATCATAAAGATCAGAGCAGAAATAAATGAAAAAGAAATGAAAGAAGCAATAGTAAAGATGAATAAAACAAAAAGCTGGTTCTTCAAAAAGGTGAATAAAATCGACAAGCCACTGGCCAGACTCATCAAGAAAAAGAGAGAGAAGAACCAGATCCACAAAATCAAAAATGAAAAAGGAGAGATTGCAACAGATAATGCAGAAATCCAAAGGATTATAAGAGACTATTATGAACAACTATATGGCCACCAACTGGACACCTTGTAGGAAATGGACAGGTTCTTAGAAAAGAGTAATCTTCCAAAAGTGAACCAGGAAGAAATACAAACTATGAACAACCCAATCACAAGCTCAGAAATCAAATTTGTGATCAAAAATCTACCCAAAACTAAAAACCCAGGGCCAGATGGCTTCACAGGTGAGTTCTACCAAACATTTAAAGAGGAGCTAATGCCTGTCCTTCTAAAACTCTTCCAAAAAATTGCACAACACCTTCTACGAGGCTGCTATCACCCTGATATAAAAGCCAGGCAAAGACAACACAAATAAAGGAAATTATAGGCCAATTTCACTGATGAATATAGATGCCAAAATCCTTAACAGAATCCTAGCCAACAGAATTCAACAACACACCAAAAACTCGTATGTCATGATCAAGTTGGTCTCATGCCAGGCATGCAAGGATTCTACAATATCCACAAATCACTTAATGTGATCCACCATATCAACAAATTGAGAGGGGCCTTCCCTTGTCACTCAGTGGATAAGAACCTGTCTGCCAATGCAGGAGACACAGGTTCGATCCCTGATCCGGGCAGATCCCACATACCGCAGAGCAGCTAAACCCACACATCAACAAAGATCCAGCACAGCCAAAAATAAATAAATAAAAGGTTAAAAATAAACCAAACAAACTGAGAGACAAAACTCACATGATAATCTCAAAGGATATAGTAAAAGCCTTTGACAATATCCAACACCCATTTATGATTAACACTCTTCAAAAAATGGGCATAGAAGGATCCTATCTCGACACAGTGAAAGCCACATATGAGAAATCCACAGCGAACATTATCCTCAATGGTGAAAAGCTGAAAGCTATCCTTTGAAGATCAGGAACAAGATAGGGGTGTCCACTTTCACCATTATTATTCAACATAGTCCTGGAAGATCTAGCAATGGCAATAAGAGAAGACAAACAAATGAAAGGAATCCAGATTGGAAAAGAATATTTGCAGATGACATGATACTATACATAGAAAACCAGAAGACACTATTAGAAAAATGCTAGAGCTAATCAACAAATTCAGCAGAGTCACTGGATACAAAATCAACATACAGATATCACTGTCATTCCTATATACAAACAATGAAACATCAGAAAATGAAATCAAAGATACAATCCCCTTCACCATTGCAACTAAAAGAATAAAATATCTGATAATAAACCTACCCAAAGAAACAAAAGAACTGCACACAGAAAATTACAAGTCACTAATGAAAGAAATCAAAGAAGACTTAAACAGATGGAGAGAGATTCCATGTTCCTGGGTCAGAAGAATCAATATTGTGAAAATGACCCTACTACCAAATGTCATCTATAGATTCAATGCGATTCCTCTCAAACAACTGATGACATTCTTCACAGAACTAGACCAAAGAATAACACAGTTCATATGGACACATAAAAGACCTCGAATAGCCAAAGCAATCCTGAGAAAGCAGAATGGAGCTGGAGGAATCAGCCTCCCTAACTTCCAACTATACTCCAAAGCAACAGTCATCAAAACAGTGTGGCACTGGCACAAAAACAGAAATACAAACCAATAGAACAAGATAGAGAACCCAGAGATAAACCCACACACCTACGGGTAACTTATTTTTGACAAAGGAGGAGAAACTATAAAATGGGACAAAGACAGCCTCTTCAACACATGGTGCTGGGAAAATTGGACAGCTATATGGAAAAACGTGAAGTTGGAACATTCCCTGACATCACACACAAAGATCAACTCAAAGTGGATTAAAGACGTAATGGAAGACCAGAAACCCTAAAACTCTTAGAGGAGAATATAGGCAAAACCCTCAAGGACATAAACCAAAGCAAGATATTCCATGACCCGCCTACAAGAAGAGTGGAAACAAAACCAAAAATTAACATGTGGGACCTAATGAAACTTAAAAGCTTTTGTACAGCCAAAGAAGCTACAGAAAAGGTGAGAGAATGGGAGAAGATCATAGCACATGAAACAACAAAGAATTCATCTCCAAATTCTACAAGCAGCTCAGACAACTCAACATTAGAAAAATGAACAATCTGATCAAAAAATGGGAAAAGGACCTAAACAGACAGATCTCCAAGGATGACATGCAGATGGTCAAAAAACACATGAAACGATGCTCAACCTTGCTTATTATTAGAGAAATGCAAATTAAAACTACAATGAGATACCACCTCACACCTGTCAGAATGGCCATCATCAAAAAATCTGCAGACAGTAAATGCTGGAGAGGGTGCGGAGGAAAGGGAATCCTCTTGCATTGCTGGTGGGAATGTCAATGGATACAGCCTCTATGGAAGACAGGATGGAGATTCCTTAAAAAACGAAAACTAGAAGCACCATATGACCCGGCAATCGCACTCTTAGGCTTATACCCTGATGAAATCAAAACTGAAAGAAGCACCTGTATCCCACTGTTCATTGCAGCTCTCTATACAATAGCCAGAACATGGAAGCAACTTGGATGTCCATTGACGAATGAATGCATAATAAAGCCCTGGTACATATGTACAATGGAGTAATACACAGCTGCAAAAAGAAATGCAGAAGAATCAGTCCTAATGAGGTGGCTGAATCTAGAACCTATCATCAAAAGTGAAGTAAGTCAAAAAGAGAAAGACAAATACAATATACTAACAGACCTATATGGAATCTAGTAGGACAGTCTTTTTTTTTTTTTAAAACCTTTATTTTACTTTTAACTTTTACAGAGTTTTGTTGTATACAGATATGTATGTTCTCAGATTAGTCATATGTATATCCCCCCCTTCCCTCCCCTCCCGACCATCACACAGCGCCCCTGAAGGATCCCCTTTTCTCACAGAGCAATGACTAGAGCTATTTTCTTCACTTATGCTAGTACAGGCCTTCATGCTGCTTCCTTTACACCTCTCACCCACTGTTCCTTCCCCACAATGTCCATATGTCCACTGTCCATGTCTGTCTTTCTGTCGCTTCACTGCATGTGCCATCATCACCATCCCACTAGATTCCATATATATGTGTTAATATACTGTATTTGTCCTTCTCTTTCTGACTGACTTCACTTTTTATGATACGTTCTAGATCCAGCCACCTCAGAGTTGATTCTTAGGGTTGATCACCTTAGGGTTGATTCTTCTGCATTTCTCTTTACAGCTGTGTAGTATTCCATTGTATATATGTACCAGGGCTTTTGGATCCATTCGTTCGTCGATGGGCATCTAGGTTGCTTCCAGGTTCTAGCTATTGTATAGAGAGCTGCAATGAACATTGGGGTACAGGTGCTTCTTTCAGTTTTGATTTCGTCAGGATATAAGCCTAAGAGTGGGATTGCTGGGTCATAGGGTGCTTCTAGTTTTCGTTTTTTAAGGAATCTCCATCCTGTCTTCCATAGAGGCTGTATCAATTTACACTCCCACAAGCAATGCAGGAGTGTTCCCTTTTCTCCGCAGCCTCTCCAGCATTTATTGTCTGTCGATTTGTGGATGATGGCCATTCTGGCGGGTGTGAGGTGATATCTCATTGTAGTTTTGATTTGCATTTCTCTAATTATTAGTGAAGTTAAGCATCGTTTCATGTGTTTTTGGGCCATCTGTATGTCATCATTGGAGAGGTGTCTCTTTAGGTCCTTTTCCCATTTTTTTGATTGGGTTGTTCGTTTTTCCAGTGCTGAGTTGTCTGAGTTGCTTGTAGATTTTGGAGATGAATTCTTTGTCTGTTGTTTCCTTTGCTATGATTTTCTCCCACTCTGTGGGGTGTCTGTTCAGCTTTTTTGTAATTTCTTTAGCTGTACAAAAGCTTTTAAGTTTCATTAGGTCCCACATGTTCATTTGTGTTTTTAGTTCTACTCTTCTAGTAGGTGGGTCAGAGAAGATCTTGCTTTGATTGATGTCCTTGAGGGTTTTGCCTATATTCTCCTCTAAGAGATTGATGGTTTCTGGCCTTACATTTAAGTCTTTAATCCATTTTGAGTTGATCTTTGTGTATGGTGTCAGGGTATGTTCCAACTTCATTTTCTTGCATGTAGCTGTCCAATTTTTCCAGCACCATTTGTTGAAGAGGCTGTCTTTGTCCCATTTTATATGTTCACCTCCTTTGACCAAAATGAGGTACCCATAGGTGCGTGGCTTTATCTCTGAGTTCTCAATCTTGTTCCATTGGTCGATATTTCTGTTTTTGTGCCAGTACCATACTGTCTTGATGACTGTTGCTTTGGAGTAGAGTCTGAAGTTGGGGAGGCTGATCCCCCCAGCTCCATTATTCTTCCTCAGGATTGCTTTGGCTATTCGAGGTCTTTTGTGTTTCCATATGAACTGTGTTATTCGTTGGTCTAGTTCTGTGAAGAATGTTATTGAAGTTTGATAGGGATCGCATTGAATCTATAGATGACATTTGGTAGTATGGTCATTTTCACAATATTGATTCTTCCGACCCAGGAACATGGAATATCTCTCCATCTGTTTAAGTCTTCTTTAATGTCTCTCATGAGTGTCTTGTAATTTTCTGTGTACAGTTCTTTTGTTTCTTTGGGTAGGTTTATTCCTAGATATTTGATTCTTTTGGTTGCGATGGTGAAGAGGATTGCCTCTTTGATTTCATTTTCTGATTTTTCATTGTTTGTGTATAGGAATGCCAGTGATTTCTGTATATTGATTTTGTATCCTGCGACTTTGCTGAATTCGCTGATTAACTCTAGTAGTTTTGTAATAGTGTCTTTGGGATTTTCTATGTAGAATCTCATGTCATCTGCAAATAGAGTTTGACTTCTCCTTTTCCAATCTGGATTCCTTTGATTTCTTTCTCTTCTCTTATTGCTGTTGCTAAAACTTCCAGGACTATGTTGAATAAGAGTGGTGAAAGTGGACACCCTTGTCTTGTTCCTGATCTTAGAGGGAATGCTTTGAGTTTTCACCATTGAGGATAATGCTCGCTGTGGGCTTCTCATATATGGCTTTCACTATGTTAAGATAAGTTCCTTCTTTGCCATTTTTTGAAGAGTTTTTATCATAAATGGATGCTGTACTTTGTCAAAGGCTTTTATGCATCTATTGAGATGATCATGTGATTTTTGTCTCTCAATTTGTTGATATGGTGTCAGGGTATGTTCCAACTTCATTTTCTTGCATGTAGCTGTCCAATTTTTCCAGCACCATTTGTTGAAGAGGCTGTCTTTGTCCCATTTTATATGTTCACCTCC
>JAIOJX010000018.1:8597210-8624852 GCA_022376925.1 Tragulus kanchil
GTGACACAAAGGCCTGTGAGATGCATGTGGCAGGAGGCAGAAGGATAAATTTCATGGTTTGCACAGACCCATGGAAGTTGCCCATGCAGGACCAGGAATGATGATGTAGAAACTTTATTACCCTTTTCTTTCTCTCCTGTTTTCTGGCACTCCAGCTCTGGGGGAGTCAGACATCCGTTAGAAAACTAAGAGAGTAGAAATCACAGAACAGTTGGTCTGGGAAAGAAGGGCAAAGTCAACTATATTTCCACAGGTGAAAACTCCCTACCTGCAAGACAGTGGAGGGAGAAGCCCCAGTATTTAACCAGGGTCAGAGTATGCAATTTTACTAAGCCTGGTGACTTTTGCATCACTGAATTAAGAACGTGACCAGTGTCAGTTTATTGCTTAAGAATAAACAGAAACGTTATAGGGCCTGTCTGAATTTTTATCCAAGATTAAGTGAAAATTAAGCCCGCAGAACAAAGATTAAAGGATTATAAGACACACAAAAATGAGGTTATTTTAATTTTACTGTGAGAATTTCCAATACAATCTAATATATAGATAACTAAAAGAAGGGCAGAGTAATAATCACATTTTATACCATTGTAGTATTAAAAGATGCATGTACAGTTTCTTATTTGATTCTAAATTTCCTGAAGATAGGACAGACTATGTTTTCATTTTACAGAAGAAACCTGAAGATGAACTTAATAAGCGATAAATCTGATATAACACGTACTGGAGTAGGTTTTGGAGTTATCAGAATCTAGATATATTATCTCTGTCTTACCTAAGGGCACAGCTCCTTTGTAATTTCCCTAAAACTGTTTCCATTGACTCAGTGAGTTACTGATCTTCCATATACCAGGCATTTGGGAATTCATTATGGAATAAATCAGAAAATTCCACTCTCTCATAGAGTCTTTCATCCTAATACAGAGGAACAGACAATAGACAAAAAAAAAATAGTATGTCAGGTGGGAAATTCTGCAAAAATATACATAAAGCAGGATATGAAGTGTACTTAGGAGTGGAAGTAGCTATATCTTCTGTAGGCCATAGGACCTGAGAGGGAGTACTCCCACAGATAGCCAAAGACCCTTATGACTAGAGTAGCGTCAGCCAAGGAGGATGACAGGAGATGATGCTCTAACAGCGTGGGCTTGGCTGACAGTTTGGTGGGGTTGGAGGGGTGAGGTCTGAAGAGAAATGAGACCTAGAACTTGATTTCACTTTGAACGCAATGGTCAATCATTCAAATAACTTCAACAGAAGATCGATTTTCCCTAACATATTCTTTCCTACAAACAGACATTCTGACGTCTATGTCAAAGAAGGACTCTAAAAGCAGTGGTGGGGAGGGAAGTAAGACGACCAGCTTGAATACAACTCTAGTAGTCCAGACAACAGCAAGCAAAGGGGTGGAGGAGTGGGAGGTGTTGTTGACTGTCTTCAAGTTCGATTCAGCAAGCAGTCCTCAGACACCCTCAGCCTGCGCTTCCTTAGATCACGCTTGTATAATTTATAAAAATAAACTTTAAAAAAATACGATGTTTATGATGAAAAATTTGTTCTCTATGCCCTAGGATATTTCTCTCACTATGTTGCAAAATATGAAGTTTTTTAAAGGGCCTTACTAGTAAAATATTCCTTGACCATCTTTTGTAGCTTACAGTACCTTTGTACCGTCACCTGTCAGTGGATTCCTATGTCAGTAAATGCTGCTTTATATGATTTAGGCTATTTACTCTATACTTCTTTTCATAAGTTGCGATTGTACCTTTATTATGTGTTTATGTGGTCATTGTTTATTTCTTTTACTAGAATTTCAGCCCTCAGAAGGCAGGATCCATTTATGTTTTGTTCGTTTTGCATACTGAGTCACATCCAAATCTTTGTGAACCCTATGGACACTTTAACAAACTAAAGACTGTAGCCTACCAGGCTCCTGTGTCTATGGGATTTTCCAGGCAAGACTACTGGAATGGTATGTCGTGCCCTCCTCCAGGGATCTTCCTGACTCGGGATCGAACCTGTGTCTCCCGCCTTGCAGGTGAATTCTTTATCACTGAGCCACCGCGAGAGTCCAGATTGAGGGCCTAGTCTACAACTTGCACAGAGTAGTTACTGAACAATATATTTTGGTTGATGAATAAAATCATATCATGTTATATTTTCATTCTAAGTTTTCCTGGTAATCATTTTCTTATCTCTATTTATGTGCAAAAGGTAAGGAAAATATCTGATGTCACTTTTTACCTTAAGCTAAAAGAGGAGTCCTTGCCCGTCAATGATTTCCAAGTACGCTGATTAAGTATCTGTGGTGGGCAGAATGATGGCCACTCAAACATGTCCACACTCTAAGCCTCATAACTTTGAATATGTCACATTGTACAAGGAATGCAATAAGGAAAGGAGAACTACATGGAAAGGGAAGTAAGGCAGCAGATGGAGTTAAGGTTGCCAGTTATCTGACCTTACATTGAGGAGATTCACTTGGATTATCCAGGAGGGCCCAGTGTAACCACTTGAGTCCTAAAAGGATGAGAGAGAGAGATCCACAGAGAAGGTCAGAGAACTTGACTGAGAAGGAGGATCTGCTGCTTTTGATTCTGAAGAGGAGAGAATCCGCCATGAACTAGGAAGTGTGGATGTCTTTAGAATCTGAGACTATCTCAGTCTAGAACCTGCAGAGAATGGGGACCAGTGTCCTACAACTGCAAGAAACTTAAATCTACCAAAAACTCGTATGAGCAGGAAATAACTTCTCCATGATGCTCTCAAGGAATACAGAGATATGAAGAGTTTGATTTTAGGCTCATGGGAAACATGCTGGACTTCTGATCTAGAGAACTGTAAAATGTGCTCATGTTGTTTTGCACAACTAAATCAGTTGCAATTAGTTTTCTACCAGTAGAAACTAGTAGAATTTCTTGGGCAGGTATTCATTTGTTGGTCTTGCTTGTTAGTATTGTTTAACATCATGTACATTTATTAAAATAATTATATTGTAACATAATGACTGATATTGGGATGTAATTTTACTTGGAATATCTTTGACATGTTCTTATAAGAACACTAATATTCTTAAAACCTTGAATAACAGAATGAATTTAAAAACTCAAAATTTACATTTAAGATATGTTCTAAATATAGTTTAAACTTAACTATGCCATTTGCTTACTAACAAGGCATTTTCTAACACCTCCAATTACTTTCTTTGTGTTTTTGTTCCTATCTTATTGTTATGGTTTTATTTTATGTTTTCAGTCTTACAATTATTTTTTATATATGTATTTGTTCTTAATTTTGGCCTCTTTTATTGTTTTTTATTTATTTTCATCCATCTTTATTCTTTGTCCTGCGTGGGCCTCTTATTGCATTGTCAATATATTGTTATATATCAAATTTGTAATACTTACTTCCATGAAAAAATGTATGATCAAATATTATCCATGTAAACTTTGCTGGATGAACTCTGGTATTTCTATATCATTGCATGGATCTAAAGCACTTTAATTGGCTTATAGGGTCCACTATCTCATGGAATCATGTATGGCTGAGAAATTCTTTCTATCCTGATACTCTTCTTTGGCTGAATATATCTAGATGCTGCTTATTATTTTACCGTTAACTTCTATAGAAAGCTTCTATCACGTAAAGAAGAAAAATAAAACAAGTATTATAAGAGGAAACATATCATGAAATGTATGGTCAAGTCAATACACATTTACTTTAAAACTTAGTTCTTTGTTCTTATGTCTAACAGAGTGTCTGGCACATAACAAATGTCTACTAAATGTTTCATGAATGCAATTTAAGTGCGCTCTATTTTGTGATCATTTGAATCTTGATTGGATCTGAAAACAAACTCACCGTTAAAGATAATTGGGTGAAAGCCGAACATGCACCACCTCCCTATGTTCAAAGATAACATATCTTCAATAATGAAGCCATTGTAGGCTATATTCAGGTCATTTTCCTTCTGTAGTGAGCTCATCATCACACTTCAATGCGGTCAGAGTTGGCTTTGCCATATCCTAGTGCATAGGGAGGTCCGAATCAGTGACTTTTGTGGTTATAGGGATTTTGTGAAATCAAACTCTATCCCAAGGTCACAATCAGGCTAGAGTGTTTCCATAGAGGCTACACTCGGGTCATTCTCAGTCTGTAGTGAGGTCATAATTAGATTCTAATGAGGCCGGAATAGGCTAATTGGAGGTTCTAGTGCATAGTGAGGTCATATCGGACATTTTGTGGTCATAGTAAAATTTCGTGAAGTCATACTCTATTCCTAGGTCATGATCATGCAATACAGAGCCCATAGTAGGCTATAGTCAGGTCATTTTCAGTCTGTAGTAAAGTCATAATCAGATTCGAATTGGGTCAGAGTGGGCTATTGTGATGCCCTAGTGCATAGTGAGGTCAGAATCAGGTGATTCTGTGGTCTTAGTGAAATTTTGTGAATTGATCCTCTTTTCCTAGGTCACAATCAGGCTATAAATCAGCAATAGTAGGCTATCCTCAGGTCATTTTCTTTCTATAGTGAGCACATGCACCCAGAGCTGGTGCTCTGCAATGAGAGAGGCCACTGCAGTGGGTGTCCCACGCAGGCCAAAGAATAAAGATGGATGAAAAATAAAAAAAAATAATAAAAAAAATAAAAATCAATAAATAGATGCCCTAATTGAAAAAAAAGAAAATGGAAGCTTATTGTTGATCCTTCACGATGCCATAGAATTAATAAAACTTAAAATTGAGATGTATTGCTATGTAAACATAGCAATATGTTAGTACATTAGAATGGATTTTTCCTGTCATCCAGAGGAGTAATGCGTATTATGGAGCATTTACGGATCCTGACCAATTGGAAAGATGAGTACCAACTCTTCAAAACATCTTCAAATTACTTTTTAAAAGGATAAACTCTACTAAGGACAATAGATCTATTTCGGCAAGGCCAAAGGAATTAACATATACCCCAAATAAAATAGATTATTGACTCTTCCTTTTAAGGTTTCAAAGTTTGTGTCATATGGTTTGGGCGTGGGGATTTCAAAGGAAAGTGGCATTCCAGAGAGGTTCCAGGATAGTACGAATTTGCGGCTCTATTCACCCTAAAGAGAAGTTATCTCCAACGTTTTGAAGGAATAAACTAAACTAACCTGCCTGACATGTCCACACAGTGCAAAGAACAGACTGAAAATGTTGAATAACCAGCAAAGCTCTGATGTAAATCAGTCGTCACAGGAGACTGTAACAAAGAGCATGATACAACCATCAGCACTTGAAAGGGAAG
The DNA here is from genome assembly GCA_022376925.1 of Tragulus kanchil. Taxonomy (NCBI): domain Eukaryota; kingdom Metazoa; phylum Chordata; class Mammalia; order Artiodactyla; family Tragulidae; genus Tragulus; species Tragulus kanchil. The sequence goes on from JAIOJX010000018.1 coordinate 8,602,495, forward strand.
TTTTCTTTTCTTAAGGAAAATAACTCTGACATGCTCCTTCTAAATTAAAGAATCATTTGGCCTTATTATTTTAAGATACACTTTCCACCTCAGAAATGGATGATTCACACTGAAAAGCAATTCTTTCTCTCAATGATCCAACCCAATTATAAAAATACAAAGCAGAAACAAACTCTTCTTTTGCATGTGGGATTCTCTTTTCAAAATTTTAACACAATATTTAATTAAGCTCAGATTATCTCCCACAGTGGATGGGGTGGCTAGAAAGCTTACACAAGCAGATATTAGTTATTTGTATACTAATGCTAAAGAATTGTTGATCCTTTCTTCAGCTCTTTGAGCTCTGTTTTAAAGGTGTAATGGAAAATACCATTTCTGTTATAAAATTTAACTTGAGTTTTAGTTTTCTGATATGAGGGCAAGTCTCAAAGATTAATGATTACTATTCCTAAGATGTTAATATGTGTGAGGTGCATTTAAGATATTTCTATACATTGTAAAAATGCAGTTGCGGATTGTGGGGAAAAGAACAAGCTTACAATGAATCTAGTGTATCCTCTAAGGCTGGACATCCTTGGTGGAATCCATACAAGTTTACATTTAAATCAATGAAACATTCGAATAATTAGTTTAAGATAGGCGTTACGTACTTTGTAAAAGCTCCTGTTTCTTTCTCTAATGTATGTTCAAACCACGATTTCCTTAGGAGGCTCTCACCATTACTGTGATAGTGCTACCCTATTTTCTATACAGCAGAAACTAAAACACCATTAAATACCAACTATAATAACTGACTATACTAAAACCTTGGACTATTTGGATCACAACAAACTGGAAAATTCTTAAAGACATGGGAATTGAAGACCACTTTGTCTCCTAGAAACCTGTATGCAGGGCAAGAAGCACCAGTCAGCACCAGACATGGAACAATGTACTAGTTCCAAACTGGGCAAGGAGTACATCAAGGCCATATACGGTCACCCTGATTATTTGACTTCGATGCAGAGTCCATCACATCACATAAAATGTCAGGCTGGATGAAGTTCAAGCTGGAATCGAGATTGCTGTGAGAAATACTAGAAACCCTCAGGTATGCAGATGACACCACCCTTATGACAGAAAGTAAAGACGAACTAAGGAGCCTCTTGATGAAGGTGAAAGAGGGCAGTGAAAAGCCGGCCAAACACTGAACATTCAAAATAGGAAGATCATGGCATCCAATCCCATCACTTCATAGCAAATATAAGGAAATGGAAAGAGTGACAGACTGTATTTTCATGGGCCCCAAATCTCTGCAGTGACTGTAGCCACAACATTGACAAATGCCTGGTCCTTGGAAGAAAGCTCCGACAAATCTAGACAGCCTATCAAAAGCAGACATCATTTTGCAGACAAAGGGCCAACTCAGTTCAGTTCCATTGCTCAGTCATGCCTGAGTCTTTGCGGTTCCATCAACTGCAGCACGCCAGGCTTCCCTGTCCTTCACAATCTTCTGGAGCTTGCTCAAACTCATGTCTATTGAGTCATGTTCAGATGGCTCAGTGATGTCTTCCAACCGTCTCATCCTCTGTAGTCCCTGTCTCATTTTGCCTTGTATTTTCCCCAACATTGGTCTCTTTTCCAGTGAGTCATCTGTTCAGATCAGGTGGCCAAAGTATTGGAGTTTCAGCATCATTCCTTCCAATGATGCTGGGTTGATTTGCCTTCGGATTGACTGGCTTGATCTCCTTGCAGTTCAAGAGACTCTCAAGAACCTTCTCCAACACCGAATTTCAAAGGCATCGATTCTCTGGTGCTCACCCTTCTTGATGGTTCAGCTCTCACATCCATACATGACTACTGGGAAAACCACAGCTTTGACTATATGGACTTTTGTCACCAATGTGATGTCTCTGCTCTCAGTATGCGGTCTAGGTTTGCCATAGCTTTTCTTCCAAGGAGCAAGCATCTTTTACTTTAATGACTGCAGTCACCTAGGTCCATATAGTCAAAGCCTTTTTTTTTCCAGTAGTCGTGTATGAATGAGAGTTGGACCATAACGAAGACCGAGCACCAAAGAATTGAGGCTTTCAAACTGCTGGAGAAGACTCTTAAGAGTCTCTCAGACAGCAAGGAGATCAAACCAATCAATCCTAAAGGAAATCAACCCTGAATATTCATTGGGAGGACTGATACTGAAGCTCCAATATTTCGGCCACCTGATGAAAAGAACTGACTCATTGGAAGAGACTGTGACTCTGGGCAAAACTGAAGACAAAGGGAGACAAGGGAGGCAGAGGATGAGCTGGATGGCATCACCAACGCAAAGGACATGAGTTTGAGCATATTCTGAGTGACAGTGAAGGACAGGGAAGCCTGTTCTGCTTCTGTCCATGAGGTGACAAACAGTTGGACTGAGTGACTGAACAACACACACCAATAAAAATTTTAAAAACTTATCAAATTGTATACTTTAAATATGTACAGGTCGTTTTGTGAGATTTATCTCAATGAAGCTGTTAAAAAATGTAAAAGACTCAGTGAAACTATCTGTGGCTGAGTTTTGAAATATTTTATTTCCGTTTGCAATCACATAGTCCAAGTCAAAGGTTAGAGATAGATTAAAAAAAAAAAAACAACACTAAAAACCTTCATTATATGTGCCAGAAAAAAATATAACAAAGTATGATTTCTGCAATTTTCAAACAGCCTAATCACAATTAGATTTCTTTCATCGCTTACTTAATTCTATGTTCTTGTCCCACTAGCACTTGTGTTACTAATCTGCTATGGAACCTCAGCTGTTTCTGGTCTACAGAAAGTACTAGAGGATTTGGGTTTTGTTTTTGGTACAAAGAATGTCTCAGAGTTCTCTGAATAATGCCAACTCAGGAGGCTGTGTTTCTGCTGCTCTTAGCCAGGCCCCTCTTTCCATGGAATTCTCTAGGCAAGAATACTTGAGTGGGTAACCATTCTGTTCTCCAGAGGACTTTTCCCACCTAGGGACTGAACCCATGTCTCCTGCATTGGCAGGCAGATTCTTTACCACAGGGACACCAGGGACACCCTCTACTCTTTCATGAACACAGTAGACTGAGGTACTTCTAAACAAACTTGCTATTTGGGCAATGAATAAAACGAATTCTAAACTTGTCTTCGTATGATATTTGAAAGTTGAGTAATTATATCTCTTTTGATATAAATACACCCACCCAGCTGAGCAGACTTTTCAAAGTTTCAGTATATTTTACGCTTTATGTTGAGGGTCCTTATTTGTAGAAAATATAAAATATAATGAAGTACACTTTCTGGAAACTGTCTAGAATTTTCATGACCATTAAGTTTTGTTCTTTTTGCCTTCTCTTTCAATATGCAAAGCCAAACACTTCAACACACATGCAAAAACTCTTCTGTACTTGAAGCGCAAGTACTGTGATTGTTCTTGTACAATCATATTTCCTTGCTATTCATATTTCTAGCTTAGTCTTGAACATATACTAAATAAAATGTTTAAGCAAAGTTACTAATTCTCTTTAACTGAGAAAACTAGGACGCAAATAATTGAGAAATGTCAATTATCTCCATAGAAGAACAATTGTATTCTCTTATAAATGTCTCTATGCTATTTTGAGGTTTGTCATCTATCCGCTCTTTATTTAATACTACCCTCTATAGTCGCATACATTATTCTTATATTATCTTACAATGGCAATAATTCACATGTTTGTTATCATAACTCTAAGGTATAGACACTCGATAAGATAAAAATACAGAACACACGTTTACCCAGTCCTTTTGGCTGAACTTTTAACATGTTGTTTTACCTAGAAATTACTCAAACATACAAAGGTTAATTCACTCTGTTTATATGTTATCCTCAGATCTTAAAGCTAAATAAAGATAATGTAAAATTTGCTTAATCTGAAATACCAAGCAAGGTCATTATTGTTACTATAAAATCATTTGTCACAATTATGATTCAGCCTAATTGAAGCACATACTTACAAATTGTTCATAACTTTGAACTATGTGAACATAACATTAGTATATCTGATCTATAGATGAGCATAAAAATTTGAGAAGTTTAGATAAACTGTTCTCTTCGTCAAAAATAATCATAAATGTTATAAAATGTATGGTTTTCTCATATGGCTCTCTTACATAATTAGAGAAATGAGGTAAAATTGCTGTAAAACTTCAGTAGTGAGCCTGAATGAACCAGGGATATCCCTTGGTTCTTAAAGAAAAATGGTTTGTGGTTTTCACTTCTTTACGAATGTTCTTTCTTAAAATAATGACATATTTAATACATCTATATTTTTCTGTGAAGCTAATACAAATGACCAAGGGTCCGCCACTGGGTCCATCGATCCACATGCACTGCACTATTTTTCTCCTAATAGGCCCTACTGACTTAACGACCTTCTGTCTCTGTGGGAATTCTCTTTGGCAAACCTGGAGAGCCAGGGCCTTGTCCGTAACCGCTGGTCCAGGGGCCAGCACTCGTTGCCCTCCTGCCCGAGAACCAGCCTCAGTCTCTTGCCTGAAGCCCCTTTGGGCTTCCAGCAGCCCCAGACTGATTCCGCAGAGATGGGACGTGTTGGCTTTCAGGGGCTCTCTGCAGTTGGGAGGGGCCCGGAGGAGTTCTCGCGAGGCCGGCCCAGCCACGGGCGCAGCCACAGGCGCGTGCTCTGGCCCTCCGTGCCGCACGTGGTGCCTCTGCACACGGCCCGCCATCTTGAGTGCCTGCGTGGGAACTGCCCAGGGCTGCAGAGCAGAGGGGTCCGCGCTCCCACTTCTCCTTGGACTCTGGTCTGAAGAGCCATGTGGGAGGACTCTGCACACAGCCCCTGTGAGCAAGTGGAACTGGACTGAGCTCAAAGGAAAAAAGGTTAGACTTTATTGTATTACTCAGACTCAGTATTTCCTGCGCTTTGTTAATGGGCTGAGCGGGGAACGCCACATTCCTCTGCCTTGTGTCCTGCTCCTCGTGCTCGAGGGTCACCGAGCGCCCCCGGATCATCTTGTGTCTCTGCGCCTGCTGCATGTGGCCATCCTCCTGACGGCACGGGTGCAGGAGCAGAACTTCCCCGCCCCCTTCAGTTCTGTCTTCTTGATCCGGCCTCGTGTAGCCCTGAGCAACTGACCCCAATTTAAGATACGCGGCCCAAATGTCAGCAAGAGAACAATGGCCATCAGTGTTCCTAAAACGAAGATCTCTAGCTCTTTTGCACATAGGTAAAATGTGCCCTCGGACCGAGGCTCCCTGCTGTTCTCTGCAGTAAATGTTCCTCTTTGCTTCCAAATAGCCCTGTGTGTGGAGGATGGAAGACAATTACTGGGAATCCGTGTAAACCCTGAAGATCTTCCCTGTTGCAAGCTCGTAGGTTCCGGTAGAAGCTATTAGTTCTATGTTTTGGTCAGAAGTCTGTAGCAGTGCTTCTTGTGCCTCTGTGACTTGGGTCTGGGAAGTGAGTGCATAGCTCGTCAGCTTTGTCCTCTCTCTCATAAAACTCCTCATGTCTGTGAATCATTCTTCTTCGGCATTTGGGAGAGGCCCACTGCCTAGGTCTGGGTGACTGGAATAGATCAGCCACTCATCTATTTCTGACTGATCACTGACTGATCTCTTTACAGTCATAATCCAGAGGCCTCGCTTCTCTGGATATCAGGGTGGCAGGATTTAGCAAGCAGAGTCTGAACTTGAATAGACATTGCAGGAATAGCTGTTCTATTCCCTTAGATCTTATGAAAGCCTGAACCTGGTACGGAGTCCGTATGATTGGCTGACCAAACATGAGCTATTCAGCTTCCTTTAGCAGGGTGGTAGCAGTTGTTAGCAGACAAGGAGGCCATCCCTTGGTGGTGTGCTCTGATTGTTCAGAGAAATTAGCAACCGCCTGAGTAAAGTGTCCCAGTTTGTAGGCTCAAGTCTTTCAGTGGCATTTCCCCCTTCTCTTATAAGGGTAAAGGTAAAAGGGGTTGAGCTAATTCTGAGACAGCCAGGAAGTGGCCTAGACTAGTTGTTTTTTCACTTCTTAAAAGGCCCTTGTTGGGTTTGCATTGCATCCACCCTTTCCTTTCATTTCTTCATACCGAGGCCTAGCTCTTAGACCACGTTTAGGGATCCAGTTGTGAGAAAACCTGGCTGTTTCTAGGAAGCCCCTAAGCCGTTTCTTCAGTTTTAGGAGGAGAGGGGCTGAAAATGGTTTCTTTCCTTCCCTGGGGTGGGCTTCTCTGGCCTGTGAAGCTAAGGCCTAGGTAGTTCATCCTAGTTTGCAGTATTTGAGCGTTTTCTTGTCACCTATATCCTTTCTCAGGTTTAGGGTGGCTCCAATATTTTTGTCGGAGGCCTCCTTCATAGTGCTGATGCTTAGAATGCCCTCTACATACCAGAGGAGGGTTCCTCAAGGTGTTTAGCTAAAGTTTCCCCTAAAGATGGTGGAGCAGGTTATTTTTATAATTTTTTGTTTTATGGAAAGCTTGGAGCAGAACCAAACAACAGTATTGTTTTTTGTTTGTTTGCTTGTTCATTTTGGCTTCATCAGACACCTTATGGAATCTTAGTTCCCCAACCAAGGCTTGAGCCCAGGTCCTCATCATAGAGTCCTGCCCACTGGATCACCAGGGAGTTCCTTGTTTGGGGATTTTTTTTCAAATTGAAATAGAGTTTATTTACAGTATAGTGTTGGTTTCAGTTGTACAGCATAGTGATTCAGGGATTTTTTTTTTTTTTGTTTTTTTTTGCGGATTATACCCCATTATAGTGATTATAAGATATTACATAATATTCCTGTGATATATATATATATAGATATATAGATACATAGATATATAATATATATCCATATATATATATCCATATATATACATATATATATATATATATGGATATATATATCCGTATATATAAAAAAAAATATATATCCTTATTGTTCGTCTATTTTGGGTATAGTACTTTGTATCTTTTAACATCATATTCTTCGGTTATTCCTCCCTCCCCATTCCTTTGGTAACCTTAAGTTTGTTTTCTATGTCTAAACGTCTACTGCTGTTTTGTGCATGCGTCATTTGTATTAATTTTTAGATTCCACTTATGAGTGACATCATACAGTGTTTGTTTTCTGTGACTTATTTCGCTGAGCTAAATATTGTCTAGATCCATTCATTTTGCTGCACATAGCAATATTGCTTTCTTTTTCTGGTTGAGTTATATTCCACTGTGTGTGTGTATACACACACAAAAGGCAAACACATGACCTCTTCCTAAATTAATCGTCTGTTGAAGGCACTTATGTTGTTTCCATGTCTTGGCCTTTTACTGTTGATATGAACATTGGGGTGCATGCATCCTTTCAAATTAAAATTCTTGTTTTCCCAGACATATGCCTGGGAGAGAAATCACTGGATCACATAGAAGTTCTAACTCTAGTTTTTAAAGGAATCTGCATAGTGTTTTCCGTAGTGGCTGTACAAAGTTCCATTCCCACCAACAGTGTAGGAAGGTTTCCTTTTCTTCATACTATCTCCAGCATTTATTATTTGTAGACTTTTTCATTATGGCTCTTCTGAATGGTATGAGGGGCAATCTCATTGTGGTTTTTATTTGCATTTCTCTAATAATTTCCAGTGTTAAACATATTTTCCTGTACCTATTGGCGCTCTTTATGTCTTCTTTGGAGAAATACCCATTTAGGTCTTCTGCCCATTTTTTGATTGGGTTGTTTTATGAATGTTCATCTGTATGAGCTCTTTGTATATTTTGGAAATTAAGCCTTTGTCAGTTGCATCACTTGCAAATATTGGGTTAACAAATTTCACTTGGACTTTTAATAAGATGGAAAGGAAACCGTGAATGAACTTTCGGGGCAACCCAATATTTTCTCGTATTCCGTGTTTCTCTCTACATTTTATGGATGGTTTCTTTCTCTGTGCAAAACCGTTTAAGTTTCATTTGGTCCTGTTTGCTCTCTGCTGATTGCTAGCGAGTTAGCATGTGTGAACTCCTTGAAAGAATAGTCTGGGCTTCTCCAAGCCTTCTCTCTTTCCCAGTAAATTTCCCATCAGCTAAGGAGGCTTATCTCTTCTGCATAGGATGCTCAGTCTGAGGCTTGACACATTTGCCTCTCAGGGTTAGGGTCCTCTTCTTTGCCTTTCAGATGCCTTCCAGGGGTGGAAGTCCTGACCTTATACCTTTTTACTGTCCTACCTGGTTAAGTGGAAATATTTCTTTCCTATACTCTGTGGTTGTATAGAATTGCTTCTACCAATATCCAGTTATTTTTATGTAAGAATTGCTCCACATGTGATGTATTTTGATGTGTTTGTCAGGAGAGGTGAGCTCCGTATTCTACTCTGCCACCTTGAACCATTCTTGATCTCTAGTGTTATTGTTTCGATTGTGTCTTTGGGTCCTGCCACTGAGGAGAAACAATTTCTTGTGACTCTCTACCTAGTGAATTATGACAGAAGTCACCTTTCAAATCTAGTACAGAGCACCAGGTTTTGGTAGACAGTAGAGTAGCCACCAGGGTACAGATATTAGGCGCAACTGGATACCTCTCGTCAGTGGTTTCTCTGAATGGGTAAGGTCCTGTACAATCCAGTATTCCTTACTGGGTTTCTTTATAGGGATAGTGGAAGTATTACAGGTCACTTCCAGTGAGTCGTCTCTCTGCATCAGGTGGACAAATCTTGGAGCTTTTGCTTCAGCTTCATTCCTTCCTGTGGCTATTCAGGTTTGATTCCCTTTAGGACTGACAACTTTGATCTCCTTGCAGTCCAAGGGACTCGCAAGCATCTTCTCCAACACCACAGTTCAAAGGCATCACTTCTTTGGCGCTCAGCCTTCTTTATGGTCCAACTCTGACATCCACACTTGACTACTTGGAACACCCTGACTATGACTATACAGTCGTCTGTTGGCAGAGTGATGTCTCTGCTTTTAATGTGCTCTCTGGGCTTGTCATAGCTTTTCCTCCAAGGATCAAGTCTCTTTGAATTCCTTGGATGCAGTCTCTCCACAGTAATTTGGGAGCCCAAGAAAATAAGCCTGGCTCTGTTTCCATTGTTTGCTCATCTGTTTGCCCTGAAGTGATGAGACTGAATGCCACGACCTTCATTTTGTGAATGTTGAGCTTTAGGTGAGCTTTTTCGCTCTCCGCTTTCAGGTTCACCAAGAGGCTCTTAAGTTCCTCTTGGCTTCTTGCCATACGGGTTTTGTCATCCGATAGCTGAGGTTACTGGCATTTCTCCTAGCAGTCTTGATTATAGCTTGTGCTTCCTCCAGAATGGCATTTGGCATGATCTGCTCTGCATAGAAGTTAAATAAGCAAGGTGACAGTTTACCAACTTGAAGTACTCCTTTCCCCATTTGGAATCCGTTCCTTGTTCCATGATGGATTCTGTTGCTTCTTGCCCTGCATACAGGTTCCTCAGGAGGCAGGCAAGGTAGTCTAGTATTTCCATTTCTTGAAGAATTCGCTATGGTTGACTGACACTTTAGCATAGTCAGTGAAGCAGTAGATGTATTTCTGGAATTGCTTTCTTTTCCATAATCCAGTGGCTATTGGCAATTTGATCTCTGGTTCATCTGCCTTTTGTAAATCCAGCTTGTACATCTGGAAATTCTCAGCTTCTATATTGTTGCAGCATAGGTTCAAGAATTTTGAGCATTATCTTGCTAGAATGTGAAATGATCATAGTTGTATGGCAGTTTGAAAATTCTTTAGCATTGCCTTTCTGTAGATCTGAATGAAATCTGGCCTTTTCCAGTCCTGTGGGCATTGCTGAGATTTCCAGATTTGCCCCTCCAGTATTAAATCTTTGCCCTTGCTGCGGACAAGCTGAATCCTTTTTATTTTAAAATTGTATTCTTATTATTTTAATTATGACATTCTAGAAAATAATAATTAAAAATTTGAAATGGAGGATAATTGCTTTAGAGTGTTGTTATTTTTGCTATAAATCAGTTTAAGTGCTGCAGAGAGGCCCCAGGTCCTCGAGAGGGTCTGGCCAAATCCCTGCCCGCCAGGATCAAGCCTTGAGTATAAGACTAGGCTGTGTCCACCAGTCTACCTTACCTGAAGACAGACTCTTTTGCAAGGCTTTGGTAATAAAACGCTGAAGCTTTAAAAAATAAGTGTAAGTCACCTAAGTGTGCCTATATCTGCTTTATCCTGAGCCTCCCTCTCATCTCACCCTGCTGTTCCACTCCTCTAGTCCATCAAAGAGCACCAAGCTGACTCCCTATAGTGTAGCTTCCCACTTGCCGTTTATTTCTAACAGAAAATAGTGTCTATATGTCACTTATTCTCTTTCAACTCATGCCCTGTCTTCTTCCCTGGAGTATCCATAGTTCCATTCTCTAAATCTTCGTCTCCCCCCTGACCTGCAAATCCATTCAGCAGTACCATTTTTTTAGATTTCACGTTCATGCATGCTAAGTCACTTCAGTCATGTCTGACTATTTCCAACCCTATGGACCATAGCCCAGCAGGGATTTCCCAGGCAAGAGTTCTGGAGCAGGTTGCCATTTCTTCCTCCACTAGATTCCATATATACGCATTAATATCGGATATTTATTTTTATCTTTCTGACTTCACTTTGTATGACAGACTCTTTGTTCCTCCCCCTCCCTACAAGTGACCCAATTTTATTATTTTTTTTGGCTGAGTAATATTCCATTGTATTTTTTTTCCATGACTTCTTTATCCATGCATCTATTGATAGATATCTCGGGTTTCTTCCATGTCCTGGCTATTAAAAATAGTGCTGCAGTGAACACTGATGTACCTATATCTTTTAAAATTAATTTATTTTTAATTGACAGAGAATTGCTTTACAGAATTCTGTTGTTTTCTGCAAAATATCAACATGAATCTGCCATAGGTATATGTATGTCCCCTCCCTCTTGAACCTCCATCCTATCTCCCACCCCATTCCACCCCTGTAGGTTATCAGGGAGCCCTGTTTGAGTTTCTTGAGACTGAGCCATACGTAAATTCCCATTGGCTATCAGTTTTACATATGCTAATGCCAATTTGCATGCTCCCCCATCCGTACAACTTACCCTCGCCTTCTTCCCCACCCACCCTGCTCGTAAGTCTGTTCTCTGGATGCACTCTGTATAGTAGGCTCTAGCTTCACCCACATCATTAGAACTGACTCAGGTGTATAGCTTTGCATGGCTTAGGAATATTCCATTGTATATATGTACCACGGATTCTCTTTCCACTCAATGTTTGGTGGATATCCATGTTGCTTCCATGTTCAAGCTATTGCAAATAGTGCTGCAGTGAACATTGGGGCACATATGTGTGTTTCAGTTGTGTATTCCTCTGGGCATCTGCTTAGTAGCAGGATTGCTGGGTCATATGGTGGTGTTATTAATAATTTTTAATAATATCCATATCATCTTCCATAGTGGCTGTATCAATGTACAATCCCACCAATAGTGCAAGAGGGCTCCCTTTTCTCCATACACTCACCAGCATTTGTTGTTTGTAGACTCTTTGATGATGGCCACTCTGACAGGCGTGAGCAGATGCTCATTGTCGTTTTGATTTGCATTCCTCTAATAGTGAGCAGTGTTGAGCATATTTTCATGTGTTAGTAAGCCATCTCTATGTGCTCTTTGAAAAATGATTGCTCAGGTGTTTTACGTACTTTTGACTGGGTTGTTTGTCTTTGTGGTACTGATTTGTATTTTGAAAATTAATCCTTTGTTAGTTGTTTTATTTGCTGTTGTTTTCTACCATCATGAGGATTGTCTTTTCACTTTGTTTACACTTTGGTGTAAAAAGCTTTCAGTTTTATTAGGTCCCACTTGCTTATTTTTGCTTTTATTTTCATTACTCTAGTAAGTGGGGCATAGAGGATCTTGCCTTGATTCATGTAAATGAGTGTTCAGCCTGTGTTTTCCTCTAAGAGCTGATCATTGTTAGTCTTCCATTTAGGTCTTTAATTCATTTTGAGTTTATCTTTGTGTATGATGTTAGGAAGTGTTCTAATTTCGCTCCTTTGCACATAGCTGTCCAGTTTTCCCAGAACCACTTATTGAAGAGGCTATCTTTACCTCATTGTCTATTTTTGCCTCCATTGTCAAAACTAAGGTACCCACAGATGTGTGGATTTATCACTGGGCTCTATATTGTTCCATTGTTCTAAGTTTCTGTTTTCCTGCCAGGACCATAGTGTCTTGATGACTGGAATTTTGTAGTATCATTAGAAGTCAGGAGGTTGGATTACTCCCGCTCCATTCATCTTTCTCAAGACTTTTTGTCTACAAACAAATTATGAATATTGACAAATAGTGACTGCTGTGTTGAACTCGAGGAACTGGTTTTCTTCCGTTGGTTCAGCGAAACAGAAATGATTGAGTTTATCAATAAAGTATGTTTTAATCTGGGGAAAATGACCTCTTTTTCTGTTCAGGGTCTTTTGTGTATCCATATGAATTGTGAAAATTTTTGTATTAGTTCAGTGAAAACTGTCATTGGTAATTGGATAGGGATCACATCGACTCTGTGGATTGCATTTGGTAGTCTAGTCCTTTTCCCAGTATTGATTCTTCCAACCCAGGAACATGAAGTATCTCTCCCCTGTTTACGTCCTCTTTGATTTCTTTCGTTGCTGTATAATTTTTGGTATACATTTCGTTTGCCTCTTTAGGCAGGCTGATTCCTAGATATTTTATTCTTTTGGTTACAGTGGTAAATGGGACTGATTCCTTGATTCTGCTTTCTGATTTTTCATTGTTAGTATATACTAATGCATGTGATTTCTGTGCCTTAATTTTGTATCCTGCGACTTTGCTAAATTTACTGATTAGCTCCATTAACTCTCTGATGGTATCTTGAGGTTTTTCTATGGTAGCATCCTATCGTTTGCAAACAGTGAGTGTTTTACTTGTTCTTTTCAATCTGGACTTCCTTTATTTCTTTTTTTCTAATTGCCGTGGGTAGGACTTCAAACACTATGCTGAATAGTAGTGGTGAGTGTGGGCACCCTTGTCTTGTTCCTGATTTTAGGGGAAATGCTTTCAACTTTTCGCCATTAAGCATAATGTTTGCTGTGGATTTATCATATATGGAGTTTATTTTGTTCAAGTAGGTTCCTTCTTATTTTTTTTTTTGTTTGTTAATTTCATTCTGTGCTCAGTTTCGAAGTGTGTCTTATATATATGTGTGTGTGTGTGTGTGTGTGTGTGTGTGTGTATTTATGTGTGTCATAAATGGGTTCTGAATTTTGTCAAAAGCATTTTCTGAATCTATTGAGATTGTCATTTGGTTTTGATCTTGTAATTTGTGAATGTGTTGTATCACATTGATTCGTGCATATTGAAGAATCCCTGCATCTCTGGAATAAACCCAACTTGATCATGCTGCATGAGCTTTTTAATGTGTTGTGAATTCTGTTTGTTAGAATTTTGCTGAGTATTTTACATCTCAATTTTTGCATTTTGCACTAGGTTCATCAGTGATATTGGACTGTAATTTTCTTTCTGGGTTGTCTTGACCTGTTTTTGTGTCAGGGTGCTGGTTGCCTCTTAGAATGAGTTTGCAAGTGTTCCCTCCTGTGCAGTTTTGGGAAAGAGTTTTAGAAGGATAGGCATTGGCTCTTCTCTAAATATTTGGTAGAGTTTGCCAGTAGGATATCTTGCCCTGGGCTTTGCTTTTTGATCACAGTTTCGATTTGAGTGCTTGTAATTGGGTTGTTCATAATTTCTGTTTCTTCCCGCCTATTGTAAATAGTGTTGTACTGAACATTGATGTACATACATCTTTTGGAATGCGGTTTCCTCAGAGTATATGCACAGTAGTGAGATTGCTGGGTCAAATGACAGTTTTATGCCTAGCTTCTTAAGGAATCACCACACTCTTCTCCATAGTGGCTGTATCAATTTACATGTCCACCAACAGTGAAAGAGGTTGCCTTTTTCTACATTCTCTCAGCATTTACTGTTTGTAGGTTTTTGGTGATGGTCATCAGGACTGGTGTGAGGTGATACCTCATTGTAGTATTGATTTGCATTCTCAGAAATGATGCTCAGTACCATTCATTCTTACAAAATGCAAATTACAGCACTAAATCTTTTTTAAATTTAATTTTACTGTTTATGTTTACAGAGCTTTGTTGTTTACAGATATGTATAATCCCAGACTCGTCATATGTATATCCTAAATGTTACCTACTAGAACTGCAGGAAGTGCCTTGGTTCAGTCTTTTATTTGCCAAGGTTTGAGCAGAGTGGTTTACCTGCTTGCTTTTTACACATTTTGATTTTAATGTCTTAAGTTTGTATTTAATATTTAGCATTTTAGATGTCACAAATGTCTATTTAACCACCGAGGCAATTTAGTGTGCAATTAATTATTAAATCCTATTTTCAGTAACGTCAATAAACTTTGCAGAAGAGTAAAACAAAATGAGTTATCTGAGGACATATGTATATTTAAAATAAATATACTTTACATGTGGAAGAGAAATACATTTTCTCTGTCCTTCTAGGTTCTTGGCTGAGGGCCCGCTTCCGTGCCACCACTAGGAAAAGAAAAAAAGTGGATAAACAGGAAAAGCACACTGGAATATAATCACATTATACCTCCGCTATACACAGGAAATACTCAGGCAAACTGAATAACTCCCAGTTAGGCCAGAGCCACGACTTTAAATATTCTATCCAGCTAAAGAGAAAGAAGATGCTACCGGAGATGGCGGTATGGGAGGTGACCAGGCAATGCATACTATATAGGGTGAGGTTGTCATAGTATGTAGGGTATAAGTTGTTGTCTTCTCCATTATTAAGAGTTCTAGAGATTTAAAATCATCCTCCTCTTCCTGGTATAGAGAAGGAGACACCCTTATAAATAGGAGATTTTCCTTATAAATGTAAATGCTTCTTACACTTATACAGAATAACTTCTACTTGATTTTCAGATCTTCTCCTGGGTCTGCTCGTTTTAAAATTATCAGGTTAAAATAACCCAATGCCAAAGAGGCATATTGTGGGGTGGCAAATTCTCCTCCCTTTCATTTTAAAAGAGTGAACTAAAGTAACATCCATGAGCAGAAACTTCTTTGGCATTTCATGTCTAGGATCTCTTTAGCAAAATTGGAATTGCTATAAGTAGCCATTACTTTTATCTCACACTGAGAGATCGTTTAACTTCGGTTTTTGTACTGTGAGCACTGACTTCACAGTCCAGAGTCCTAATCTCTAAGTGACTTCTTCTTAAGTTTTTAAAATGCGGATTTGTTTATTCATTTCTTTTGCTTGTGCGTGGTCTTCGTCACTGCACAGGCTCTTCTCTAGTTGTGGCAAGTAGGGGCTACTCTCTGGTTACAGTGCACAGGCTGTTCATTGTGGTGACTTCTCTTGTGGTGAGCATGGGCTCTAGGCACACTGGCTTCAACAGTTGTGGCACACGGGCTCAGTGGTTTTGGCTGCTGGGCTCTAGAGCAGAGACTCAGTAATTGTGGCAGGCCCATAGCTTGGTTGCCCTGGGGCTTGTGGGACCTTCCCAGATCAAGGATGGAATCTGTTGTTTTCTGCATCAGAAGGATTCTTCAACATTCACCTGGGAAGCTCCTCTTCAATTTTTGAATGAGTGTTTGGCGTTAGCCATAGAGTCCCGAGCTTCCCATGTACTCTGTGCATAAAGAATCCACTTTAAAACGCAGGAGTTGTGAATTCGATGCCTGAGTTGGGAAGATTCCCTGGAGAAGGAAATGTCCATCCACTCCAGTGATTGAGCACAACACATAGCACCTTCCTTTACAGAATACGAATCCAAAAGGGGACTTGAAATGTACTGTATTTTAGTACCTTTCTGGCTCTTTTCACTTCTCACACTTTATGGCTCTCTGTTGTGAAACTATAAGGGTATGAGTTTGCTTTACACAGTACTTTTCCTATTATCTGACTTTGGATGTGGTGATTAAGTTGGTCATCTGGTGGAAAGAATGAACATAACTCTCATACAGAAATAGCACAATTCCAAGAAAAATGATTCAGTTATCGTCATGGTAACTACAGGGCTTCCCTGGTGGTCCAATTGGCAAAGACACCGCCTTGCAGTGCAAGGCGCCGGTCTGATCCCTGGCCCAGGGAGATACCATGCACCAAGAGTGGCTGGACGGATGGGGCCAATTGCCGAGCCGCAGCTCTGGAGCACATGTGCCCGGAGCCAGTGCTCTGTGACAATAGAGGCCACTGCGATGTGAGGCCTGCACAGGCCAGAGAATAAAGACGGATGAAAATAGAGAATGAAAGACCGAATGAAGTGACCGCCCACTCCACTCCCTCCCCAACTCGACCCCGGACAAAATAAGTAAATAAAGTAATCTTAAAAAAAAAAAAAAGGTATTTGGGACCAAATATCCACCATGCTTAAGGATAACACATTAGGGTGCATCCTGCATAACTGAAAGTCTTTTAGATAATTTTACAAATAAACAACAACAGAGCACTTATACTGGTAATGTGCTTGATGCTGAAAGAGTGCTCAAGGTTATCTTTCAAAGGGAATTTATATTATTCAGTATGTTTTGATCATTTGAATTAAATACCAACATATAGGGTCTATTAGGACCATCGTCAATTCTTATTCAAAGTAACTGAATTATTTTTTATATTTCTGTAATTTTTGCAGTATCCTAGCAAAATCTTTACAGAATAACTTACCTTTCCTTACTACTTTAGCCATTTAGTGCCTTTTAGTTTTAGACTAGATAATCAGATTAATTTTTATTGAAATATAGTTGATTTACAATGCTGTGTCAATCTCTGCTATACGGAAATGTGTCATATATATTTTGTGTGTGTGTACGTGTGTGTGTCTGTAGATATATATTCTTTTTTATATCCTTTTCCTTTATGATTTATCACAAGAGATTGAGTATAGTTCTCTGTGCTACATGTTATAACCTTGCTGTTTATCCATTCTAAATGTAATAGTTTGCAGCTACCAACACCAAATACACAACTCCCAGTGTATCCATCATCCTCCTCCCTTCCCTCTTGGCAACCATAAGACTGTTCTCTATGCCTGTGAGTCTGTTTCTGTTTTTCTTTAGAAGTCCCTGATGGGTATACTTTTTATTTTATTTTATTTTATTTTATTTTATTTTTGAACCTTTATTTCGCTTTTAACTTTTACAGAGTCTTGTTGTATACAGATATGTATGTTCCCAGATTAGTCATATGTATATCCTCACCTTCCCACCTCCCAACCATCACACAGCACCCTGAAGGATCCCCTTTTCTCACAGAGCAATGACTAGAGCTATTTTCTTCACTTATGATAGTACAGGCTTTCATACTATTTCATTTACGTCTCCACCTTCTGTTCCTTCCCCACAATGTCCATATGTCCACTCTCTAGGTCTGTCTTTTCATCACTTTACTGCATGTGCCATCATCACCATCCTACTAGGTTCCATATATATGTGTTAATATACTGTATTTGTCCTTCTCTTTCTGACTGACTTCACTTTTGATGATAGGCTCTAGATCCAGCCACCGCATTAGGGCTGATTCTTCTGCATTTTCTTTACAGTTGTGTAGTATTCCATTGTATATATGTACCAGAGCTTTTGGAGCCATTTGTTCGTCGATGTGCATCTAGGTTCCTTCAAGTTGTAGCTATTGTATAAAAGCTGCAATGAACATTGGGGTACAGGTGCTTCTTTCAGTTTTGATTTCATCAGGGTATAAGCCTAAGAGTGGGAGTGCTGGGTCATATGGTGCTTCTATTTTTAGTTTTTTAAGAAATCTCCAGACTGTCTTCCATAGAGGCTGTATCAATTTACACTCCCACCAGCAATGCAGGAGTGTTCCCTTTTCTCTGCAGCCTCTCCAGCATTTATTGTCTGTCGATTTGTGGATGACGGCCATTCTGACGGGTGTGAGGTGATATCTCATTGTAGTTGTGATTTGCATTTCTCTAATTATTAGTGAAGTTGAGCATCGTTTCATGTGCTTTTGGTCCATCTGTATGTCATCGTTGGAGAGGTGTCTGTTTAGGTCCTTTTCCCATTTTTTGATTGGGTTGTTCGTTTTTCCAGTGCTGAGTTGTCTGAGTTGCTTGTAGATTTTGGAGATTAATTCTTTGTCTGTTGTTTCATTTGCTATGATTTTCTCCCACTCTGTGGTCTGTCTGTTGAGCTTTATTGTAATTTCTTTTGCTGTACAAAAGCTTTTAAGTTTCATGAGGTCCCATATGTTCATTTTTCTTTTCAGTTCTGCTATTTTAGTTGGTGGGTCAGAGAAGATCTTGCTTTGATTGATGTCCTTGAGGGTTTTGCCTATATTCTCCTCTAAGAGTTTGATGGTTTCTGGCCTTACATTTAAGTCTTTAATCCATTTTGAGTTGATCTTTGTGCTTGGTGTCAGGGTATGTTCCAACTTCATTTTTTTGCATGTAGCTGTCCAATTTTCCCAGCACCATTTGTTGAAGAGGCTGTCTTTGTCCCATTTTATAGTTTCGCCTCCTTTGTCAAAATAAGGTACCCATAGGTGCGTGGGTTTATCTCTGGGTTCTCTATCTTGTTCCATTGACCAATATTTCTGTTTTTGTGCCAGTACCATACTGTCTTGAGGACTGTTGCTTTGGAGTAGAGTCTGAAGTTAGGAGACTGATCCCTCCAGCTCCATTCTTCTTCGTCAGGATTGCTTTGGATATTCGAGGTCTTTTGTGTTTGCATATGAACTGTGTTATTATTTGGTCTAGTTCTGTGAAGAATGTTATTGAAAGTTAGATCGGGATCGTATTGACTCTACAGACGACATTTGGTAGTGTGGTCATTTTCACAATATTGATTCTTCCGACCCAGGAACATGGAATATCTCTCCATCTGTTTAAGTCTTCTTTAATGTCTCTCATGAGTGTCTTGTAATTTTCTGTGTACAGTTCTTTTGTTTCTTTGTGTAGGTTTATTCCTAGATATTTGATTCTTTTGGTTGCGATGGTGAAGGGGATTGCCTCTTTGTTTTCTTTTTCTGATTTTTCATTGTTTTTGTTTAGGAATGCCAGTGATTTCTGTGTGTTGACTTTGCATCCTGCGGCTTTGCTGAATTCTCTGATTAGTTCCAGTAGTTTTGTCATAGTGTCTTTGGATTTTCTATGTATAATATCATGTCATCTGCAAATAGAGAGAGTTTGACTTCTTTCCGATCTGGATTTCTTTGATTTCTTTCTCTTCTCTTATTGCTGTTGCAAGAATTTCCAGGACTATGTTGAATAAGAGTGGACACCCTGTCTTGTTCCTGATCTTAGAGGAATGCTTTGTGCTTTTCACCATTGAGGATAATGTTTGCTGTGGGCTTCTCATATATGGCTTTCACTATGTTAAGATAAGTTCCTTCTATGCCCAATTTTTGAAGAGTTTTTATCATAAATGGATGCTGTACTTTGTCAAAGGCTTTTTCTGCATCTATTGAGATGATCATGTGATTTTTGTCTCTCAGTTTGTTGATATGGTGTATCACATTGATTGATTTGCGGATATTGAAGAATCCTTGCATGCCTGGGATGAACCCAACTTGATCGTGATGAATGAGCTTTTTGATGTGTTGTTGAATTCTGTTTGCTAGGATTTTGTTGAGGATTTTGGCGTCTAGATTCATCAGTGAAATTGGCCTATAATTTTCTATGTGTGTTGTCTTTGCCTGGCTTTGGTGTCAGGGTGATGGCGGTCTCGTAGAATGTGTTTGGAAGTGTTCCTTCCTGTGCAATTGCTTGGAAGAGTTTTAGAAGAACAGGCATTTGCTTTTCTTTAAATGTTTGGTAGAATTCACTTGTGAAGCCGTCTGGCCCTGGGCTTTCATTTGTGGGCAGATTTTTGATCACAAGGTCAATTTCTGAGCTTGTGATTGGCTTGTTCATAGTTTCTATTTCATCCTGGTTGAGTCTTGCGAGATTAATCTTCTCTAAGAAACTGTCCATTTCTTCTAGGTTGTCCAGTTTGTTGCCATAGAGTTGTTCCTAATAGTGTCTTAGAATCCTTTGCATTTCTGCATTCTCTGTTGTGATCTCTCCTTTTCATTTTTGATTTTGGTGATCTGGTTCTTCTCTCTTTTTCTTGATGAATCTGGCCAGTGTTGTGTCGATTTTAATGAACTTTTCAAAGAGCCAGCTTTTGTTTTATTTATCTTTCCTATTGCTTCTTTTGTTTCTTTTTCATTAATTTCTGCTCTGATCTTTAGGATTTCCCTTCTTCTGCTGGTTTTGGGGTGTTTTTGTTCTTCTTTCTCCAGTTGTTTCAAGCGTACTGTAAGGTCATCTGTTTGAGATTTTCCTAGTTTCTTAGATGGGATTTAATTGTTATAAACTTCCTCTTAGAACTGCTTTTGCAGTATCCCATAGGTTTTGCACTGTCGTGTGTTCATTGTCGTTTTCTTCTAGGAATTTTTTTATTTCTCCTTTGATTTCCTCAATGATCAGTTGGTTTTTAGGTATGTGTTGTTTAATCTCCATGTGTTTGTGTTTTAGCGTTGTTTTTTTTTTTTCCCGTAGTTGATCTCTAGTCTCACTGCAATGTGGTCCGAGAAGATGGTTGATAGAATTTCAGTTTTCTTGAAACGTTTGAGGTTTGATTTGCGGCAAAAGATGTGGTCTATCTTGGAGAATGTTCCGTGAACACTTGAGAAGAAAGTGTATTCTTCTGCTTTTGGATGGAAAGTCCTAAAGATAGCCGTCAGGTCCATTTCTTCTAGTGTGGCATTTAAGACTTGTGGTTCTTTATTAATTTTCCGTTCGGATGATCTGTCCATTGGTGTGAGAGGAGTGTTAAAGTCTCCTACTATGATTGTGTTACTGTCAATGTCTTCTTTTATGTCTGAAAGTGGTTGTCTTATGTATTGGGGTGCTCCTGCGTTGGGTGCATAGATATTTATGATTGTTATGTCTTCTTCTTGGATGGATCCTTAATCAAGATGCAGTGACCTGCCTGTCTATTCGAATCTCCTTTACTTTAAAATCGATTTTGTATGATATGAGGATTGCTACTGCAGCTTTATTTGATTTCCATTTGCATGGAATATCTTTTCCAGACTCTCACTTTCAGTCTATGAGTGTCTCTAGATCTGAAATGAGTTTCCTGGACGAAGCATATGGATGGGTCGTGCTTTTGGATCCATTCAGCCACTCTGTGTCTTTTGGTTGGGGCATTTAGTCCATTGACATTTAAAGTAATTATTGATACAAATGATCCTATTGTCATCTTCTTAGATTCTATGATGGGTTTGTTTTGTGGATATTCTCCTTTTATACTTGTGTATATAAGTCCCTTTATCACTTGTTGTAAGGTGGGTTTGGTGTGACTAAATTCTTTTAATTTCTGCTTTTCTATAAAGCTTTTAATTCCTCCATCAATTTTGAAGGAGATCCTTGCAGGCTAGAGGATTCTTGGTTGCAGATTATTCTCTTTAGCCGCTTAAATGTGTCCTGCCATTCCCTTCTGGCCTGCAGAGTTTCTGTTGAAAGATCAGCTGTTAAACGTATGGGCTTTCCTTGTATGTCACTAGTTGCTTTTCCTTGCTGCTTTGAGAATACATTTCGAATATTGGTGCGTTTGATATTATCCCAGAGTTCTCTGACGTTATCCTCTGGTCTTATCATTCTGTGAGCTAGTCTGTTCTTCAGCAGTTACTTCCACCATTTTATCTTCCAGCTCACTTCTCCAGTCTTCTGTCTGAGATACTCTGCTCTTGATTCCCTCTGGCGTGTTTTCAGTTTACATTGAGTTGTCTCTGTTTTTGTTTTCGTTATGTATTTCTTTTATTCAGTGTGCTAGTCGATTCTTGCAATTTCTCTAAAATTCTGTTTTGCTGTTTTGGATCGTTTCTTCTGAATTCTGTCAGAAATTTTCTATTCGTCTTCGTTGATTTGAACGTGTGTCTGTGGATTATTCCTTCACTTGTGTGGTATTTTCTGATTTCATTGTTATTATTAACTTTTGACTAGCTATGCTTGGGGTATCTTTTCCCAGACTTTGAGTTACATCTGTTGGTGCTTGTTGTTCGGGTGAGGTGTCTTATTCTGGGTTATGCTGTGTTGGGTGATGTCAGGACTTGCATACCAGTGCTTGCCTTTATTGGAGTTCTCACTATATAATGCCTCTAGTGTTAGCTGTTCTCCGGTAGTTTATGCTTTGGGAGTCAGTGCTCCTCTAAAGCCCCTGGGCTTGTTTCCTCTCCAGGAATGAAGTCCTGGTTTGTTATGGCATTAAATGGTATTAAAACGTATCTACAATGAAAAACAGAGGTATATTATTTCCCTGACAATAGCTACCACCTGCCACCATACAATATGATCGATTATTTTCTTTATGCGAAGCCTTGGAACTTGATTCATTGCTTGTGTTTTTGGCTCCAT